>JAJJWW010004812.1:0-189761 GCA_023531295.1 Papaver armeniacum
AAAATTAAAAATTAATTAACTTAATTTATGACAAATCACAATGATCAAACACAAATTACGAAAATTAAACATCAATACAATACCCATCTCAAATTCATTAAACCATTTTCAGGCCTTACTCCTTAGTGTAACACCTAACATACATCTAATTACTTAATTTTCATCTCAAAAAATTAGACCTCAATACAATACCCATCTCAAATTTATCAAGTTAACTGGCGGATCCTGTCGATGTCCATCTCGCTTGAACGTAGCAAAGTTGGTTTCAACCCATCACGGACACGAGATCTTCTAACATTTCTCGGAGCCTTATGTGTTCTCATCATCCGTATCTTCCGCTGCCAACAAACCCATCGGGTTCTTATTTCAGGCAACTTAGTGCCCGCGAATTTCTGCGACACTCCTTCCCGAATTCCATTGTTCTCACTTCTCTTGCCATGAACATAAAAGTAATTACCCTGACAGTTTATACTCGTAAATCTACGAACCCTTAATTTCACCTCCCCAATTCAATTTCCACCGAGATAAATGAAGATTGCGACTCACCTGTGAGTTGTATTTGGACATCTCCATTTACATCAAATTCAAAACCCAATTTCTGTCCATCTTAACCACAAGAGAAACCCATTTTAAAACCCTAATAACTTCTCAAACTCCCTCTCGATTCTCTCCGACTCCACCATCTTCAAATTAGTGACAAACCCTTCTTACTCTAGATCGATTTCTTCAAAATTTTATCACAAATCTAACCGTAATTTCTCAAACCCTAAAATTTATACAAACCCATTGACTCAATTCGGTTATAGAACTTCTATTTCTCCATTGTTCTTCTTTCTCTCGAAATTTTCATTATCCTCTCTTAATTGGGAAAAACTACGATTCATCTTCATCTTCATCGATCTTTATCTTCAATTGAAACAAGGTAACCGGATTCCGGGAATAACAAAGCAAAGCGGGAGAAATGATGGAGGTGGTGAGGAGCGAAGATGTACTTCTTTCTCATTACGCGATCTAAATTTTTTGAAAGTTAATAAATAAAAGAGGAAAAATGTCGCAAGGCGAAATGAAAAAAAAGGAAATATACCTCTTTCGTCTCCTCGGCCACTTAAACTCCCAAGGATGATAATTCGCAAGGTGTGCGGGGAGAACATATGAACCTGCGATGTAAGGTCCACTCAACAACAAAGGAACAACCCACCATTTCTCATCTTTGGAATAACGGGGGAGTGCTATTGTTGCCCGAATGCCAATCAATATCTTGCATAAGCGACTTGTCATCGGAAATATTATCTATTCTTTTCGATCGAGCACCCAGTAGGATTTATCATTTCTCATGTTTATTCTTTGAATAATTCGCAAAGAAATTTTCTACAGTATACTTAAAGCAACTATTTCCAAATTTGCGAATTTAGGATCTCTAACATTAACGGGATATAAAGATCCTTTGCAGTAGCCATGATTTTGATTCAAGCATCAAACGGATGCGATCGCCACTCAAGTGATAAAACGACTCGCGAGAACTTTTCATGAGCAAGGATTTCATAGAATAATGGTATCTCGGGATCATATAAAGGAATGGGAAGTCTGCGAGGAGTTGACCTAGCGAGACTATGATTTTATGATCATCACATTGATGATCGAAAACGATTTGCGAGAGAGAATAGACGAAGATTTTTGATCGGGAATGGTTGACAAGATGAAACCCTTCTCTTGTAATTTATTTTGAGTATCTTGAAAAGGGGTTTATATGTACGACCTAGTGAATCCATTGATATAGTATGGTAATGAATGAAGAATTGAAGATTGAGAGAATTGAAGGGGAGAATTACAAGTGAGCGAAGCGCAAATTGCGGAGGAAGAAAGTTAAAGGAAAGTTGAGAGAGAAAATAAAAGAGAAAAGGAGAAGGGTAAGAAAGCTATATATAGAGAAGAGAATCCTCGAGAAAACAAATGCATTTAATGCGAGATGGGACGTGAATGGTCAAGAATAAACGGTTGAAAGAGACGTGTCAAGAAAAGAGTGGAAGAAGAAACACCGTAATAAATTCCGTACATAAATAAAACGAGTAAAAATGAACCATCGCGAGATAAAGATGAACGATTTGCGGCACTTTAAAATATTGGTTCTCATGACATTCTCTTCTCCGCAGAGAAGACATGAGAAGAGGCAAGATGTAGGAGCAGAATATCGTGACATCAGTATTTTGAGAGAGTAATAAACAACTACGTTGCGAAGGCGTCGCAAGGAAGTGATTTTAATGACGCATTAGATGACGAAAGCCAGAACGTGAGAAAAGCGTGAAGACTTGGCGAGATTTAGGAGTGTCGCAAGGAACCCAACAACTTTAATGCACGAAAACAACCCCTTCTGCAAACCATCTTCCGAAAATGCCACCCCTAAATGAAAAATACAGATGACACCCTTTTGAGCTTTTATAGACGTTTATGCCCTTATTTAGAAAAGGTCCACACCCTTCCGACTGAGCCAGCTACCACCTCGGCAGAAATTTCGACTGAGTCAGCTACCACCTCAGCATAAATCCCCCTTTATAACCAAATCTCTTCTCGAATTTTCCGTCACTCTCTTGATCTTTCCGTCATTTTTCAGTTTTCATCTCCTTCAAGCTCGAACTCTTCTCTCTCAGTTTCCTCTCTGTTTCATATTCCTTTTAACCCTCACTGTGTTTTAGATTACCACACAAAGATATTATTCATCGAACAGAAAAAAAAACTTAAACGAGCAGGAAAAAAAAGGTATGATTTAGGGTTTAAAATGATATGTAATCATCGAACACCGCTCTCCTGTTTCTCTCTTAGAAAACCCTCTTTAATCAATTTGGTCATCATCTCAGTATAATCAATTTGATACTTGTTTCATGATGTAGAACGGCCCGGGAGAGGATCACTTACGCATGCATTGGAGATAAGATTTTGATTTCATCTAATTAGGGTTTAGGGTTTGATCGGAATTTAAGGAAGAAGGTATTCTTACGTTGAGAATAGATTTTGTTTTTTGTTTGTTTTTTAAATTAGGGGGTTCATAGATTATGAAATTTGTAATTTTAATTTGATTCATCGTTTTTGTTATGTTTTCTTTTTGATTCATTTTTCTTTTTGTCATTTTTATTGTAATGGTTGTTTATTACATTAAGCATATATGTGTTTCTTTCTATTAGAAATATGCTATGGTGGTTACCCTGTTAATGAGATTATACCGAGTGTTAATGTATGGCAAGGGATAGTTTATGGTAAAGCACGATAAGGCGAGCCCTGCATGTCTAGAGCCCTTATCCCATTTAGTTTCTACTTATGCTAACCTACTGGTACCTGCTAAAAAAGATGTTAATTAGATCTATTGCTATCTCACTGAACCCATCTATTAAAACCTGGTGGCTTCGCCAAAATCCTAGTCATATGTTGCATATCTCATATTGGCATGGAATTACCTAATATGGTGCAGTGTTGTTTGGGTCTTGACGATGATTCTGTGTAATTAGTAATCAAGTAAGACGCTTGATACGTAACTTGTAAATACACCTCTTATTATAATTTTTTTAGATTGTCCGCCAACAGATGATTGAAGGAAGGCATCTGATTCTTCACCATACCTCCACCACAGCATCACCATAATATACATACTTCCGTTTCTTTTTCTATCTTAACGGATAGTTAGTTTCTGGGATGTGGCAACATATGTATAATTTAAAAGATGTTTTTCTTATTTGCCTTATTATGCAATCCATTAGGCATTATATTTCCTTTTTGTTGTTAAATAAATTATTAGTTTCTTGTTTCTGCCAGTGTACATATAATCTTATAGATGTCTCTCTTATTTGCCTTTTTATGCTCTAAGCATTAGGTAGATCTCCTGATATATTGGACAGTCAGAAACTAGACTTTTTTCATCTTCAACTTTTGAAGCTCTCAGTGGGCCTTGGTGTTAGTGGTGATATGGATGGTGCTGGTTTTGATACGAGTGGTGGAGGTGTTGATATTCTTTGGTGGAGGTGACTCTGGGATTGTGGGGGCAATAGTCGACACTAGACACCATAGTGCAGTACAGTTCATAACAGGAAAAAAAAAAGGTAGAAGTAATTTGTATGATTTTTTTGTTGTCTGGGAATGTTCATTGCAGTATTATGGACGGGAGGTGGTGGTCAAGTTAAGCATACATAACTTTTGCAGTTTTTGGTATTCTTGGACCAAGATATACTCTTTTTGTTGGTTTTTCTACTTATGGATTATATGCAGATGTCATTCTTTATTATAATCATTATAAACATCAAGCTTTTGTTTTTTTGCTATGTTAGTACTTATTTTGGGTATTGGTGTTGTCTTCTTGGGCTGGTCATGGTGCTATTATGACTTCATATCCTCCTAGAGATGGGAAAGGACCTTGTCTTAGGTTCTTTTGGAGTATTTTCAACATAGGTGGTGCTATCGGTGAGTAATCTGTATCTTCCTTTTATTCACAGCCTGTAAATAGACTAAATTTCATTCTTTAGATAATTTGTTGGGAATTATAAGTGTTAGTCTCAACTGTTGATGATGAAGACGTTGAAACCCTCCCAATTGACATCTAATTGTGTTTTACTATTCGTTATCTTGCATATGTGGGTTAATTCCATTGGTAATGAATTACAATTGAAAGGAGACGGTTTTAGTTACTGATGGGTGATATAGAAGAGGCAGCACTGAGGTTGCGATGGGTTATCATCTTTGCATTCTCGTGTTAAATCCTTTGGAGGAATGAGCATCCATCCCTTCTCGTGTTATTCTGGTATTCACTTCTTTATTGTTTCTAATGGTATCTATATATTTTATAATGAATATTGATCACCTTATTCTGTTGTTGCCTATGTGGGTATATAACCAAGTATTAGAACATATCCTCGAGTCATATTCATCGTTGGATGCCCATATGGAAGTGGATGGCAGAGGTCAGTGTTTCCTCTTTTGTGTGATGCATTGATGCCTTGTACTGCAATATTGATTAACAATTATCTTGCCAGTGTAGTATTTGTTTTACCAAAAATCGTCAATTGCATTGCGTGTAATCCAAGTCTAATATCTTATCCTTATTCAGTTGTTTGTGAGCAAAAGTAAATTTAGAGACTTATATTTGAGCCAATCTGGATTAATTACATTTGGGATATACTTTCAGGAAAAAAAAAAGGTTAGGGAAGGTTAGGGACATGACAAAAGTTAAAACCCCTTGTGATATCTATTGATGTTTAACCATTGCTTACATTGTATCATCTGGTCTACGTACCAATACAAATAACATTCGAGATCATGCTGAATTGTATGGCTGGACTTTGTTTGTTTGTAAAGTTTTCTTATGATAATGCTAAAATGTCGCAATCACTTTACATACAAATACCCTTTGTACATTGCTTTATAAAACATCAAAAGTTCCCCCATTTATTATTTACCACGATTCCAAAGTTTAGTGTCTTTCATCTTAGTGGTCTTTTTTTTTTTTTTTTTTTTTTTTTTTTTTTTTTTTTGCAAGGATTTTTTTGAGTATTAATCAATACATTGAAGAGAATCAAGAGATTGGAAGAAGTTGCAATTTTTTCCAGAGACCTGACAGAATGTGATAAATCCTAGGATTGGGATAAAAAGGCGATTTTAGTAATGATAAAAAAAAGTTGATCTTCTCTAGATTCTGTAGTATATGAATTTTTGTGATTTGTCTCTGTTTGGTGCATTCGGAAAATGAGTCCTTATTTGCGGATAAGTCCAGCAGATGGAAGCCCAAGATTTGTTAAATTTTAGTAGATATTCTAAGCAAAATTTGAATACATCAAAGGTGGATGATCCAAGGCTTGGTTCACTACTTTGGTCATGGTTCCAAAACTCACTGCTAGCCATGTTATTTTTTATTAAATCATTGTATTTGTCCAGTTCATTCCAGTGGATCACATGTCCGGTTTATAATATATATGTAGTATAATGAGAAAATGACGCCAAAATAATTATTTAGGTTTGATATTTTTGGCATCTCAACCATTTTATTTGTTTTGAGAGACGTGTCAAAATCTTACCTATTGTACAAAATTTAAAAATAAACAAAGTGATTTTATTGAAATTATGAGAAAAAGAAAAAGAAAAAAGATAAACGTATGCATAATTTGCTAATATTTTTTTTTTATGAAAGGAATTTGTTTTTGTATCCCTTTCCACATCCAAGAGCAATTTTTCCTGATTCTGGCATGTAACAAAGAAGTGCATAGAAAGTACTTGGCTTGGATTGCTTTTACCTATTGTGCATCTGGATTAGAGCAGTTTCTCCGTGTAGCTCTGACAAGAAGAGCTTTATTAAGAACTTTCAAGTCTCGAAATCCTTGTCCACCCAAGTTTTTTTGTAATCCCAGAAGTTTCCAAGATGCAGTATACGTATCATTTTTCTCCTCAAAGCCTTACCAAAATTTTCTTTGTAATCTATCAATCTGATTAATTGTGTCCACCGGAATCTGAAGACATCTCATCGAGTAGGTTGGTATAGTACCGGTGACATTCCTTATCATGAGAGATTTGTAATCTATCAACTGGACAGTCGGTGTTTAACTCTATCCACAAAGCGGCAAAAGACATTCAATCTTGTTTTTACCAATTAAAAGAGGAATACCCAAGTAACGTTCATTTGAATTCATCTTGGGGACTTTCAATCTTCTGGTGAGTATTCTTTGGAATCTCTGAGGAACATGAGTGCTGAAGTATACACTCGACTTGTTAAGGTTCACCATTTGCCCAGATGCAGCGCCAAAGTTTTCAATGATTTTAAGCAAATTGTTGACATTGTAGAGATCAGCATTTATGAATAATAAGCGAGGTCATACGCAAAGAATAAGTGAGAGATTGAGGGTGCATTTTGAGCAATTTTTATGCCTTCAATTCTCTTGTCTTGCTCTGCTTGAATCGGTTGACGAGAGAAAGCTTCCATTACAATGATAAATAAGTAGGGTGATAAGGGGTCACCTTGACGTACTCTCCTCGTTGGCTGGTAAGAATCACAAGGAGGGCCATTCAGGTTGATAAATATCTTTGTCGTGCCGATGCACTGCTGGATAAGATTGCACTACTCCGGAAAAAAAGCCCATCTAAGCCATAATGTCCATGAGAAACGACCATTCAAGCCTATCAAAGCTTTAAAGCTATTAAACTCAAAAGAAATTGAAGAAGAAAACCATAGTTTCTAATCAGTAATCACAGTTTTTAAGGCAGAGAAGATGGTGATTTCTAAGGCATATAAGACGATGATTGATTCAGCATCCATAGTTTTCTCTCTTTTTCTCTCTGTGTCGATAAAACTGAAGTGAAGAATGAGATAAACCAAACGTAATAACCCTAGGTATAAGAATTTACACGTGCAGTACGCACATTTCCGGATAACATAACTAAACCTAACGGAAATACATGGTTCCACTACCATTACGTTAGGAAGGGATTATCCGTTAGCTTATCGGTATCGGATATTCGTTTACCGCTATGTCGGATGGTAGCAGTAACGGCTAACGGATTATCGGTATCGGATGTCGGCTAATCGGTATCCATTGACAGGCCTAGTGACAAAATACCAATTAGTGTTATGTTGATTCTACGAAGTCCAAAGATAAACTATACTTCGGAACTCAATATACCAAAATTGTATGAAACAACTGGTATATCTTTCCTTGACACTCTGACCATTGTAAAATGATCTAGTTGCCAACATTAGAGACAAATAACCAAACTTCGTATGTTAAGTTTTCAATATAAACAGACTTGAAAGACAAGTACAATATACAAATGAAATAAGTCGAGTATGTGAAGTAATAATCCAAACATTGAGTTCGTTCAACACACTTGATGACATAGTCGATTGAGTATGAATCTTCAACAAAACCCTAAATATGCATGTGTTGGTCGTATCCTGCTTAGCGACCTAGTCGATTGAGTAGGAATTTCAAACGAAACCCAAAATATATATGTGTGGTGATATCCTTCTTAGTGACCTAGTAAAACTTATAGGAATTTCAAATGGAACCCCAAATGTACATATGTATCCTGCTTAACAACCTAGTCGATTGAGTAGGAATTTCAAACGGAAACCTAAATATATTTGTGTTGATGATATCCTACTTAGCGACCTAGTCAATTTAGTAGGAATTTCAAGCAGAGCCCTAAATATACCTTTCATATTCCTCTTAGCGACCTCAAATTCTTTCTATATCATGAAATATTTTTTGAAATCGACTTAAGTTTGCATTCCTTCAATTATCATCGGATACATATATTTTTAAATTGACCTACTTTACTATTTTCTTCCTCCAACTTTATCCTATCTTATTAGATATATACTTTGAGATTTATATAAGTCGATTCCATAAAAAATTACTAGAATTCAGTCGATTTTATAAGTCGATACGCTTAGATTCGTTAACATTATATATGAAAAACAATATGAATAGCGAGTTAATGAATCTGAGAAGGATATATATTGGCTTACAACGGAATCAAGTAAAACGCCTACAAAATTGGTTATCCGTATGGAATAAGAATAGGTAATTTTCAGCCTTTTGATTGTGATTAGGCCTGCACAGAACCGAACCGTAACCGCAGACTGAACCGATAACCGCACAAACCGAATCGTAACCGCACCGAACCGATAATCCAACGGTCGGTCACGGTTTTAATTTTAATAACCGTTAGATCTTCGGTTAGGCCAACGGTTTCACCCATTAACCGAACCGAACTATATTAACCGATGACTAATATCCATTGATTTATATTGTTATCAGATCTTAGCCGTCTATCCTCAGTATATATTTCACTTATATCTAACCCTAAAACTAAATCGCTCTTCTCTTTTCTTCTTCACTTCTTCGCAACAACTCTTCCCTCTATCAGTTCCACCAAAATCACCACCTCTTTTGCCTTCTTCTTTTGTTTTTCTTCATTTCTCCCTCTTCCTCTTCTGTTGTAGTTAATTTTTCTTCTCCTTTTCAACATACACCACCATCATCTCTAGCACCACCACCTGATACACTACCATCAACTGCTACACCATCGTCACGAGTACCACCACAAGCTACACCACCAGTACAAGCACCACCACCTTTTGATTGGTGAAATCGAAGATTAATGACCACAATAAAATTTTAGGGTTCTTAAAAAATTGTTTTTTTTATGTCTTTATGTCTAATTAGTTAAATTTCATGGGTTTCAATTCTTATTTCTATAGTTGGTGTGTTGAATCAACTGTTGATGGATGTTTATTTGATTGGATTTGTTTCATGTAATCTGAAGAAATTGCAGATTTGAAGAATATATTAGAACTTTAGGGTTCTAAAAAATCCATATTTTAGTTCTATTTATCTTTTGATTGGAATCTCTGTACTGGGTTTCTATGAATTTATGAAATTGAGCCGAGGCTATTGAATGTTTTTCTCTTCCTCTTGGATCGGTTAAAAACCGTTGAAACTGGCAAAAATAACCGAAAGAATTGGATCGGTTAAAAACCGAACCGAAAATAGAAAACTTCGGCTACGGTTACAAATCTGAAAACCGCACTGTACACGGTTAGTTCAACGGTTTTATACATAACCGCACCGAACCGCACCGTGTGCAGGCCTAATTGTGATCAGCATAAAAGAAAACAAGTTTCAACCGTTTGATTGCGATCCGGGTAAAATAAATAAAATACGTTTAAGCCGTTCGATTGCGATCCACATGAAGCATGAAATTAAAGAATCAAGGGATAAGATCCAATCCCTACATTCACCTCTACATCCACACGAGGAGGGAAAGAGATCCCCGAAACTTTCGAGTTCCCGCTCCCATTTCTCCCCCATTTTTTTGCTCTATCTCTGTTAGATTTTTTGAATTATTTCAAACATGAATTCTTACTTGCTTCCCCCTCAATTTCCCGCCCAGTTTTTCACCTAAATCTGCTTTTATAGAGAACACAAACGGCATCTTTTGAAAAACCCCAAGCTTCTCTCTCACCTTGAAATCATCGAAGCTCCTTGACCTTGAAATCATCGAAGCCCTTTCTTGTTGATTCTCTCAATATCATCTCAGATCGAAGCTCTTTCTTTTTGTTTCGCTTCTCACAATCATGATCATCTCAGCTATGTTTTTCTTTCACTCTTGACAAAGTAATTTCCGATCTTTATATTAGGGTTTCAATTTTTGTTATTTTTAAAGAATAAGGTTTCTTTTCTTCTTCTGGTCTGATGATTAAAATTTAGGGTTTACTGTTTGTGTTTTCATGATGTGTAGTCTATAATTTGTTCACTGAATAACAATTTTTTGAATCTCAGAGTTGTTGCTGATTTTGTAGATATAAGGTTTCATATTTTATTCATTTTGTGGGTTGGCAGGGTTTCATAGTTGTGGTTTAGATTGCTTTAAATCCCCTACTTTCATTAACTTTGGGTGGTTGATTGATTGATTCCTTTCAATGAATACAGTTCAATCTTCAGAGCCTCATGGTTTAACCATTTTTCGGAAAGATTCTTTCCCTCCCTCTAATTTCATTTCATTGTAGTATTTTAATTCAATTTTGCTAAAAATCCTTATGTTTGGAGCATTCTTTGAGAATTGACCTTTTAGATCAAAATGAAATTTTCTAATGAAAATGAGAAATGTTTATTGATGGAACTAAGGTAATTAACATCTTTTTATATATACAAATTGAATCGTTTTTCATTTTATGTTTAAAATGGAACCTTTTTATGCCTGGATTGCAGAAGCTAGAGACGATGTTGTGTTTTTGCAGCATTGGGAGTGTCATGTCACAGGCCATTACATTTCGCAACTGGTCTAAATGGTGATTCAACTCAACAAGGAGAAATGTTGTTCAATCTCAAAGGATTTGCGTAAGAAATTAAATCATGTGTATTTTGGATGTTGACGTTATTGTTATCCTAATTTTTGTTTTAAGCTTTGTTTTAAGATTTGTTATCCTAAATAGAGTGTTTGTAGCTTTGTTTTGTTTTTGATTCATGCTGTCTCTAGGTCTCAAACTTAGTTTGTTTGCCCCTTTCTGATTGTGGGATTGTTTGTTTCCTCATTTGTATGCGCCTAGGCACCTTTCTCTCTTGTATATCCTTTTTTCCTTTTTCAATAAGATTTTAACCTTGTTAAGTAAAAAAAAATAAATTGTTTTAAGCTGAACTGTAATTGTTTTGGTTGTAGGAACCGGTAAACAATCTCTATTGTTGGTTATTGTCAAATTCCAAGGCAGGAATCTCCTTGACAAGCTAAATTTGCTCTACGTTGATAAGCTATCAAACCGTTTCATTTTATTGTGTATTAACTGCTTTCAATGTTTTTTTAAAGATGTTTCAGATCCTTAATTTTTTTGATTCCCTTGATTCTAAGGTATGACATTGCTGGAGAAGCTTTGTGAAAGGCAAGTCAAATCTAGAAGTCTAAATGGATGACCTGAGAAGCTTCTTGATGTAAGTCCTTTAGATTGTTGACTTTATAGAGCTCCTACAACTCTAGTATTGAAGGTTGTGAAGCAAGACTTCTCTATTCTTAATCTTAAATTTAAATTGTAATCTTATTGATTTCTTGCTTGCTTGCTTACATTCAAATGAATTGGACTCGCCTATTTATATAGGCTTTCATGAACCGACACTTTATCATATCCACATCTCTCTAGAATGTTCACTACCTAGAATTTTCTAGATAATTTGTAATCCTAGGAACATAACTTAACTTAGTTCACACTGTGAAGTCTCTTGCAATAGGCCTGGACAGTTCTAGACTACCTCTTCTTTAGATTTGTCTAGAGAAATCTTTTCTTAATTTACACTATTAAAAATTAATGTTCCAACATCCTTTACTCAGGTTTGCTACTTTTGGTGGGTACTTTGTAGCCAAATTCTGATTGATAGAGTTCATTGGAAAGGTACATACAAACTTGCTAGGTTCGTTCTAGACTGTTAGGTACCTCAGTTTTCGTGGGGCTTTATCTTATCTTGATTTCTGTATGAAAATTTTTACTTGGTGTTCTAAGTTGTTGATGTTCCATACATATTTTTGTGTCACTGGAAATGCTAGCGTGGACCTCTCTCTTTTATGTTATCCATGATACTGTTAGTTCTTTTACCATCTACGCACTAGCTTAAGGATCACATTTGGATATGTACCTTTTACTGAGCTTGAGCCATGTTATTTTCCTTAACGTCGACAATGACATTTGTGTGTAATGTAAGAGTACGAAAAATTTGTTATGTACCTTTCACTACCTCCATCTTGATTGTCTCCTCCCTTTGTTAAACGTGGGTGTTAATTGTGCTCTCAAAGTTTACTGAATACTTGGGATAAGCTATGGAACAGTCCACTCCCATGACTTGGGATAAGCTAGGGATCACAACCACTCCTAGCCCACAATGTACCTATAGCAAACTGCATTATTAGCATGTACTGCAAATCATGGAAAAACTTATTCATCTTCTTTATTTTTGGTTCACAACATTATTGGAGCTTTTCTAATTTTTTTCTTGTACCTTGGTAATGCAGGCTAAGAGGGAATAAAGTACGATTTTTATTTTTGTCTGGCATAGACGCTTAGTATTGTTTATATTTCAAGTTTGTATGACTCAAACTAGCAAGCTGAAAGCTGTATGCTTTTCAGCTCAAAAAGGTTAACCCGAGTTGATAATCTTACATCTCTATGGTGTTCTTTTGGGGATATCAAGTATCAACAGTGTTGTTTGTTTAACTTGTTTAGGTAGATGTGGTAAAACATACTATACATTTGTGTAATATTGGCTCTTAATATAATTGGAGTCGGTTGATAGCTATGTTGCACGGACACGGACACGGGACATAGTTACGACACGATACGGTTACGGGGACACGTCAATTCTCAAAAATACGGGTTGCGGGGACACGTTATATATATTACTCACATCATTAAAATGAAATATTACTACAATCTACACAACAAAATAATTACTCTTATTTTAAAATATTTGATTACTAATTATATAAAATTAATAATAATGTAATAATGGTAAAGTTTTTCATGAATAATGCTTGGATTTGACTAAAACAAGAATAGATTAGCATCACATTTAGTTTATTTTGATTTTCCAAACCAAAATAAATCATTTATGACGTGTCCGAAAGTGTCCAATTGGTGTCCGCAAAGTGTCCAATACCAATTTTTACGCGACACGTCATGTGGCGTGTCCATCGAGTGTCGGGAAGTGTCGTGTCCGTTCACGTGTCCGACACGGTTACGGCATCTTTCTTGAAGTGTCCGTGCAACATAGGTTGATAGTCTTAGTACCGGCTCTGTTTGGTTGACATGTATTAATATTGTAAATTTTATAGAAGTTTTCATTTATAAAATTTTTCATTTACTTTTGCCAGAAGTACAAACTGTTTGAGAAACACAAAATTGAAAAAGAACAACAGAGTTGGAATTTCATCGGGAAATTCAAATTATCACAATTTTGTGCACGTTTGTGTCTGTGGCTACTGGCTAGTACCATTTGAGTAAAGAGAAACCAAAGCTTCCAAAAGAGAATCAAAATTTGATAGCACTACCAACATAATTGCTAAAGGTTTTCACATATATGCCGCCCAAAAGGGAAATCTAGAAACAAGCTATGTAATTTTGGAGTTACCCGTCTAAACTTCTTACACACTTCAAAATATAATTTTCACATCTCTAATGACTTGAAATATAAAAGATAACACCCTAACTAAATTTCCTAAACCCTGAAACCAGAACTGTTTCTCTTTCCCCTAGCTTCCTCAAACTTTTTCTCTTGAAGCGGACGTGTGGTTTGATGCGGCTGTGAGGTACTCCAGCAGCTTCGAAGTGCTCTTGGGTCACCTCAAAAGAACCTGGTGATAAGAAAACACCAGCACTCAGAACGCAATATTACTTAATAGCAGGAAACACTTTCTTTCTCATGCATTTCAAACTCAAACTAGGTAGACTTGCATGAATATTTACAAACACAACAAAATAGCAGAGCAGTTGATCAAATGTCAAACATACCGTGTTCTGTCCAGTGGCACCCTGATGACAAGCTGATCAAATGTAAAACATTCACCACCAGCTTTCTCAATTCGAGCTCTTGCTGTCTTTGTAAGCCTCAGATCAGGAACCTTCTTTGCAGGTACCTCATAAACCCGTGTATCATCAGTAACTGTACCAATAAGTACGGAAATCTTATCACCCTGTATAAAGACAACGAGCAATCATTATCAGCACACCGAATCTAGAAAAGAAATTTAGACAATTAGGACTATCAATACAGATGTTGTCCTATCACTACTATTAGGCATTAACACATTTCTCGTCCACCAGACATCAAATTGATAACAAAGCAAAATAGTCAGTGTTATAAAATCCAAAAGAAAAACAATATTGGTGAATCTAATGGCCAACACACAAATCATCACAATATATTAATAAACACCAAACTGGAACAACAGAGTTTCTTGGCTGATGGAGTCATTACTGGTTCAAGACATCTCCTAGCCTTTGGACCACTAGTACTCGCTGAAAAAAATAAAACATTCAATATTAGTCAGGACAAACATAATACAAAAAGTAAAACAATTAGAGGGAGAAATTAACGTACCTTTAACGCCACCATCTTCCTTGGCGGTCCCATTCTTGGACTAATAATCCTCACCGGAACTCGACTTCAGATTGTTAAGAGGGGTGAACGGAGTGTCGGGAAGCATCTTCGATCCGCTGTCACCTCCATTAGTTGTTTTGGGAGTTTGGGGAGGAATATCTACTTTTACTTCTTCTCTATATTTGATTGTGAAAAGCTTGGGACTCCACATGCCTGGCCAACATAAAAATTCAACATCTCTTCACTCACAATCTTAATCCTTTGCTTAACTGCGGTTCCATGGACATCTATCAGGCCATACACATCAAGAAGCCTAAAGCATCCATTGCTCTCTTCTTCACATCCTCAAAAGTGTACTTATCAGGAACCCCGCAAGATGTATCATACCTTTGTAGTCATCGCTACCTTCTTTGTACACCCATTCTCTATTGTAGTTGATGAGAATCATTATGGCGGCGAGAAATTAGGGTTCTAAAAGCAACTGCATTTCACAAAACATACTATCAGTTATATAAACTTCTTAAGCAAAAAGTGAATTACCAATCAATTCCTAAAAGCATCATAAACATTGAAATCACACAACTTAACCCTTGATTACAAATGCTAAATGAACAACAAGGAAAACCGACTAATACTGACAATCTACTAGATTTCCTGCCTATTTTCCTGTAAACCTAACAAGGCAAATACTTTTCACATAAATTTTTTTAACTGCATATGACACATCCTAAATAAACAGTCGACAAAGTTAGGATCATCCCGTTTCATGAACTCTACATAAATTAAGTTATAAAACCACAAAATTAAAGATAACCCATACCTTAATTCACTGTAAACTAAGTTAATAAACATCCTATTCGATAAATCCCCAATACACTTTTAAAAACCCTAACTTTGAGTTTGAAATTGAAATTAACCAAAATTTAATTACGAATTTGAAAGAGCTAAAAGTTAAGCTCAACTACTGAACTCTATATATAGCTCTTTCCTTCTCTATATCAGTTGGATGATTAGTCAATCAGTAAAATATAAAACCCTAGCTTTCATGTTGTTGCAGCTGCCATGATATGAATACAATAAAATAGACAAGAAAAGGTATAAGATGATGAAAGAAGAAAAAGAAAAAAAAAGAATAATAAGAAGAAGAGGTGTCCCTGATAGAGCAGTAGAACCTCAAGAAGATGAAAGAGCAGGAAGAACAAGAATGAGTCAACGATGATAAAGTAAAGAGCAGCAGAGAGAGGGAATGAACCTGGTTACAACATATGAGGAAACAGAGGTGTAACGGAGGTGTAAGGGGTGGAGTATTGTAAAGGTCCTGACCCTGGAGTAAAAGGTCCTGACTTTGATCATCCTACTTGTCACCTACATGGCGCCTAGGTGGCCTGTGGAGACAAGGTCCTTACCTTGGATTGAAAAGGTCCAGTAAAAAGTCCGAACATTTCCCTCGACCCTGATAACAAAACATTAATAAAAAACTGTCTTATTTTAATATTTTTATTTTCATCGGAAGACTTTTCTGAGGTCCACTATGGTCCTGTAAAGAGTCCTGACCTTTATCACAGGACCCTAATACTTAAATACAAATAAAAAATGTGATTTTTAATTTTTTATTCAAATTTTAATATTTTTTTAATAAAATCCTAGGGTCCAGTAAAGAGTCCCGACCCTTTCTTCAGGACCCTTGCACGGAAAATCACACTGAAAACTACTTATTTTAATTTTTGAAAGTTAGAAATAATAGTAAACTACTAAGGGTCCTCTACTATTAGGGGTATAAATGTCATATAGTGGCATTTTTGGTAGGTTGGAGTTGGGGTGATACTTTTGGGATCTGGTTTTCATATAGTGGCATTTTCATCAATTGAGCCGGGAAAAACATTTATAACACTCGCGACGCTTCGCGAGTTATTCCCGAAAATAAAGGACATCTTAGCTGTCATCCACTGTGTATTACCCTATATAAAGGGTTGAGTTAGTCTGTTGTGGGGGGGATTCTTTTGGAATTGTTAAGCAAGTCATTAGGAGAGAGAAAATTAAGAGTGATTGTAATTTCTTTAGCTCTGTTCTACATTTCTTTGTAAACCTTTCAAGAAAACAATCAATAAAATATATTGTTACTCACCTTCAAATGGATTAATTAAGCAAATTCGAGTGAGGGGTGTAGTGTGGGATTTCCTGCAACTACAACAAAAGCAAGAGCTACACATATATGATCAGTAGATATCAACATCATCAACTAAAAATTACCGTTTCTATCAAAAGCTCAAAAAGAGATAGAGAAGGTATGAGTATAGAAGAAAATAAATCTCCCTAAAGATGTTAATTAGTCATTTAATAATCGAGAGATCATGTGCTCAGTTTTTCTTGTGCTTCCTCACCTTTCAAAAGATTGAGCACCAAGGTGAGCATGCGCATTCTAACACAACTAGGTTGTGTTTAGTTGATCCTTGTCTTGTTCGTCACGAGTGACTAAGACCGAATTATCATTCTTGACCTCTTGCTTGGTTTGTTTTCTCTTGTTCCATCTCTTGTTTTTCTTCATTGACTTGTGATAAAGAGTGTCATTATCACAACCTTTACTAGTACAAGAGATTTCAGACATAATGTCTTTCTTTAGTCTTTCAAGAAAACTCTTGTAATTATTGTCACCAACAATTAACAGCTGAGAGTCATTCTTGTGACTAACTTTTGGTAATTTCTTGGCTATGGAGGACTTAGGGACCCATTTAGAGTTGGGTTTCGTAGGAGCAGCTTTCTCCTTCATAATACCATTAGGATCATTGTCCTTTTGAATACTTTGCGAAACACCCTTTCTCCAATTTGGAATATCAGATCTTGTCTTTGCATTTACAAAGTTATCTCTCTTTCTATATTCGGGTCTTTTATGAAACGACCTTGTCGAGTGATATGCAAAATTTGAACTATCATTATAATAATTCTTTTTACTAAACTTAGGACAATACCGATCTGAGTTCCTATGAGGAGAAAACTTAGTCAATTCGTTTGATACAAAAGAGAGTGCATCTTGCATCTTACGAACTTTGCATCCCCATTGCAAGTGTCCTATATTACCACAATAATAACAATGCTTAGTATAAATATACGAAGTATGAGTTTTAATGTTACCTTTTTGTGGATCCTCTTGCATTGGAGAACGATGAGTCTTGTTCTTCTTCTTCTTCTTATCCTTGTTCAACGTTGTTGCTTTCTTGACATTAGCAGGAGTGCCTTCTTTGATTACTGCTGGTTGAACACTATTCTTAAGCTTGACAGACTTTTCTTCTTTACAAAAAATATGAGAATCTTTGTCATCAGTAGAAGCTTCTGATTGAGAAGGATTTGTAGCTTTAACAAATTTTACCTCTTTGCTAATATTTGAAGCATCTATTCCCTTATAGCCCAATCCTCGTGTATCACGATGATTTCTACTTGCTTCTAACATTGAGGTTAAATTGTTTGAGCTATCATTGAATTTTTTAAGGTCCAAGTTTTCTTCTTCCAACGTCTTGATTTTATCAAGAGCACCGGCTAGATCAGCCTCAAGGCGTTTTTCTCGTGAGAGATATTCTCCTTCTTTCTCTTTAAAAAGAGAGAAACCAACAGTTACTTTATCTTTAAAACTCTTCAATTGTTGTGAGTAATTTTCTTTCAGCAAGTTATGCTTTTCATTGAGATTTTCAAACTTTAAAGTTAAATCTCGTTCTCTTTCAAGTGTTGAAAGAAGATCATTAGAACAAATAAGAAATTGTTTGCTCAATTCCTTTAGTTCAGATGTTTTTACACTTGATCGTTCATCAGAAATCTCCAGTATAGAACTCAAGGATATCTTGTTATCAAAAATAGATTTTTCGGAGTCTGAATCATTGATTGCGAACACAGGGCTTAACTTAATCTCCTCTAGAGAACCTTCAGACTAATTATCAGAAGAGCAAGTAGAAATTATTGAAGAAGCTCCTTTTAAGCATTTATGAAAATCAAAACTTTCAAAGTCTTGTGATATGTTAACTGAGCCTTTCTTAAGTCTTCGCTCTCGCTTAACTTTGACTTGGCCCATATCTTATAGGTTGGATCGCACCAAACACAGATTGTTAGATCTTTTCGTGTTTGCCTGCTCTGATACCAATTGAAAAGGCAAGGGTACCCAAATATACCTCAAGCTAAAACTTTTCCTACCTATAAGTCCTTTCTCCGAAAGTGATTGTCTATGGACTGAGTTGAGACAATGCAACTAATCGGTTCGCACTTCGTGTGATCGTCGATGGATACGAGATCGAGACAATACAACAACGAAGTATGTTTACTTGATACAAAGGTTCGGACTCAACCAAACACAATAGGATTGCTTATCAAGTAAATAGGAATTAACGTTTGTGTGATTTACTTTAATTATAATAAAACAATTATAATGCGGAAAATAAAAGTAAATGACACAACAATATTTTGTTAACGAGGAAACCGCAAATGCAGAAAAACCCCGGGACCTTTTCCAGAATTGAATACTCTCAGGATTAAGCCGTTACACAAAATTACACCTAACTTCGTATAGTTGAGACCAAGTAACTAACCCTATAGTTCACTTAGTTCCGTCTGTATTCCCACGCCTCTGACTTGTGAATAAGTCACGTACTTGGAACAATTCCTTTGGTTTGTATTCCAAATAGTAAAGGAACAACAAATCTGTTTGGTATCAACTCTATTCAACCAAATGATATGAGTCAGATAAAGGCTCTTCTGTTTATCTTAACATAAACTCCTTCGTCGGGTCCTTAGATCTATCTGTTCAATCACCCAAAGGTAATCGTTTAAGATTAAGCCAATCAATACCTTTAATTACAAGGAAACGTATTGATGTTGATCTATTCGATTAATTAATCCAATCTATCACAAGGATAAACTGATTACTAATTGGATCCTCTTTTACCGAAAAAAGTATTGTGCACGCCAAAGATTATAAAACCCAAGTCAGATCTTCAATATCTTCTTTGTCTTCAAATCTTCTTAAATCTTCAATAAAAACCTGCACACAATCACTTGAATATCTTGTGATCAATCACGCACAGAACAGAGTCTGTTAACAATGGATTATCACAAGATCGTCTTTAGAACTACCAACAGTCTAAAGATCCCTGTCGAAACTCTGAACTAGTTTGAGTGAATCTTATATCAGAAGAGAAGATTCTCAAGAATAAACAAACTAGGTGCAATCAGATTTCAACCAACGTTAGTCAATCAAATCAATTGAAAACAAAGATAAACCGCAATTATCTAGTTTCCCACCAACGGGTCGCGCTAGAGCTTCTCAATCCCAAATAAGACTTTAAACTGAGCGGCCGTTAGAGATTTCGCCTAATTATGTTACTCTCCTCTCTGAATAGGCGGCTACACCAGTAACAACAACAAAAGAGTAAATATGTTGTTACGAAGGATTAGTTTGTTAGAAAGGCAAACTTCGTGTATTTATAGACAAGGAAGTTTGGACACCAAGGAATTTCCAAAACCGAAAATATTCTCAAGATATTCATAAAAGCACAGATTCGGTTTTCATAATTCCTGGAAATGCTCTGTCCCAAAATAACGATCGAAATCTCTCGGAAAATCTAATTAGTAAATGCACATTACTAATACTGTAATTTCCCTACAAAATGAAATTAATAACCTTAATTAAAAGATTCTTAACTTACTTATGTTTCGATCCTGGGATTCTCTTCCCTTAGCCGTTAAGGAATATCTTTGAACAATTATAGAAATAAACATTCACTGCACGTGTTCAAAGTTTGTCGACATCTTAACTTTGTAAGTTCTCTTTCACACTTACAACCTTGAAACTGATTTGCCACACTTCCAAACAAGATTAGAATTGGTTCATCTGACTTTCAAGAACTATGTGATTAATCAAACCAATATTCAATCACAATCATGGGTTTACGGTTCTACCAAAACAAGTTTCGGTTCTACCTCCATGTGAGTACTGTGCATAGTCACACTAGCTTCCCAAAAATTCGTTTGACTAGGTACTAGGATCGGTTCCCCATATATATATGGTATCTAACTTATATGTGTTGTACATGTCCATAGGATCGGTTCCCCTTTCTGCTATAAACCTTGCTGCACCTCATACAAGGATCGGTTCCCTTTGATGTACTGCACCCCTTACTAGGATCGGTTCCCTTTCCCTTACAAGGTCAGACATACAAAATCCGATCATACCACAGGTGATTACTTAAGATCGGTTTTACTAATAAAATTTATACCAATACATAAGTCAGGCCTTTGTGAACAGTTCTACCAAGAACACAACAAGTTGTGAGCGGTTATACTCTATCACACATATTGATTGTTCATAAGATATGCAATGAATAACAAACCAATAACACCTGACAATTTCCTTTTCGGTTCACAAACAAGTTTATGAAATTACTTCCTTAGAACACATGTAAACATTGTTCCCTAGGATGAAATCCTCACCTCATACCCATACATAATCACAATAGCATTCAAATGATTATGACGATGTCTTATCTACAAAGTTTAATAGTTAAGAAATAAACCTCGTATTGTATTCCTTAATACTATGTCTATCTAGAGTTCAAATATGCTTCGCAGTTTTGTTTTCAATATGCACGACTTGAAAGATACGTTAGGGAATGAAACAGTTCAAGTCAAATATCACTAACCTCAAGTGGAAGGATGATTGTTGTCATTGTAGCTCCTTGCTTCTTCACATCTTCAAGTCTTCGCAATACTTGTAATGTCTCATATCTTATTACTTTCAAGCTAACCTATACGAAGTTTAACTCTAGTACATAATCAAGCGACTCTTAACATGAGTTTTGATTCACTAAAATATGACAACCAAACTTGACATACCAACGCTTGGTGGGTTCAACCGAGCCATGCTCTAACAAAAGGAAAATTCGTAGACCCGGTCTACACGAAGTTAAACGTTCCCCTATCAGAGATCCTCAAGAAGATCGAGGGAAAGTACAAGATTACTTATCCATGGAACAGAGGACAGCAGCCCGAGCGGGCCAAAAATAGAACAAATTTTTGTGAGTTTCATCAATTCCATAGCCACACGACAGACTCGTGCAGAGATCTGAAAAAGATGGTACAAGATATGATTGATGAAGGCAAACTCCAGGAGTACATCGCACATCCAGCGACCCAACCAGCCGCAGGAGCACCTGTACATCGCGTAGAGATACAACGCGAGGCGCAATACTTGGGATGTAATACAATCTCCCACTCAGCTATCACAGTTCCCGTACCTGAAGGAAATATCACAGGACGAATTCACAAACGAAACTTCGAAGGTGATGAAGTTTTCAGCGTAAAAATTGAACCTCCCATGCAGGAGTGGATGAAAATACCTAACAGTTTCTCAGCCTCTAAGGCACCCGATGGAGGACGAAACCACACCGATCCGCTAGTGGTCACGATGGCTATTGCACTCCCAGAGCATGAGGGCGGGGAAGAAAAACCTAAGGCATTACCATGGGCGATGCCTAAGATCTTAATTGATGGAGGAAGTCCGGTTGAGATTTTATTTTATGAAACATTCAAACAGATGGGTCTTAGAGACGAGTGACTTATACCATCAACTTATAACATATTTGGCTTCAATGGCTCATCGACCCGCCCAAGGGGCGAGGTCACCCTAGAAATTCGGGTAGGTAAAATCCTTACCCTAACTACTTTCTGTGTAGTAGATGTACTTTCCCCCTACACGGCAATTGTCGGGCGATCCCGGGTCCATTGGATCAAAGGAGTCGCCTCAACCTACCACCATAGGCTAAGATTTCCAACACCGGACAGGACCACAGAGATCGCTGGAGACTCCAGTAAGGCCAAGTACTTTTACAACATGGACTACAAAATGACGAAAACAAGATAAATTCTTCAAAAGCAAAGAAGAAAAGGGCAAAGAATGCTAAGATCCAGGCGGAAATCGACGCTTACATAGCAACAACAAACGAAGTGAGGCGCTCGGACTATACACTAGCCTCAGATAATTTTCCCATCTCGGACTCACCCATGGGACCTATACAGAATCTTTCCGATGTTGGAGAACTTAAATCGAACTTCTCGTCTTCGGAACCCACCAAAGAGGTAAACATCAGAACACCCGAAAACCCGAGTATGGTTGAAATTGGAACTCTCCTCGACAAAAAGGAAGAAGAAAAATTAGTAAAAGTGTTAAAGGAATACTCTGATGTCTTCGCATGGCGCATGGAAGATATGCCTAGGATAGACCCGGATGTTTATTGTCACCACTTGAAGATTAATCCAAAACATAAGCCCATGAGGCAAAATATGCGAAAGGTGGCACCTGAATACCACGAGGCAATCCGGAAAGAATTAAAAAATATGTAAGCATCAGGATTTACCCGAGAGGTGCAATACCGAATATGGATCTCTAACATGGTGATAGTGCCCAAGAAAAACGGAGGAGTGCGAATCTGCATTGACTTCAGCGATCTCAATAAATCCTATCCAAAAGACAGCTTCCCACTCCCCAACATCGATCAGCTCGTAGAAGCAACCTATGGATATGGCTTACTATCCCTCATGGACGGATACTCGGGCTATAACCAGATCCCCCTCGCCGAGGAAGATCAAAAGCACACTGCCTTCTTCACTCCCCGAGGCCTATATTGTTATACTAAGATGCCCTTTGGACTAAAAACGCCGGTGCGACTTACCAAAGAATGGTAGAAAAAATGTTTGACGGTTGGATACATAAAACCCTGGAAGTATACGTGGATGACATGCTTGTCAAGAGCAAGCTTCCACAAGACCATGCAAATGATCTCAAGGAAATCTTTGAACAAATGAGGAAATTTAACATGAAGATAAACCCGACAAAATGTGCCTTTGGAGTTACCTCAGGGAAGTTCTTAGGATACCTGGTCACTAAGCGAGGCATCGAGGTGGACCCCGCCAAAGTGTAAGCCATACTTGAAATGCCTTCGCCTGCCACAGTCAAAGACGTGCAGAGACTAAATGGTCGACTAGCAGCCCTGGTAAGAGTTATAGCTAAATCGTCCGACAAGCGTAAAGATTTCTTCAATACCTTGAAGAAAGGTGAAAAGTTCTCATGGAGCAATGAGTGCGAAGATGCTTTTCAAAAGATCAAGGAACATTTGGCCACTTTGCCAATCCTTCAGAAGCCCGATCCGGGTGAAGATCTTTACATCTACCTATCGGCAACTAACAGTTCGATCAGCGCGGTGCTGACTCGTATAGATAAAGAGGTAGAAAAACCTATCTACTTCATAAGAAAGACTCTGACATCTGCAGAGAAAAACTATTCTAAAATTGAAAAAATCGTGTTGTCCCTGGTTTACGCAACGCAGAAGTTGTGAACGTACTTTCATGCCCACACAGTCACGGTTATTACAAAAGCTCCAATAGAATCTGTTTTAGACCATGCAGACAGAGCAGGGAGAATCTCCAAGTGGGGAGCCCAAATTAAACAGTTCGGAGTCAAATATCAAGCCCAAACTGCCATAAAAACACAAGTTATTGCGGATTTCTTGGCCGACTTTCCTCTAGACGATACCGACGAAATTGAAGAAATTCCGGGAATAGAGGATGAATTAGAAGATCCACCCGAGCTACTTCGCTCGGAAAACCCTAGGCGATGGGAAGTCTTCGTAGACGGGTCATGTAACTCAGAAGGATCCGGCATCGGGATGGTTTTTATGACCCCAACAGGCCGTCGGATCGTTTATAGCCTGAGACTAGAATTCCCTGCTACTAACACTATAACAGAATACGAGGCAGTCATACATGCCCTCCGAGTGATAATCGCGCTCGGCATTACCGAGGTGAGACTCACGAGCGACTCACAGCTCATCGTCCGACAAATAGATGGGACATATCAAGCCTCCGATATATGTTTGCAACGATATCTCCAACTTGCAAAACATTATATTGGGCAGATACCAAATATCACGTTCCGATACCTGAACAGGAACAACAATAGGCACGCAGATGCCTTAGTATTCATAGCCTCAATGACAAAAGATCCAGAGTCTACAAATGTCGGAATTGAGAGGGTGATGCTCCCCTCCATACCCATCGAAGGAGATATGGAAATCCTTAACGTCGATACGACAGATCCAAACGAGGCATTGCCTGAGGACGATTGGAGGACCCCAATCATAAAATACCTAGCCAATGGTGAACTCCCAAGCGACCAACAACTCGCGCACAAAATAATATCCCGATCGGGAAACTATCAGCTCAGAGATGGCGTATTATACAAACAATCATATCTAGGGCCCTTGTTTAGATGCCTCTCCTTCGCCGAGGGGCACAACATACTAAAGGAAATACATTATGGTTACGCCGGGAACCATAGCGGAGGCAGATCTCTGGCGCACAAAGCAAGACTACAAGGTTACTTCTGGCCTCGCATTAAATAGGACTCAAAACAGATGGCAAAGTCATGTTTAGAATGCCAAAAATTTGGCAAAAGAAGGCACGCACCGTCAATGGACTTAAAGTATGTCCTAAGCCCTTGGCATTCGCCAAGTGGGGAGTAGACATCGTCGGACCCCTACGAGCAGGACAAAGAAAGTACTTAATTTTCGTCACTGACTAATTCACCAAATGGGTAGAGGCCGCAGCCCTCAGACGTATTAGAGACCATGATGTCTTTAAGTTCCTCTTTGAACACATCATATGTCGTTTCGGTATCCCAGCTGCCATCGTATCAGACAATGGGGCCCAACTCCGAGGGAAAAACATTGACCTCCTTTTTAACTGTTTTAAAATAAGGAAGAATAAATCTACCCCCATCTACCCCGAGAGCAATGGCCAGGCGGAGGCCACTAACAAAACCATTGTTGACATGCTTAAAAAGAAGCTAGATGGACACGGCGCTAGCTGGTGTGAATAACTACACAATATCCTCTGGGCCTACCGGACCACCCGAAGGGAAGCAACAGGAATGAAACCCTTCGCTCTCACCTATGGCACAAAAGCGATCATACCAACCGAAGTAATGATCCCAACGACTAAGACCGAGGCTTTGGAGAAAAAGCTCACCTCAGACATGATACTCTCCAAACTTGACGATCTCGAGGAAAACCGAGAAATAGCCCTTCAAAGGATAGAAAATTATCATAGAAGGCTAGACCGAGAATACAACAAGCGTGTTCATCAGAGGCAGTTTAGCCCAGGCGACAGAGTCTGGCACGAGATCCCGCTATACCAGCGCGAGTCGGGAAAATTTGCTCCCATATGGGAAGGACCACTTACAGTCATCGGCAAGGCAGGACATAGAGCATACAGATTGCTCAAACCCAATGGGGAAGAACTAGAACGCCCCTGGAACATCAAATACCTCAAGAAATACAATGCTTAAACAGCTTATCGCTTAGGAAGACAATTTATGAAAATAAGACTCGAATCCCTACTTGTAAGAGGTTATGATACCTTACCTGAATGTACTAAGGGCTTATAAACCCTCTTTTGAGAATAATGAAATTAATCGTTTTGTGTGTTCACTTCATTTCTTTGATTTCTTTTTTAGTTTATTTTTTCCTTGCAATTTTTCGTTCTAATTTTTTGCTTTAATTTTTTGCTTTATCTTTTCTTGCACTTGCATATAGTATAATCATACCATATTTGCATTATAACGAAAGCCCATCAAGATCATTGCATGGTGCTAGCCACACCTTCCATTCTACAACGAATGATGCGGGTAAAATACCTAAGATGCCCGAGACGGGCACATACCTAAGGCAATGCCATCCATCCCATTGAAGCAAGATGAAGCGGGGGACACCCTAAGCTACCTAAGATGGACATGGACCTAAGGTAATGCCATCACGATCACGAATCGGATGATGTCCTGCCATAACGGGAGATATCCAGAATCAAGGTACTTACCTTTGGCTAAGGCAATAATCACTTGACCAAGATATTTCCCTCAAAAATAATGATTAACAAGCAAGTGACTCATACAATTGATCACTTAATCATGGGGCAAGTGTAACCTAAACCGGGACACTATTAAAAAAAACCAAGCCCATAAAGGCACCAGAGCAAAGGCGAGAAGGAAAATACTTTATACTCTAAAGTCCAACACTGTAAGAGGTGACCTATCCAATTAAGAAACTGATCACTCCTTGGCTTTGTCACCCATGGTTGAACCAACAGTATATGTCAAAACACCTCAGAGCCACCACTGCAAACACATCGTATGGAACAATCCAACAATCCAATCACATTACCAACACGTACTTTAAATTACAAGTATCCTTCACCTTAGTTACAACACGAGGACATATTCACTAAAAGAGTTAGAAAAACTCTCAAAATACATCGTAGGAGCATCCTAATTATGTCTCGCCAGGAGCAGCCCACTTGGTTCCTTTCGATACTCCCCCTCGATGACATAAGACGCGCCTATCTCACCCGATTGGAGCACGAGCGATTCCACCCTTGGCAACACCAGAAATCATCATACATACAGAATAAATAGCCAAACTTCTTTGATGCCTCGCGTAGGAGCAATAGCCGGATTCCACCAGTTCGCCAAGACATCCTCACTCTTTGTCCGAAAAGCATCAGATGCTAAGGCATAAAACAGGGGCAAGGTATATATATACGTTTAAATATGAAAACAGTATTTTATACCTCAGCATCCTCAGCAACTCGGACAATCCACCACTCATAAAAGAAGAACAGATGGCGCAAACAAAAAAAAAATATATTTATTATAAACTAAGTAACAACTTGCGTAAAAGCAGAAAGTGTTTCTAAGCCAAAACGGACAAAATAACACAGGAAACATAGTGTTCCCAAGACCAATCGCAAGAAGAAAGACACTACATGAAGTGTTTCCAAGCTTGCCCGTGAAAAGAGGTATAATGGCGAATACGAAATCTCCCAGCAAAAATTCCAATCCACTGGCAGACAAATCGAGCTCCATAAACCTCCGATGAGGCTAAAGACGATATGCGAACAGATAGGTCTTCCCGAGAGAACATCGGTGATGGCCTAGAAATGAAATCAAGAAAAAGCAAAATGTCAAGCAGATGAGAGGGCATACCATCATGCTTAAAAAGATATGAATAAACACCTTGCCACCATGGAGGACGAGGAGGAAAACGCCTATTGAACATAGAAAGCTTTTATGAAAGAGACTTTAAGCTCTACATAAGTGGAAATGAGAACAAAACTCAACTCTCTATCTTAGAAGGACTCTTATAAGAAAGAAAGTCCTCGAAAAACCAACTAACATTTCCAAACCCAAGATAGTCAAGGCGCGATAAGCAAGACGACGGAAGGACAACCATTAAGAGGGAAACATCCTCTCTCTTAAAAAGTCTAGAGGAAGCCAACAGGCGCCTCAAACCTAACAAATAAGTACACACTAAAAGTACAGACGTGGCCATAAGGTGGGGCGGTTACAAAGTTTTCTTCCCATCATGCCCTTGGCAAGTTGCAAAGAAAAGGAGCAAAATATGAGGGTAAATTACCCGATGGCCACGTGCCAACATCTTAGGAGATGGATTCATGAGGAGATGATGAGATAGGAACATTGAATCATGCTCTGAAAAGGTGAGTTCGTCTGAATCGAGACAACCTGCTACAACGTCACATGAATGACGCGTGTAAGGAGTAGTCTAATCTGCTTAGACGGTCAAGTCTAAAAAGAAAGACTGCATTTAATGAAGGATAAGAAGAGATGTGGATGAATCTACATCGTAACAGAAGGCTCGTGCGATCTATACTACGACCCAGAGGTGATACAACACGAGGTTCTCCAAGGAAGAGCTGCACGATGACGAACGGAGCGAGATAACTCGGGAGGAGAACCAAACAAGCCATCACGAGGGATAGTATAGAACCCGTCCGAAGCAGTGAAGACGATGGATGACAGCTCCACCAAGCTCGGCGAGACCAGACCTTCACGAGTTTACTTTGCCTATAAATGCCAGTCCATGTAGAAGGAGATGGAAAACTTATGTAACAATAGATGGTCTTTCTACAAAGAATTTCTGAGAGAGATCTAGATAGTGAGAGAGTGAGAAATCTAAGTGATATTTGTATCTCTTTCAAGGGTAAGACCTGATAATAAATAAAGAAAACATCTTCTTTCCCGTGGATGTAGGTCTTCATGGCCGAAACACGTTATATGCTTGTGTTAATCTTTACTTTCCATGCTCTTTACATCTTGTTCATCTTGAATCTTGAATGTTTTAGTAGTTTATAGCCTTTAGATTTACTTGGGTGTAGTCATCAGAAAAGATGCAACTACGTACAAAGTGGATTCGTTCTGATAGTATGACTCACTATATCCAAGGTTTTGAAGAACTGGAAACCAATCTCGTTATGAGTGTTCGACATCAAGATAGGGTAAAAGAAAAGATTGAAGGAACAAGAGCAGTTATTGCTGAACTCAAGTTCTAATTGAAGAACTTGAGAAACAAGAAGTGGTTACAAACAAGTCTCTTGAGACATGCTTCAAAAGTTTGAACACTGAAGAAACCTCAGTCAACAACAAGAGCACCACTAGAGATTAAGTTATATGCTGTAATACTTAATCCAGGAAAATAGACATCAATTTTTGATTTCTTTCAATGATTGTATTAGGTCTATTATGAATAAAACTATCTTATTATGAATAAAATTATTTGATTTATAATGTTTATTGTGATAGTTTATGTTTACATAGCATGTGCTTGAATGCTTTATCTTATTGCTATGTATGTGTATGGGATGTTTGATTTCGGTTTTCTAACCTTGATATTCGATCTCATATGTTGTGAACCCTTATGGTTTGGGTGACTTTTTGGTTTAGCAGGATTAAGTTCTAGCCCATGTTGGTAGGCTTTATCAAAGGATCATGAGGGATTTTGATTGAAACAATATGTGAAAAAGTCACAATATGATGAATCTGTTGGTTTAACATAAAAGCATATGTGTTTCGTGGTTTCAACTTTTGCTTGCAATAGTTAAAACCGGTTTTCAACCTTTCTCTGGTAAAGGTTGGTTGTTGTTATTCTTTTGTTTTGCATAAGGATGACAACATAATGATATTTCAATAACAATTCTCCCTAGAAGAAGATGCAAACATATTGGAGAAGAGGATGCGAAATTTGAGGTAACAACTTTGTTATTTAATCGTTGTCCTGTTTAAGAAAAGTCGGAGTTTATTGCGTATATTTATTGCTTTTGCTTAACAAAATTTCGGTACAATTGATGTTTTATTCCATTTTTTGTGTATGGATGTGTGTGTGATTCAATTGTTTCCGGTTAAGAAAAACTATTGTTATCTTGCTTTATTATTTGGTATCAATCGTTTAGGCTTACAAAATTTCGGTGCAATTGCGGTGCTTTAATGTCTATGTTGTTTCAATTGCTTCCGGTTGAGGTGAATAATTATGCAAGTTGATTTATTTGGTTTGTATAAATTGTTTATGGCTTAACGAAAGAAAAGGTTTACAAGATGAATTGTTTAGTCCAATTCGATTCCGGATAAGAGAAACTAAGTTAATTCTGATCTTAGTTAGACTTATGAAAGTGGAGGTTTCGGTTATTCAAGTCCAATCTAATGCCTTAACAAGAAATGCTAGTTAACTAACCTAGTACTTATCTTGTTTAAAAGTTAAAGGTCTATGTTATATGGTTAATTAGAACGTGATGAGAAAAATAGAGTTATCTTTATTTTGGTCTTATCGAACAAGCAATTGTATTTGTACAATCGGTTTAGCAAAGGAACTAAGGTGCTTAGTCGATTTTTGGTTTTCAAAACTATTAGGGAAAATTGCTTCGGGCAATTTTTTCCTTGATAACATATCAAAACAAAATTACTTTGTAGTTTCGGTTTTGATATTGGTTATCAAAAATGGTGTGTGGAACCCTCGTGCTTAACTCTTATAGGTTTGCAAGTCTATTTTGAGATTTGTAAGATCCTTTCGGTTTGTCCTTTATTTGCCCGTACCTTTGTCATGTTGTGACAAAAGGGGGGGAGAAATATATGGATTAAACAAGTGATAATGGTATTGATTTATATTGATTGGTATCACTAAGGGAACGGACATTGGTGCTTAAACGTTTATCTAACGAAAGAGTAAAGCATAGACTAAGGGGGAGTAGCATATCATATTGTTAGAGCATTGCTCGGTTGAACCCACCAAGCGTTGGTATGTCAAGTTTGGTTGTCATATTTTAGTGAATCAAAACTCATTTAAAGAGTCGCTTGATTATGTACTAGAGTCAACTTCGTATAGGTTAGTGATAAGCACGTAAGTGCGACATTTTTATACCCATATTTACACTAGCTAGGTCTGGCCAATTAACCAATAATATTGTTTTAAGTCAATTACATGAATTACAATTGAAATCTGTTCACATGGAGAATAATTGGCTAAACAAGGATAAATTGGCACTTGCAACTCATGGGGCCAAAGGAGTGGGAGCTTAATGAGAGTTTGTGGCTGGCAAACCAACAACTCATGTGCCGCAGCCGGACCATTTTTCCATCTTGTTCGTTTAAGCGTGTGAGCTGCACAAGGGAATAAAAATGAGACGTGGCCTACTCTATTACCACAGGCAACACATTCTTCTTTCTATCAAACCTAAAGACATTTTCATTTCTTCTCAAAGCTGTGGCTGCCAACGAAACGGAGACACCAGATCTGGAAGCAGAGTTCTTGGCCTAGACTGAAATTGGTTTTGTTTCAAAGGTAGAAATCAGTGAAGGCAATATCAGCATCAACAAATTTGTGGGGTTTTGGAGTTGGATCGAAACTCAAGTTCAGTCAATGACGAGAATGGGGACTGTTAACGGGAATGAAGACAAGATTGATTATTTTGGGGGTTCTCATGTGGGGAATGTTCTTGATACCAAATCAGTGGAGTGTCGTCAATTCATGACCTAATTTTGGTGTTGGGTAATGGTGACTGCTGGGTAGTTCTGAGATGTAAATGAAGACGAAATCATGAAGACTTGGTAGAGCTAATCAATTGCTGAAAGTGGGATTCAAATCATTGAAGATAGTGTTCATATTCGGCTTGAATTTACATTGAAAATCAGCCTCAAAAGAGAATTTTTTCCATGGGTTTCTTGGCAGTTAACGGCAACAGTTCTAGAGGTTCATTCCATGAGCACCATTGATGGATGATTTAATAGAAAGCAGTGGTGTTGTTGAATTGGGTATTTGGTGAAGAAGTAATGAGAAGCAGCAGATGGAATTGGGGTTCGTCAGTATGGTCTGAAATGTTGAGCTGTTGTTCTCGGTGGATGAACTGGTTGCAACCAGATTTGTGGCCGGAGTCTCAAGGATCAGGCATACAGTTGCTGGGGTTAACTGAGTGAAATCAGTTGGAAGAGAATTGAACAGCGACAACAAAAAAAATTGTGTTTCGATATTGGGTTCAGGTGAAGGAAACGCTGGCAGTGGTGATGAGATGATCAGAGAATGGAGGTGTCTCGAATAGTGGCAGTTCGAGACAGTAACAACGGATTTCAGTAGAGAATTGCAATCGGTGGAGCAGTACTTATGGCAGCAAGGAAGATGGAGATTTTACATAAGCAACTCTTGTAAAACGTTCATGGCAGCTGTCTGCTAGGTGATGATATACATGGTTGAATGGGATCTGGTGTTTGTGTTGTGTAAGCAATTTATGTGATGTATTCCAGTTCTTACCCTTGATTTGGTACGAGTTCTATCTACTCAACAGTATGGCGAGGACAATGTATTTGGCAGCGAGTTCTCAAGCTGGTGTTGGTCGTGGTGGTTGTTTGCGATTCCGCAGACTTGAATGTTATCGACCGAGAACAAACGCAGCAGCAACAACAGGTGAAAATGGTGGTACTGCCTGATTGCAAGTGATGATGGTGGCTGGGTAACCTGTGGTGGTGATTTGTAAGATGGAGATGCTGGTGTTGGCTGCATCAGTTCACTGGGTCTGAATGGTCATGGCAAGTGGTGCTGAGATGTTTTTGGACTGGGTTCAGGCCAAGGAGTTGGCTAGTGAAATTTAAGTTGAGTTCTGTTAGTGGATTGGGGCCTTCGGAGTTTGCTGGAATGGTCCAAGTAGGGGTCTTTGCCGCGCCTACAAATAGCCAAGGATATGGACTGGAAGAAAAACGCGATATATACAGGGAAGAAAACTAGGGTTAGCTATTTTTGCTTTTCTGTGATTCATATGCTTGGTTTAATATTTACTTTTATCATTTTCTATGGCTTTGAACATGATTATGTCTAGCTAAACTCCTCATTAGGGTGAAGGATGAACTTGTAGGTTAAGGTGCTTGTGTTCTTAAACAATGGTTTCAAAAATAAGATCTTAATTTCATGTTTGTGTTTCTCAAAAGAGGTTGATTGTTTTAAGAATTTTTCATGTCTTATGCCATGTATATTGCATAGTTGAATTCTAGAACATCATTCCATCTATAACCTAGGTATCAATTGTTTTATGATCATTCCAAGACTATGTATGCCATGTATGCTTAGTACTTAGGATATCTACCTCTTAGGTTGAGAACAAACAATCTTTTGTGATAACTCTTGTCTATAATCTTAAATGAAATATCTTCCGTGTGTTAGTAGCTAGGTTTGCAACTTCACACGAGTAAATCTGAGACCTTGTTATAGAACATAAGTAAAAATAGCTTGCAAGGGATTCCGTATCCCTAATAATTCTACATCTTTGATTACAATCTTAAATATTTTGCTTTGGTTCAATTTGTTAGCTTATAAAAATTCTGAAATCTCCACTTTGAAATAATCTTGACTTGAAAGTTACTAGTATTGATTGGAAATAGAGTTTAACTCTCCTCGTGGGAACGATCCCTATTTACCACTATTCACATATAGTGCACCGTATACTTGCGGTTAATTAAAGTCGGTCTACCGACGCATCAAGTTTTTGGCGCCGCTGCCGGGGAGTGGTTGCAAAACCCTCTCTAATTGATATTTTGACTTTCTTGTCAATAGTGTTGGATTTAATTTTCTGTAGTTATTGCTTTGTTTTTAGTTTTTCTTTTAGATTTTTGTTAGTTCTCTTTGCTTATTTTGTTTGACTCTTATAGGTACCATTCTTAGTTTGTTTGGATTGGGGCATATGAATTGGTAACGAGCTCAAATAAAGTAAGTGCTTGATTTACTTGCAAAGCTTTTGCAAGGTAAGTACAATTTAACTCTTTGCTTGTGGTTAGTGTATGCGAGATTTTCCGGTTGGTTGGGATAGAAATAAATTTGCTCCATTATTTATGGCTGGAACCGATGATGAGGGTGATAACCCTCCAGTTAAGAGTTTGAGAGGCTATATGTATCCAACTAGAGTCTCTCAACCTTCGTGCATTGTTTTGCCTGCTACTACAGCAACTTATGAGATTAGGACAAATACCCTTCAGGCTCTTCCCAACTTCTATAGTAAGGAGAATGAAAATCCTTACTATCACATTAGAGACTTTGAAGAATTGTGTGGAACGGTTAAAATTAAGAATTTGTCTGATGAATACCTTAAACTTAGGTTGTTCCCTTTCTCATTAAAGGATAAGGCAAAATCTTGGTTAGATGCATTGGCTCCTTCGTCAGTTAGGACTTGGGAATACATGACAAAACTATTTTTGAACAAATTTTTCCCTAGGCATAAGACTTCTGCCATCCGTCAAAAACTGAATAGTTTTGTGCAACAACAGGGAGAATCTCTCTGTGACTACTTAGAGAGATTCCATGATCTTTTGCTGCAGTGTCCACACCATGGATTTGATTCTCCTAGGCTTACGTTGATTCTTTACGAAGGATTAGATCATAAAACTATGACCACAGTAGAGTCACTTTGTGCTGGTAATTTTCAGGATAAAAGTACTGAAGAGGGTTATGCATTCTTGCAAGAGGTAGCTGAAAAAACCCAAGAGTGGGATGCTAAGGAACCAATAAGGTCAATTGCTAATAGAAAAGGAGCGCACAGAGTTGATATTCAATTTGACTCTGACGCTAAAATAGCTTCTTTGACAAGAAGGCTTGAATCGCTAGAACATAATTCTAAAGCTAAGCCTTTTGTCGAGTCATCAGACCAGACCTTTTATGACGATGGTAGTGAGCAAGTCAATGCTCTCTATCAAGATAATCGTCGTAAATATGACCCTTATTCCAATACTTACAACCCAGGGTGGGCAAGACACCCTAACTTTTCATGGTCTAGAGGTCAGTCTAATAATGCTAGTGGTTACACACAAAAACCTTCCATTCCTAATGATTCCTCTAACCAAAGAATGCCTAGTATGGAAGAAAGTCTAAGTTTGTTTATGCAGGCTACTCAAAAGTCAATAAAAAACTTAGATCAGACCACTGCAAGGTCCATAGCAAATATAGAACGACAAGTAGGTCAGCTTGCTAGTCAAATGAATGATAGAGACAAGGGACAGTTCCCAAGTCAAACAATGCCTAACCCTAAGGGTTTATTTGAGGTTAGCACATCTGGTGCTAAATCCTCCGATCAAGTCCAAGCCGTTACTTCCTTAAGAAGCGGACGGGTCATTGATAATCATGTTAGTAATCCTAAGGAAAATGAGCATGCTAGGAACACTCCCATTGTGATGCAGGTTACACATGCGACACAAAAAGAAACCGATGAATCTGAAAATGCTTATGTTCCTCGCGCTCCATTTCCTCAATGATTACTACCCCGTAAAAAAGGAGCTAGTTCTAGTGACATCTTAGAAGTTTTCAAACAAGTTAAGATTAACATTCCTCTTCTAGATGCCATTAAACAAATTCCTTTGTATGCTAAGTTCTTGAAAGATATGTGCACTGTGAAACATAATTTGAATGTGCAAAAGAGAGCTTTCCTTGCTGAACATGTGAGCTCTATCATTACGCAGAAAACACCGCCTAAATACAAGGATCCTGGTTGTCCTACTATTACTTGCACTATAGGAAAACACAAGATTGAGCATGCTTTGTTAGATTTAGGCGCTAGTGTGAATCTTTTGCCATATTCCGTGTATGAACAATTAGGACTTGGTGACTTGAAACCCACAAATATTACACTGCAATTGGCTGATAGGTCCATTAAAATTCCTAGAGGAGTGGTAGAAGACATTCTTGTGCAGGTTGATAGCTTTGTTTATCCTGTGGATTTCATAATCCTAGATACACAACCAGTGGAAGACCCTAGTGGTCAAATTCCTATTATTTTAGGACGACCTTTCTTAGCAACTGCAAATGCGATCATAAACTGTAGGAATGGTATTATGGAACTTACTTTTGGTACTTGGAAAATGGAAGTGAATGTTTTTACTGTTGCACGTTCTCCTCCTGATTTTGATGACCATGAAACTGTTTGTATGATTGATGAAATTGTTCATGATACTTTCTTGCGGAATCATTTAGATGATCCATTGGAAGCATGTTTAACTCATTTTGGGCAGGATATAACTGATGATAGTGTTATTGTGAAGTCAACGCATTGTTAGACTCCACACCACTGCTGGACACTAGTAAATGGAAGCCCAAAATTGAACCTCTTATACTGTCCGAGTCTCGACTAGTTCCATCAGTCGAGAAAGCTCCGACCTTGACTCTTAAGTCATTGCCCGACACTCTAAAATATGTTTACTTAGGCTCTGGAAACACTTTACCTGTTATTATTGCTTCTAATCTCACACTAGAACAAGAAAGTAAGTTGGTAGATGTCCTTAGAGAACATAAAACGGCTATAGGTTGGTCCATTGCATATTTAAAAGGTATTAGTCCTAGTGATTGTATGCATCATATCTACTTAGAAGAGAATTCTAAAACCTCTAGAGAAATGCAACGTAGGCTAAATCCTAACATGAAAGAGGTAGTAAGAGAGGAAGTTCTGAAACTGTTGGATGCAGGTATAATTTATCCAATATCCGACAGTGCTTGGGTCAGCCCTGTTCAAGTTGTACCCAAGAAATCAGGAATTACGGTAGTCAAGAATGATTGTAATGAATTGATTCCCACTCGGCAGACCACCGGGTGGCGTGTATGCATTGACTACAGGAGATTGAACAAGGTCACGAGGAAAGATCATTTTCCTCTGCCATTCATCGACCAAATGCATGAGAGGTTAGCCGGCCATAGTTACTATTGTTTCTTAGATGGTTACTCCAGTTATAACCAAATCCCTATTGCCCCTGAAGACCAAGAAAAGACCACTTTTACCTGTCCATTTGGGACATTTGCATATAGACGCATGCCATTTTGGTTGTGTAATGCACCCGCCACTTTCCAGCGTTGTATGTTAAGCATATTCTCTAACATGGTAGAAAGGTTTATTGAAGTTTTCATGGATGATTTTTCTGTGTTTGGATCTTCTTTCGATGAATGTCTCTATCATCTCACTCTTGTCCTAGTTAGATGCAAGGAGAAGAATCTTGTCTTGAATTGGGAGAAATGTAACTTCATGGTTCAGTCTGGAATTGTGTTAGGTCACATTGTTTCTTCCAAGGGTATAGAAGTAGACAAGGCTAAGGTTGATTTAATTTCTAAGTTGAAACCTCCACGTACAATTACGGAAGTTAGATCATTCTTTGGTCATGCAGGTTTTTACCGTCGTTTTATTAAAGATTTTAGTAAGATCTCACGTCCTTTATGCAATCTTCTTGGTAAGGACGTTGCTTTTGTCTTTGATGAAACTTGTGTTGCAGCTTTCGAGAAGCTGAAATTGTTGTTAACTTCTGCCCCTATTATACAACCGCCTAATTGGAATCTTCCATTTGAGATTATGTGTGACGCTTCTAATTTTGCAGCTGGAGCTGTTTTAGGACAGCGCAAGGATAAAGCACAGCATGTTATTTACTATGCTAGTAAGACATTGAATGATGCACAATTGAATTATACCACTACTGAAAAAGAACTCTTATCGATTGTGTTTGCTTTAGAAAAGTTCAGACCTTATCTTTTAGGGTCTAAGATCATTATATTCTCTGATCATGCTGCACTGAAGTACCTTCTTTCCAAGAAGGATGCTAAACCTAGGTTGATTAGGTGGATCTTATTGCTGCAGGAGTTTAACTTTGATATTCAAGACAAGAAGGGATCTGAGAACGTAGTGGCAGATCACCTTTCTAGGATCATTTCAGAGTCTTCTAATGATGCCTTACCTTTGCATGAATCGTTTCCCGATGAACAATTATTTGTTGTTTCGCAATTACCTTGGTTTGCTGATATTGTTAACTATCTTGCTATTGGTCAAATTCCTGAGCATTGGTCGAAACAAGATAGAACTAAATTTTTAGCTGAGGTTAAGCATTTTTTTTTGGATGATCCATATTTGTTCAAATATTGTCCTGATCAGGTTATTCGCAGATGTGTGCCTAATATGAAATTATGAGTGTTATCACTTTTTGCCATTCTTATGCTTGTGGTGGCCATTTTAGCTCTAAGAAAACTGCAGCCAAAATTCTGCAATGCGGATTTTATTGGCCTACTCTGTTTCATGATACTCATGAGTTTTGTCGAAGTTGTGACAGGTGCCAAAAACTGGGAAGGATTACTAGGCGCAACATGATGCCGCTGAACTCCATATTGATAGTGGAAATATTTGACGTATGGGGAATAGACTTCATGGGACCTTTCCCTTCTTCGAACGGTAATGTATACATCTTACTGGCAGTTGATTATGTGTCCAAATGGGTAGAGGCTATACCTACCAAGACGAATGATCGCAACGTTGTGATCAAGTTCGTTAGAGAATACATATTTTCTCGATTTGGTACTCCTAGAGCCATTATTAGTGATGGAGGGTTACATTTCTGTAATAGTTCTTTCAAGACTCTTTTAAGTAATTACTCCATCACTCATAAAGTCTCTACACCATATCACCCCCAGACTTGTGGTCAAGTCGAAGTTTCTAACCGACAAATTAAGCAAATATTAGAGAAAACGGTGAATTCAAATCGTAAAGATTGGTCTGCACGATTATTGGATGCACTTTGGGCTTACCGAACTGCTTATAAGACACCCATTGGTATGTCTCCGTATCGACTTGTCTATGGTAAGGCATGTCATTTACCGGTTGAGTTAGAACATAAGGCCTATTGGGCCATTAAGACCTTTAATGTTGATTTGTCTACAGCTGGGAATCACCGTAAGCTTCAACTCAATGAGTTAGAAGAGATTAGGAATGATGCATATGAGAATGCAAAGCTTTACAAAGAGAAAACTAAAGTGTTTCATGATAAGTCGATTAGTCGTAAATCATTTGAACCTGGACAGAAAGTTCTCTTGTATAATTCTAGGTTCCATTTATTTCCTGGCAAGTTGAGATCTCGTTGGACAGGTCCTTACTATGTTAAAGAAGTTTTCCCTCATGGGGCTGTCGAGCTTGAGAATAGAGAATCTGGCAATGTGTTTAAGGTCAATGGACAACGAGTGAAACCATTTTTAGAGCTCATCAATACCGAGGTGGAAACTGTCCTCCTCGAAGATCCGGTTTATCAAGACTAAAACTATTTGAATTATTGTTGTTGTATATTAGTAGATTATTGTTCTTTTTTACGTTCTATTTTCTTTTTGCAGGGACCAATTGCTTCATGGGAGTCAACCCATTGGATTTTGCTTCGTGGAAGTCAACCCACCATATGTGTTCCCGTTTTCTTCTATCTTTTGTTTTTATTTGTTTGCTATAGATTTTTTCCCATCTTAACTTGACATTGGATGACTCAATTACATTGAGGACAATGTAATGTTTAAGTGTGGGGGAGTGATTCACACTTCAGTTTTTTTATTGGTTTACACCTTCATTAGGAATTCTCAAAAAAAAAAAAAAAAAAAAAAAACATGACCAGCTGTTGAGCGGGTCTTAAAATTTTTCTTTTGTATAACATGACCAGCTGTTGAGCGGGTCACTCTGATTTCCAGTCTTGCTGTTTAGCAGACTTTTCTAAGCCACTGTTTAGTGGTTTGTCTAGCTGTTTAGCAGACATATTCACACCACTGTATAGTGGTTCGCCTTGCTGTTTAGCGGGTTTCTCTCAACTACTGTTTAGTGGTTCCGTCTAGCTGTTTAGCAGACATCTCTCCATATCCAGCTATGTAGCGGATATAATTTTTTCTTATTTTGCTCGGGACTAGCAAAATGTAAGTGTGGGGGAGTTGATAAGCACGTAAGTGCGACATTTTTATACCCATATTTACACTAGCTAGGTCTGGCCAGTTAACCACTAATATTGTTTTAAGTCAATTACAGGAATTACAATTGAAATCTGTTCACCTGGAGAATAATTGGCTAAACAAGGATAAATTGGCACTTGCAACTCATGGGGCCAAAGGAGTGGGAGCTTAATGAGAGTTTGTGGCTGGCAACCCAACAACTCATGTGCCGCAGCCGGACCATTTTTCCATTTTGTTCGTTTAAGCGTGTGAGCTGCACAAGGGAATAAAAATGAGACGTGGCCTACTCTATTACCACATACAACACATTCTTCTTTCTATCAAACCTAAAGACATTTTCATTTCTTCTCAAAGCTGTGGCTGCCAACGAAACGGAGATACCAGATCTGGAAGCAGAGTTCTTGGCCTAGACTGAAATTGGTTTTGTTTCAAAGTTGGAAATCAGTGAAGGCAATATCAGCATCAACAAATTTGTGGGGTTTTGGAGTTGGATCGAAACTCAAGTTCAGTCAATGACGAGAATGTGGACTGTTAACGGGAATGAAGACAAGATTGATTATTTTGGGGGTTTTCATGTGGGGAATGTTCTTGATACCAAATCAGTGGAGTGTCGTCAATTCATGACCTAATTTTGGTGTTGGGTAATGGTGACTGCTGGGTAGTTCTGAGATGTAAATGAAGACGAAATCATGAAGACTTGGTAGAGCTAATCAATTGATGAAAGTGGGATTCAAATCATTGAAGATAGTGGTCATATTCAGCTTGAATTTACATTGAAAATCAGCCTCAAAAGAGAATTTTTTTCCACGGGTTTCTTGGCAGTTAACGGCAACAGTTCTGGAGGTTAATTCCATGAGCACCATTGATGGATGATTTAATAGAAAGCAGTGGTGTTGATTGAATTGGGTATTTGGTGAAGAAGTAATGAGAAGCAGCAAATGGAATTGGGATTCGTCAGTATGGTCTGAAATGTTGAGCTGTTGTGCTCGGTGGATGAACTGGTTGCAACCAGATTTGTGGCCGGAGTCTCAAGGATCAGGCATACAGTTGCTGGGGTTAACTGAGTGAAATCAGTTGAAAGAGAATTGAACAGCGACAACAACAAAAATTGTGTTTCGATATTGGGTTCAGGTGAAGGAAACACTGTCAGTGGTGACGAGATGATCAGAGAATGGAGGTGTCTCGAATAGTAGCAGTTCGAGACAGCAACAACGGATTTCAGTAGAGAATTGTAATCGGTGAAGCAGTACTTATGGCAGCAAGGAAGATGGAGATTTTACATAATCAACTCTTGTAAAACGTTCATGGCAGCAGCTGTCTGCTAGGTGATGATATACATGGTTGAATGGGATCTGGTGTTTGTGTTGTGTAAGCAATTGCTGTGATGTATTCCAGTTCTTACCCTTGATTTGGTACGAGTTCTATCTACTCAACAGTATGGCGAGGACAATGTATTTGGAAGCGAGTTCTCAAGCTGGTGTTGGTCGTGGTGGTTGTTTGCGATTCCGCAGACTTGAATGTTATCGACTGAGAACAAACGCAGCAGCAACAACAGGTGAAAACGATGGTACTGCCTGATTACAAGTGATGATGGTGGCTGGGTAACCTATGGTGGTGATTTGTAAGATGGAGATGCTGGTGTTGGCTTCATCAGTTCACTGGGTCTGAATGGTCATGGCAAGTGGTGCTGAGATGTTGTTGGACTGGGTTCAGGCCAAGGAGTTGGCTAGTGAAATTGAAGTTGAGTTCTGTTAGTGGATTGGGGCCTTCGGAGTTTGCTGGAATGGTCCAAGTAGGGGTCTTTGCCGCGCATACAAATAGACAAGGAGATGGACTGGAAGAAAAACGCGATATACAAGGAAGAAAACTAGGGTTAGATATTTTTGCTTTTCTGTGATTCATATGCTTGGTTTAATATTTACTTTATCATTTTCTATGTCTTTGAACAAGATTATGTCTAGCTAAACTCCTCATTAGGGTGAAGGATGAACTTGTAGGTTAAGGTGCTTGTGTTCTTAAACAATGGTTTCAAAAATAAGATCTTAATTTCATGTTTGTGTTTCTCAAAAGAGGTTGATTGTTTTAAGAATTTTTCATGTCTTATGCCATGTATATTGCATAGTTGAATTCTAGAACATCATTCCATCTATAACCTAGGTATCAATTGTTTTATGATCATTCCAAGACTATGTATGCCATGTATGCTTAGTACTTAGGATATCTACCTCTTAGGTTGAGAACAAACAATCTTTTGTGATAACTCTTGTCTATAATCTTAAATGAAATATCTTCCGTGTGTTAGTAGCTAGGTTTGCAACTTCGCATGAGTAAATCTGAGACCTTGTTATAGAACATAAGTAAAAATATCTTGCAAGGGATTCCGTAGCCCTAATAATTCTACATCTTTGATTACAATCTTAAATATTTTGCTTTGGTTCAATTTGTTAGATTATAAAAATTCTGAAATCTCCACTTTGAAATAATCTTGACTTGAAAGTTACTAGTATTGATTGGAAATAGAGTTTAACTCTCCTCGTGGGAACGATCCCTATTTACCACTATTCACATATAGTGCACCGTATACTTGCGGTTAATTAAAGTCGGTCTACCGACGCATCAAGTTTTTGCATCAAGCGCCGTCCATGTTGTAACACTCCACGGAGGGAGTGGTTGCAAAACCCAATGAGAATCGGGAAGGCGTAATTGATATTTTGACTTTCTTGTCAATAGTGTTGGATTTAATTTTATGTAGTTATTGCTTTGTTTTTAGTTTTTCTTTTAGATTTTTGTTAGTTCTCTTTGCTGATTTTGTTTGACTCTTATAGGTACCATTCTTAGTTTGTTTGGACTGCGGCATATGAATTGGTAACGAGCTCAAAGAAAGTAAGTGTGATGCGTGTCGTAGGTGCTCAAATTAAATTACTTATTTCCACACAATTAACTGGTAATATAATGGAAGTAAGGATCGTTCCCACGAAGAGCAGGGAGATTTAGTTGTCAAAAGTGTCACAATGGGGGGGGTTTGTTTTAGAATGTAAACAAAATAAATAAAGCAATTGAAAATAATTAAGTTGCAAGCAATGGAGAGAAATATGATCAGGGAATCCTTCTTCGTTACTAAACCGTCATCAAGTTATTATATTCATCCATTAATACTATTAATCACAAATTATTACCAATCGTGGAATAACAACTAGCTCAGTGCTATCCCCTAAATTCCTTATATCACTGAGTACGGAAGCTCTCCAATACCAGATTCTATTCGTCTAAACCACCTAGTAGTAGCTCACTCAAGGTGTAATTTGTCCGAATGCTTTATCTTTTGTGAATTATAGATTGATCCTAGTAGTTAGACTCTTAGCTCAAGGTCCACTTTCTAGTGTTGTTTATACACACAATCACTACACAGAATCCCTCTGCAAGGTCTTGTGTTCACTACTTTTGTACGAATTATTCAACTATTACTTATCTCCTAATTCAATACTAGCATTTGATTGAATCAACAAATTAGTTCAGTTGGCCACCTAAACAATCTATCAATTAATCATAAATATTTTAATTAGTATAAACAATCAATAATCATGTGAAGAACTTCAAAATAGATTTATATAATAACTCAAATCATGTCTAGAACTTAGAATTCATCCCCAATCACTAAGAAGTTTAGCTACTCATGGTACTAATAAAACCCATGAGTTTCATATGATAAAATAGAAAAGAAATAGTTACGGTGATGGAAATAGCTCCAAACCCTAGTTTTTCTTCTCTTGAGTTCTCCTCTCCAATGGCTTGATAAAAGGTATATGATAATATCTCCAAAAATATTAGAAGTTCTCTTAAATAGGTATCCAAGTTGTTGTCGTACCCGTGCGCCAAAATTCCGGTCGAATGGTTGCCAAAACTCGCCAATATTCCCAAAACAAGCTCACGTCCAAGTCATGGTCGCGCAAAGAAGATGTGTAAGCAGCTAATGGGCTGACTAGACGAACAGAAGCCCAGCCCATTTCCTTATAAATTTTCACGGCAAAATTCTTCCCTTCCATCTCTCGAGCTTGCTTACGGACTGATTTCCTTTCCGTAACCTTCCCTGTTGTTACATACGGTTGGAAAGTTCATACCGTACCTTCACCTGACTTTCACTACGGTGGTAAAACTCCACCGTAAGTTGCCCTGTGTTTGCATACGGTGAGAAACCACTCGTAGCTTTCCCCGCCGTTATTTTATTAAACTTCCTCTGAATTTCTGACTTCTTTTCATCCCCTGACATCCCTTTCAAACTCGAGCATCTTCTCTGTCAATTCCATATCGAGCTCGTCCATCTCTTTGCATGAGAATCACCATCAACTGCCAACAACTCCCATTGCCAGTTCTTCACAGCCAACAGTCCCAGCTGACTCTTTTCATCTCTTCTTGTCATTGCCATTATTAATGACAGCATCTTAATATCTTCTCCATATCGATCACCTTTAATGGCAGCAACAACACTCGAGTCTCAACTGGTCTGGATCCCAGCTCGAGTACTCATCATCTTAACTCCAAAGCTAACAGCAAACTCCCATGAGAGCTGAGAGTATCATCATCTTCCGTCGTCCACTACCAGGTTCCTCATCTTTCATTCTCGTCGCCGCCAGCCTCCCCGATCTTGCTCGCTCAATGGCGCAGTCACCATTATTTCCCATCTTTCTCGAGCTCCAGCTTCTATTCACTGCCAAGCTTCAACTCATTATCGTCACTGAGCTCTACTACAGCTCGAGCTCTTCCTCCACTTCATTCATCATCACCACAGCGTCTCTATCATCAATGAATAGAAACATCACCTACAGCGCCAAACTCGTCTCTGCCAGCATTACACAGAATCCTCTTCCTTAAGCTCCATCAACAAAGAAGAGAACAACTCTGTTTCATCTTCTATCGATCCATGAGCTTCACCCATATCAAGACTCACTCCATTCTTTCCATTACTGCCAGCACCATTATCGTCCCATATGGAAGCAGCATCATGAGTTCGCAGACGGAACCATGAAACTCAGCTCAGCTCCATCGAGTTCACCTCCTTGCCTGAACTGTCGAGCTCCATTCTCACTGCCATGTTCTCTATCTTTCATCACCAAGAACATCACCGCTGTGTTCGAGTCCCTTCAAAATTACCATCGAACAATGGTAGCAAGCCATTTCTTTCTCTCGTCAAGATCACACGCAGCCGATCAATCTATAGTTTTCGTGAATAGCCATGCACGTCGGCAACGATTTATGAAGATGATGGCAGCCCCGGGTGGAAACAACCTAGTGCCTAAATTCTCAACCCCCACTGTCAGTTCGTGGAACTGACAGCTTAACCTCCTCTTTTGCTCCTAGCTTCCCCATATGATGTCGGAATGAGCTCGTTCTTTCGCCAATTGCTTCGTATTTTCGTCCTCTTTGAGATGATATCAAGAACTTTTGGATTCGAACGAGTTCCACTTGATCTTTGGCCCTTCTCCGCTTGTGGCTAACTTCTTTTATTGCACAATTAAGTGCAAATTCACTTCTTTTGGATGATTCACCTAGCAAAACATAAATAAGAGAAAACAAGAGTAATATACAATAATTTGCAAGAAACTAAGCAATTACTAGCATGGATTCGACACTAAATATATGCAAAATATGCACTTAACAAATTCCCCCACACTTGGCTTTTGCTAGTCCTCGAGCAAACTATCTAAAATACAACAACTCCATGTCGGCGAGGATACGGTTACTCTTAGCATGAATAACAGGCCTTTAAACCCCTAGGTGTCCCTAGTGGACGAGTTATAGTCTCGTGAAGGTTTACAAGAGGTCTACCTACAAAACCTATATTTCCAACTCCGTCTATTTGTGACAAATTCATGAACGAATCCAAAATGACTACAGGAGGAGGTACCTTGCGCAAATTCAGTTCATATTCAAGTTATTAAAGCTCTAATTAGATAGTCGAACAAGCCACAATACTCGGAAACTAACAAACCACAATCACAATGAAAAGATTAAGAAGATGAATATAGATGTAGATGTTGGCGAATGTTCACAAGTGATCAATGTTTCCCATATCTCGTCTCAAGGTCACCGCCAAGATGAACCTATGCCTATTGGATTGAGCTATCGGGTCAACTCTAGCGTCAACACACTTTGGCATATACAAGGGAACCAAGTGGCCAACAACTTACTTCTACATCGACTCACTGGCATATACAAGGGAACCAGGAGTGACTTTATTCACCAAATATATTACTTTCTTTTCTTTTTCTTTTCTTTTTCACTTTTTTTTTTTTTTTTTTTTTTTTAGACGGCATGATTAGATATTTTGGATCCAAGCGCATGCTTCTTGTCAGCAAGTACGTGATAGTTGCCTTGGATCCTGCATTCCACGCTTGTTTAGGCGACGGAGACAGGGACTACGTTTCACACATACTGTTATTCCCAAGTGTCATTCTTATTCCGTTTGGTCTAATTGGTCGGTCTCTCTTTTTTTTTTTTTTTTTTTTTTTTTTTTTTTTTTTTTTTTTTTTTTTTTTAGCAACTCAATCACTCTATTTCATCTTAGCATTAATAACACGTCGATGTTTAGTGACCCACCAAAGCACTTAGAGAACAATAGATAAATATGGAAAAATAAAAATAGAATGTGATATGGTGATATTCCGAGATATGGTAACAACTATCATGTTATTTGTGATTTCGAGCTATGTGTTCGTCCCTTTTAGTTAATTGGTTCCTCAACTCCCGCATTCAAAATGGTTCAATCCACTAATGGTGTCATCCTAAAGGCATAAGTTTCTAGATTTTGAGTTCAAAAAGCACAATTTTTCTTGGTTTTTTTTTTTTTCTATTTTTTTTTTTTTTTTTTTTTAAAGGCATAAAACAAACTAAAACAAACTATACAAACATATAAATGCTCCCCCACACTTAAACTTCACATTGTCCTCAATGTGTAAAACCGAAAGTTCTGAATTCTGACGTAACAGCAGATAAAACGCAAAAACTGTGCAAATTGGTAAGGAATTTGGAAAAACTCCATTTCACAAAAGTTGTTCATCTACGTGTTTTCTACACAGTGTCAAAAGGGCACAGTGTTTCGATAAACGGTCTGACAGTTATAGTCTCTGGACTGAACTACGCGCAGTCTGAATTTTTCTGACGAAAAGGTATTCGTCATAATTTTCTTCTAAAATAGATTACGGACTCAATGAAATTGAACATGGGGATGCAAATATGATATGAAAACAATAAAAAAAACAAAAATAGAAGGGTTTAAGATACAAAACCTATGGGTTGCCTCCCATTTAGCGCTTGGTTTAAAGTCGTCAGCCCGACTTGGCATTCTCCTTATGCTACTCCTCCAGAGGGAGTAAATCGCGAAGCTCTATCTCGTCCACATTCACATAAGCGATGTTTTCATAGTATGGCTTCAATCTATGGCCGTTGACCTTAGAAGTAGTCCCATCTCTAAGACTAGTGATATCAACTGCACCATGAGAATAAACATTAGTAACAACATATGGTCCAATCCATCTGGACCTTAGCTTACCAGGAAATAACTTAAGACGAGAATGAAATAAAAGAACTTTCTCGTCCCACAACAAAATTCTTCCGAGAAATCATCTTGTCATGGAAAAGCTTAGTCTTTTCCTTATATATACGAGAACTCTCGTAAGCATCATTACGTATCTCCTCTAGCTCATTGATTTGTAGTTGCCTATGTTTCCCCGCTTTGTCATACTCCATGTTGCACATCTTTACCGCCCATAAAGCCTTATGCTCAAGTTCAACCGGGAGATGACAAGCTTTGCCATAAACCAACCGATATGGAGACATACCAATCGGTGTCTTATATGTTGTTCTATACGCCCAAAGTGCATCGTTGAGTCTATAACTCCAATCCTTCCGTGTAGTGTTAACGGTTTTCTCAAGGATGGACTTAATCTCACGATTTGAAATTTCAGCTTGCCCACTAGTTTGTGGGTGATACGGCGTACCAATCTTGTGTGTAATGTTGTACTTCTTGAGGAGAGCGTGGAAGGATTTCTTGAAGTGCGAGCCTCCATCACTGATAACCACTCTTGGTGTACCATGTCTAGAGAAAATATATTCCTTCACAAACTCACAAACAACTTGAGAATCATTAGTAGGGGTGGCTTTAGCTTCCACCCATTTAGAAACATAATCCACAAGCAAGAAGTATATAAAATTTTCCATTCGAATTAACAAAAGGACCCATAAAATCAATGCCCCACACATCAAAAATCTCGACAAAGTGAGAATAGGATTGAGTGGCATTTGATTTCGAGCACCTAGATTGCCCGTTCGTTGACATCTATCACAAGATTTGCAAAAAGCATATGCATCCTCAAATAGGGTAGGCCAATAAAAGCCACTCTCAAGGACTTTGAGAGCGGCACGTTTTGCACCAAAGTGACCACCACAAGCATAAGAATGACAAAAAGATAGAATTGATGAAATTCGTAGTTTGGTACGCACTCGAGGATAATTTGATCAGCACCATATTTCCACAAGTAGGGCTCATCCCACACATCTTTTGGCTATTTTCTTAAGCTTTAGCTTTTGAAAAGTAGACATTGTACTAGGTACTTGCCTTGTAACCAAATAGTTCACTATATCAGCGTACCAAGGTGTTGATTCTTCAATTGAGAAAAGTGTTCGTCCGGAAAACGATCCCGTAATGGGAGTTCTTCTTCGGAAACAACAAGTCTACTAAGATGATCAACAATCGTATTCTCAACACCTTTCTTATCTCGATTTCCATATTGAATTCTTGCAAAGAAAAGAATCCAACGTATGAGTCTTGGCTTAGCCTCCTTCTTTTTTAATAGAAACCGTAGCGCCGCATGATCGAATATACAATCACATTGGTACCCACCAAATAAGCTCTAAATTTTTCTAATGCAAATACTATAGCCAACAACTCTTTCTCGTAGTAGAATAGTTGATTTGAGCATCGTTTAGGGTCCTTGATGCATAATAAATCACATGTGACCTCTTGTCTACTTTTTGACCCAAAATGACTCCGACCGCATAATCACTTGCATCACACATTAACTCGAACGGCAAACTCCAGTCATGTGACTTAATAATTGGTGCAGTAGTTAACAATTCCTTCAATTTATTAAAGGCATCCTTGCACTCCTGGTCGAAGTTAAAGGTAACCTCCTTTTGTAACAATTTGCACATCGGCATTGAGATTTTGGAGAAATCTTTGATAAACCTCCTATAAAAACCTGCATGACCAAGAAACGAGCGAATTCCCCTCACCGAAGTGGGGTATTGTAAGTTCCTAATCAAGTCTATCTTTGCCTTGTCTACCTCGAGTCCTTGAGAGGATACGATGTGACCAAGTACAATTCCATGGTCTACCATAAAGTGGCATTTCTCCCAGTTTAAAACAAGATTAGTGTCTATGCATCTTTTAAGCACAAGTTCAAGATTATTTAAACAAATATCAAATGAATCACCATAAACACTGAAGTCGTCCATAAATACCTCAATGATGTTTTCCACGTAATTAGAAAATATACTAACCATACATCTCTGAAAAGTGGCAGGCGCATTGCAAAGACCAAATGGCATTCTTCTATATGCGAATGTACCGAAAGGACAAGTGAAAGTAGTCTTCTCTTGATCCTCCGGTGCAATAACAATTTGATTGTAGCCCGAATAACCATCCAAAAAGCAATAGTATGAATGTCCCGCTAACCTCTCTAACATCTGATCAATGAAAGGCAAAGGAAAGTGATCCTTGCGGGTTGCCGAATTGAGCTTTCTGTAGTCTATGCACACTCGCCATCCTGTTTGAACTCTTGTAGGAACGAGTTCATCATCTTGATTTCTAACAACAGTGACACCCGATTTCTTAGGCACCACTTGCACCGGACTAACCCATTTGTCGTCGAAATTGGGTAAATCACCCCCACACTTAGTAATTTGAGGATCTCTTTCTTTACGACCTCCATCATTGGGGGTTAAGCCTACGCTGAGCATCACGTACCGGCTTGATATCATCTTCCATAAGGATTCTATGCATGCACATGGATGGACTAATGCCTTTGATGTCGCAATTGTCCAACCAATAGCCGTTTTGTGCTCTTTCGTAACCCTAAGGAGGCGTTCTTCCCGTATTGTTGTGAGATTCTTTGCAATAATGACTGGAAGCTCTTCCCATCACCCAAGTAAGCGTACTTTAAGTGATCGGTAGAGGTTTAAGCTCTAATTTAGGTGCCTGCACAAATGTGAAAGGTAAAGGAACTTCATCGATTCTGTGTAAAGAGATATATGAAATATTACCTCTTCTAACTTCTTGTGATGTTGTTAAAGCACCACATGTCTCAACAAACTCCTTGGAAATATCAACGTCCAAGTTGGGCATGCCATGGACGTCCAAATCAATGTTATTTTGTAACACAGATTCAAGTTCATCTTCTCTATTCAAATCAAACATCTGTTGTGCTAACGAACTAATAACATCAACAGAAAATGCGGAATGGATATCACTTGGATAACACATGGCTTCAAAAATATTGAAGCGTATAACCTCTTTGTCAAAATCCATAGTGAGTGTCCCAAGATCACAATCAATCTTCGTCTTAGCAAGTCTTCATAAATGGTCTCCCAAGAAGTAATGAAGTAGACGAACAATTGTCCCCATCCCGCATATCCACAACAAAGAAATCAACCAGGAAAGATTAGTTCATTAACTTGCACTAACACGTCTTCCACGAGTCCCTTAGGATATATGTTAGACTTATTAGCTAATTGAATGATAATCCCCTGTCTCCTTTAAAGGTCCCAGATTCAATGAATCATAAACATCGGTGACATCACGCTTATGGAAGCTCCCAAATCGAGTAAAGCACGCTCGAACCGTTTTTCACCAATAGTAACCTGCACCGTAAAACCACCAAGATCCTTACACTTTGCAGGCATCTTCTTTAGCAACATAGATGAAGCACTTTCTCCCACAGGTGATCTCGTTAGCAATCAACCTCTCCTTCCTTGTACACAAATCCTTCATAACTTTGGCATACCCGGGGTACCGTTCTGATGGCCTCAATAAATGGAATGTTGATATGCACCTTGCTGAAAATATCCATAATCTCCTTGTCTAGAGCTTGCTTCTTTGACTTGGCAAAACGACTAGGAAAAGGAGGTGGTGTGGTAAAAGTAGGAACTGTGTCCTTAGGTTGGCCAGTTGAGGTTGGCTTTTCCTTTGGAACATTTTCCACCTCTACTTCCTCTTCCAAATCGTGACTAACCTTTTCTTGTTGTTTTGGCTCTTCGGTTTGCTTCCCACTTCTTAGAGTTACAACATTGACATTCGCTCTTGGATTCACAAAAGGTTGTGATGGCAACTTTGTCAATTCGTGCTTTTAATGTATTCATGTCTCAGTAGCCAATTGTCCCATTTGAAGTTGCAAGTCCTTTATAGCCATGTCTTGTTTCGCAGGATTGTATCTTGACGCCGAGCATTGGCATCTTGCTTTTGCATCATCATTTTCATCATCTCCTCTAAACCGGAATTTTGAGTCCGTTGTTGAGGCCGAGGTGGAGGTTGTGGTCGGAACGTGGTTGTTGAAAACCATTCGTCGCCCATAAGGATTAGGAGAGTGCACTTGTCGATTTGCATAACCGAAATTTGGGTGATCTTTCCAACCTGGATTATAAGTATTAGAGTAGGGATCATACCTTGGCCTCTCGATTAGGGAACACAAGCATTCACCTATTCGGACTCTTCTTCATAAGAAGGAATAATCACTGCCGCCATTCGTTGTACTACCTTCTCTATGTTGTTCATCCGTTGCTCGATCGTGTAGACTCTCCCATCTCACTAACTCTTCGACATTAGAGTTGTTTCTGGAATAGAATTGTTGAGCATTGGAAGCCATACTCTCAATCAAACTGGTTGCCTTTGAGATTGTCTTCTCGTAAGTGAACCACCGGCACCGCATCAATCAAATTCCTCTCTGTTTCGAAGTAATACTTTGTAGAAGTATTGAATGATAAGTATTGAGGATATATTATGGTGTGGGCAGCTTGCCAACAACTTCTTATACCTCTCCCAATATTCATATAGAGACTCCCGGACATCTCGTAGAATGCCACTAATCTCCTTCCGAACGGATGCCGCTTTGGAAGCACGAAAATATTTATCCGTAAATAACTTTTTCATCCGAGTCCATGTTGTAACACTCCCCCGGAGGAAGACAATACTACCATTCTTTCGCTAAGTCTATCAATGAGAACGGGAAGGCTTGTAGCATAGCCATATCTCTCGCTGCGGTTACATGCCTCGGACTTGTCATTGTGTTCTCGAACCGTTGAAGGTGTCGATTTGGATTTTCACTGGATGTCCCTTGAACTTTGGTAGATGATGAAGTAGATTCGACTTCGACTCCACTGGGTTAGTGATTGCAATGCACGGTGGTTGCGAATCTAAGCATGGAGACGTCAACTCTCTTAAATTCCTCTCAGGAGGTGGAGGGTCTCTCTCGTCGTCTCGTATTAACCATCTCTTCGTAGAAGGTTAAGTTGCAACCGTGGACGTGCTTGTAGTCTTGTTCCCTTGCGAGTTTGAATTCCACACCTCGGATAATCCCAATCTTTCGGTGCTGTGGATTAAGTACCTGAAACAAAATTCTCAAAAAGCTAAATCAAAAACTAAAAATAAGACTAAAAACAAAAATAAAACAAATAGAAATAACAACTAAAGCTACCGACTGCTCCCCGGCAGCGGCGCCAAAATTTGATGCGTGTCGTAGGTGCTCAAATTAAATTACTTATTTCCACACAATTAATCGGTAATATAATGGAAGTAAGGATCGTTCCCACGAAGAGCGTGGGAGATTTAGTTGTCAAAAGTGTCACAATGGGGGGGGTTTGTTTTAGAATGTAAACAAAATAAATAAAGCAATTGAAAATAATTAAGTTGCAAGCAATGGAGAGAAATATGATCAGGGAATCCTTCTTCGTTACTAAACCGTCATCAAGTTATTATATTCATCCATTAATACTATTAATCACAAATTATTACCAATCGTGGAATAACAACTAGCTCAGTGCTATCCCCTAAATTCCTTATATCACTGAGTACGGAAGCTCTCCAATACTAGATTCTATTCGTCTAAACCACCTAGTAGTATTGCCAAGGTAGATTTTATAAAGAATTATATGTAACTCACAAGCATGGCGCATCTAAAGTACCTAAGACTAAGCATGCGACATCTAACGAATTCACAAATAATCAAGAAAAATCATAAATCAATTATAATAGTGCAAATAGTCATAAAGGAATTAAATAGACTTACCACATGGGTGCAAAACAGCTTCCTCCGTCGTCCCAGTGATGGGTTCTAGCTCATCATGTTGGAAACACGCTCAAAAATTATTTTTATTGCTCAAAGGAGGTGTACAAATGATGAAATGGAGAAAATGATGTAAATCGGTGTTTGCAACGTTTATAAGTGTTGCAAACACTGTTACAAAGAATGATAAAGATGAAATGCTGCTGTTCTTTTAAGTCTGCCCTATAAACTACGACCCACGCATGTGAGTCTTTAACACTGTAGCCAAAACGACGGTCCTTGGCCGTCTGTTCTTCCTGTTCTTGAGATTCTTCAGCAGCAGCAATGGTGTTCTCTGGAACTTGATTCTCCAAGCTTTGTTAACGCTCTAAACTCCTCCCAAAACTCTCCATCCCCTTCTCTGGTCCCCTAGCATCGTTTAAATACTCAACAGGTAGAGAAAATCATGTGAAATAACTCACAATAATCTTCTTTCCTTTTACAGGGAGATACGGCAATAATTCCTTTTCTTCCTCTCTTCTTCACGCTTGAATGAGCTGTAAAGTATCTCCCCCTCAATGGTATATAATCCCCAATCAATATATCTTCTTACTGCACGTATCTTTCCCAATATAACACCAACAGAGAGAACGCAAATGTTTATTCCCTTATTTAAGTTCATTACGCAACTACAGCAGCCATAATCTCTATTTTTGTCTCATACATGCTTCCATCACGTTTCCAACACAAAATGGACTCTCAGCAACTCGTGCAACTGCCAAAAATAACTCAATCCACTCGTGAAGAACTAACAGAAAACCCGTGAATAACTCAACTCTGTTTTGTTGTCTATCAAGAGCTCACTCAAGGTGTAATTTGTCCGAATGCTTTATCTTTTGTGAATTATAGATTGATCCTAGTAGTTAGACTCTTAGCTCAAGGTCCACTTTCTAGTGTTGTTTATACACACAATCACTACAGAATCCCCTCGCAAGGTCTTGTGTTCACTACTTTTGTACGAATTATTCAACTATTACTTATCTCCTAATTCAATACTAGCATTTGATTGAATCAACAAATTAGTTCAGTTGGCCACCTAAACAATCTATCAATTAATCATAAATATTTTAATTAGTATAAACAATCAATAATCATGTGAAGAACTTCAAAATAGATTTATATAATAACTCAAATCATGTCTAGAACTTAGAATTCATCCCCAATCACTAAGAAGTTTAGCTACTCATGGTACTAATAAAACCCATGAGTTTCATATGATAAAATAGAAAAGAAATAGTTACGGTGATGGAAATAGCTCCAAACCCTAGTTTTTCTTCTCTTGAGTTCTCCTCTCCAATGGCTTGATAAAAGGTATATGATAATATCTCCAAAAATATTAGAAGTTCTCTTAAATAGGTATCCAAGTTGTTGTCGTACCCGTGCGCCAAAATTCCGGTCGAATGGTTGCCAAAACTCGCCAATATTCCCAAAACAAGCTCACGTCCAAGTCATGGTCGCGCAAAGAAGATGTGTAAGCAGCTAATGGGCTGACTAGACGAACAGAAGCCCAGCCCATTTCCTTATAAATTTTCACGGCAAAATTCTTCCCTTCCATCTCTCGAGCTTGCTTACGGACTGATTTCCTTTCCGTAACCTTCCCTGTTGTTACATACGGTTGGAAAGTTCATACCGTACCTTCACCTGACTTTCACTACGGTGGTAAAACTCCACCGTAAGTTGCCCTGTGTTTGCATACGGTGAGAAACCACTCCGTAGCTTTCCCTGCTGTTATTTTATTAAACTTCCTCTGAATTTCTGACTTCTTTTCATCCCCTGACATCCCTGTCAAACTCGAGCATCTTCTCTGTCAATTCCATATCGAGCTCGTCCATCTCTTTGCATGAGAATCACCATCAACTGCCAACAACTCCCATTGCCAGTTCTTCACAGCCAACAGTCCCAGCTGACTCTTTTCATCTCTTCTTGTCACTGCCAGTATTAATGACAGCATCTTAATATCTTCTCCATATCGATCACCTTTAATGGCAGCAACAACACTCGAGTCTCAACTGGTCTGGATCCCAGCTCGAGTACTCATCATCTTAACTCCAAAGCTAACAGCAAACTCCCATGAGAGCTGAGAGTATCATCATCTTCCGTCGTCCACTACCAGTTCCTCATCTTTCATTCTCGTCTGCCAGCAGCTCCCTGATCTTGCTCGCTCAATGGCAGTCACCATTATTTCCCATCTTTCTCGAGCTCCAGCTTCTATTCACTGCCAAGCTTCAACTCATTATCGTCACTGAGCTCTACTACAGCTCGAGCTCTTCCTCCACTTCATTCATCATCACCACAGCGTCTCTATCATCAATGAATAGAAACATCACCTACAGCGCCAAACTCGTCTCTGCCAGCATTACACAGAATCCTCTTCCTTAAGCTCCATCAACAAAGAAGAGAACAACTCTGTTTCATCTTCTATCGATCCATGAGCTTCACCCATATCAAGACTCACTCCATTCTTTCCATTACCGCCAAGACCATTATCGTCCCATATGGAAGAAGATCATCATGAGTTCGCAGACGGAACCATGAAACTCGGCTCGGCTCCATCGAGTTCACCTCCTTGCCTAAACCGTCGAGCTCCATTCTCACCGCCATGTTCTCTATCTTTCATCACCAAAGCAACATCACCGCTGTGTTCGAGTCCCTTCAAAATTACCATCGAACAATGGTAGCAAGCCATTTCTTTCTCTGTCAAGCATCACACGCAGCCGATCAATCTATAGTTTCGTGAATAGCCATGCACGTCCGGCAACGAGTTATGAAGATGATGGCAGCCCTGGGTGGAAACAACCTAGTGCCTAAATTCTCAACCCCACCTTTATCGCCGTGGAACTGACAGGCTTAACCTCCTCTTTTGCTCCTAGCTTCCCCATATGATGTCGGAATGAGCTCGTTCTTTCGCCAATTGCTTCGTATTTTCGTCCTCTTTGAGATGATATCAAGAACTTTTGGATTCGAACGAGTTCCACTTGATCTTTGGACCTTCTCCGCTTGCGGCTAACTTCTTTTATTGCACAATTAAGTGCAAATTCACTTCTTTTGGATGATTCACCTAGCAAAACATAAATAAGAGAAAACAAGAGTAATATACAATAATTTGCAAGAAACTAAGCAATTACTAGCATGGATTCGACACTAAATATATGCAAAATATGCACTTAACAAAGTGCTTGATATACTTGCAAAGCTTTTGCAAGGTAAGTACAATTCAACTCTTTAATAGCTAAAGGAAGAAAATCCCAGGATCGAAACATAAATAAGTTAAGAATCTTTTATTTAAGGTTTTTAATTTTATTTTAGGAAAATGAGAATTAGTAATGTGCATTTACTAGTTGAAGATTTTCCAAAGAGATTTTTGGTCAATATTTTGGACAGAGCATTTCCAGGAATTATGGAAACCGAATTTGGAATATATTGCATATCTTGAAAATATTTTCGATTTTGGAAATTCCTTGGTGTCCAAACTTCCTTGTCTATAAATACTTGAAGTTTGTATTTCTAGCAAACTAATCCTTCGTGACAGCAAACTTTCTCGGTTGTGTTATTACTGGTGAAGCCGCCTATTCGGAGAGGAGAGTAACCTAATTAGTCGAAATCTCTTACGGCCGCTCAGTTAAAAGTCTTCTTTGGGTTGAGAAGCTCTATTAGTACCGTTGGTGGGAAACTAGATAATTGCGGTTTATCTTGTGTTTTCGATTGATTTGATTGACTAACGGTGGTTGAACTTTGATTGCACCTAGTTTGTTTATGCTTGAGAATCTTCTCTTCTGATATAATATTCACTCAAACTAGATCAAAGTTGCGACAGGGATCTTTAGACTGTTTGTAGATCTAAAGACGTCTTGTGATAATCCATTGTTAACAGACTCCGTTCTGTGCGTGATTGATCACAAGAGATTCAAGTTGTTGTGTGCAGGCGTTTATTGAAGATCTAAGAAGATTTGAAGACAATGAAGATATTGAAGATTTCTGATTTGGGGTTCTTAATCTTTGGTGTGCACAATACTTGTTTCGGTATAAAGGATCCAACTATAATCGGTTTATCCTTATGGTAGATTAGATTGATTAGTTGTGAAGATCGGCATCAATACAATTCTTTGTGATTAAAAGTATTGATTGAAAAATCTTAACAATTACCTTTGGTAGTTGAGAATAAGATAGATCTAAGAACCTGACGAAGGAGTTTATTGAGATAAATAGAAGAGCCTTTGTCGAACTCACATCACTTGGTTGAAGAGAGTTGCTACCAAACAGATTTGTTGTTCCTTTACTGTTTGGAATACGAACCAAAGGAATTGTTCCAAGTACGTGACTTATTCATAAGTTGGAGGCGTGGGAATACAGACGGAACTAGGTGAGCTATAGATTTAGTTGCTTGGTCTCAACTATACTAAATTGGTTTAATTTTGTATAGAGGCTTAATCCTGAGAGTATTCCATTCTGGACAAGGTCCCGGGGTTTTTCTGCATTTGCGGTTTCCTCGTTAACAAAATCTTGTTGTGTCTTTTACTTTTCTATTTTCGCAATTATAATTGTTTTTATTATAATTAGAAGTAAAATACACAAACGTTAATTCCTATTTTACTTGATAGTAATCCTATTGTGTTTGGTTAAGTCCGAACCTCTTATCAAGTAAACATACTTCGTTGTTATATTGTCTCGATCTCGTATCCATAGACGATCATACAAAGTGTGAACCGATTAGTTGTATTGTCTCGACTCAGTCCATAGACAATCACTTTCGGAGAAAGGACTTATAGGTAGGAAAAGTTTTAGCTTGAGGTATAATTGGGTACCCTCGCCTTTTCAATTGGTATCAGAGCCGGCAAACACGAAAATATCTAACAGTCTGTGTTTGGTGCGATCCAACCTATAAGAAATTGAATCTAATGGTCGATTCAGTTAACGTAACGGCAGGATTTGATTACTTAAAAAATTCGTGGTGGAAGACAAGTATGAAGTATGTAATACTCCTATTCCTAAACCTGTTAGGAATTATGCTTTTGTATGTCTTGAGTGACTTACATAATCCTTTGGCAATCATAGGATTGTATATCATTGATACAATGGCCTATGAGACAAGTCGTATCTTGAAAATACATAAGATTCTGCTCAAAATTTTTATGAACATCGGCTATTGTGTTCTGGGAAAATCAAGAATCTTAAATATATTTTGGATGGCCTACCAAAGTATATACACGTACATTTCAGATCAAGGACTGTCAATGTTTCGCTTTCGAGGATGCGATTTTGGAAATTAGGTATTCCTGTAAGGAATGAGTTTTCAGTTAATAATTCTATTCACATTGGATTGCTTCATACACCTCACAACTGTTTTAATGAAGCAAGTGATCTTTAGAAACATCACAAGGTTTATGATTCTGATGGTATTTTTAACAAATATCATACCTTGTTCAAATTTATCTCTGTATACTCTAGTAAATTCTTGAATAAATTTCAAGTAATATTATCAAATTCTGGTAATAAAAGAGTAAACAGATTTTTGGACAAAAACATGGAATCAACCCGAAATAAAGATCCAGTCCATGAAAAACCGGTTTTCCAAAAGAAATACCTGGATATAAAATCGGAATTGTTTCCCCACAAGTCTCGGTTTCCGATTTTGAGAGTATTTCCTAAAACTAGTTATTTCCGGTTTTTGATGTCATGTCTTCCTACAAAATATAACCTCTTGTTATGTGTTCAAACATATTTGGGAAGTTTGGTCAAAACCGTAACTAGAATATTTCATATTTTTGCAAATATGGGAAAAAGGAAATCAAGAAACAAACCAGCTGATGATTGGGTCAGAATTGATGATATTGATAAGATCAGATTTCCCAACAGTATTAATAACAAGCATGATTTCACTCGTTTTGTTGACAGCTCTTGTTTCAGGAAATACGAAATTCTCAAGGGAATGGAATTTACCACTGAAAAGAAATTTGATCCAGATGTCCAAGATAAGGATTATGTGAAGTTTGTTCAAGATCGAAACTACGGAAAGCTTTTTGGTTTTGAAAGATATTCACCTGATATGGTAACAGTTTTTTATGCAAATATTGATCATAAAAAACTTTCGTTTGTTACTCTTGTTGGTCGAGGAATCTTCTATGTTGATCGCAAGACAATTTCTAATGCTATTAATTACAATGAGGAATGTAATCACTTGATTACTGGAGTTGAAATTGAACACGGTACCATTTCAACACATCTCACTGGAAGATCAACAGAATGGGAAAATGGTAGACTACCAACAAAAGATATACCCTTCCACCTAAGGGTATTTGGTAAACTTGCTTTAGCTACCCTATTTGCAATTACAAGAGATAAATCTGTTTGGGACAAAGATTTTGCAGAATTTGTTAATTTTCTGTTAAAAGGAGATCCTCAAATTGATTTTTGTGGAATCATTGTCAGTCAAATGATAAAAATCTCAAATTCCATTGCTTCCTCAGGAATAAAGAGGCATATAGGCTTTCCCTGTATAATTACAGAGATTTGCAAATTCATGTCAGGAGATGAGATCGATGATATGAGAAGCATTACGACCGTCTCTAATAAGACTATAGGTCAAATGATTGGAGGACAATCCCGTAATAAAATGGGTGTTAAAAGAATTTCACCAAATTCCTACAAAAAGTATCTTCTTGTTCATCTGGAAAATCTTGGTAAACAACTTGACTGTTTTCAGAAACAGCTGGGCTTTGCTGCTCAAAAATATGCAGAAAATCTTAAAGGAATTCAAAATATTGAATCAGAGTTTTGGGATCAAGAATCAAAAATTGAAGAAGAGCGACAAAAAGCACTTGATCCCAAGGAATGTTCTTCCCAATGATTAAGTTAAAAAGGAAAAACAGACAGTAGTTTTTGATTATTTCAATAATTGTATTTGGTCTATTATGAATAACACTATTATGAATAAAATTATTTGATTTATAATTTTTTTTTTGTGATAGTTTTTGATTTACATAGCCTGTGCTTGAATGCTTTATTATTGCTATGTATGTTTATGGGATGTTTGATTTCGGTTTTATTACCTTGATATTCGATCTCATAATGTTGTGAACCCTTATGGTTTGGGTGACTTTTTGATTTAGCAGGATTAAGTTCTAGCCCATGATGGTAGGCTTTATCAAAGGATCATGAGGGGTTCTGATTGAAACAATATGTGAAAAAGTCACAATATGTTGAATCGGTTTTGGTTTAGCATAAAAGCATATGTGTTTCAAGGGTTTTCAACTTTTTCTTGCAATACTTAAAAACTGGTTTTCAACCTTTCTCTGGTAAAGGTTGGTTGTTGTTATTCTTTTGTTTTGCATAAGGATGACAACATAATGATATTTCGATATCAATTCTCACTGGAAGAAGATGCAAACATATTGGATAAGAGGATGCGAAATTTGAGGTAACAATCTTGTTAGTTAATTGTTTTCCTGTTTAAGTAAAGCCTGATTTTATTGCGTATATTTATTGCTTTTGCTTAACAAAATTTCGGTACAATTGATATTTTATTCCATTATGTGTGTATGGATGTGTGTGTGATTCAATTGGTTTCGGTTAAGAAAAACTATTTTTATCTTGCTTTATTGTGTGGTATCAATTGTTTAGGCTTACAAAATTTCGGTGTTATTGCCGTGCTTTAATGTCTATGTTGTTTCAATTGCTTCCGGTTGAGGTGAATAATTATGCAAGTTGATTTATTTTGGTTTGTATGAATTGTTTATGGCTTAACGAAAGAAAAGGTTTACGGGATAAATTGTTTAGTCCAATTCGATTAGGATAAGAGAAACTAAGTTAATTCGATCTTAGTTAGACTTATCAAAGTGGAGGTTTCGGTTATTCAAGTCTAATCGAATGCCTTAACAAGAAATGCTAGTTAACTAACCTAGTACTTGTCTTGTTTAAAACTGAAAGGTCTAAGTTATATGTATAATTAGAACCTGATGAGAAAAATAGAGTTATCTTTATTTTGGTCTTATCGAACAAGCGATTGTATTTGTACAATCGGTTTAGCAAAGGGCCTAAGGTGCTTAGTTGATTTTTGGTTTGCTAAACTATTAGGGAAAATTGCTTCGGGCAATTGTTTCCTTGATAACATATCAAAACAAAATTACTTTGTAGTTTCGGTTTTGATATTGGTTATCAAAAATGGTATGTGGAACCCTCGTGCTTAACTCTATAGGTTGCAAGTCTATTTTGAGATTTGTTAGATTCTTTTCGGTTTGTCCTTTATTTTTTCGTTTCTTTGTCATTTTGTGACAAAAAGGGGGAGAAATATATGGAGTTAACAAGTGATACTAGCATTGATTTTATATTGATTGGTATCACTAAGGGAAAGGACATTGGTGCTTAAACTTTTATCTAACGAAAGAGTGAAAGCATAGACTAAGGGGGAGTAACATATCATTACAAAGGAATAACAAAGACGTGCAGATTGATAAAATCTACCTATCTTACCTTTAGGGGGAGTAATATTCTTTGTTATCATAATGTCAACAATGGCATTTAAGGATTGAATGTATACAGGTTATTGTGTTGTTGAATTCGGGAATCAAGCGTATGTGTAATGAATTCTTGTAATTTGTTTATCCATATGATGTAAGAGTTTTGTAACTAAAATTGACAAAGGGGGAGATTGTTAGAGCATTGCTCGGTTGAACCCACCAAGCGTTGGTATGTCAAGTTTGGTTGTCATATTTTAGTGAATCAAAACTCATTTAAAGAGTCGCTTGATTATGTACTAGAGTCAACTTCGTATAGGTTAGCTTGAAAGTATTAGGATATGAGACATTACAAGTATTGCGAAGACTTGAAGAAGTGAAGAAGTAAGAAGCTACAACGACAACATCATCCTTCCACTTGAGGTTAGTGATATTTGACTCGAACTGTTTCATTCCCTAACGTATCTTTCAAGTCGTGCATATTGAAAACAAAACTGCGAAGCATGAACACTCTAGTTAGACATAGTATTAAGGAGTACAATACGAGGTTTATTGCTTAACCATTAAACTTTGTAGATAAGACATCGACATAATCGTTTAAATGCTATTGTGATTATGTATGGGTATGAGGTGAGGATTTCATCCTAGGAAACAACGTTTTACATGTGTTTTAAGGAAGTAAATTCATGAACTTGTTTTGTGAATAGAAAAGGAAATCGCCAGGCGTTATTGGTATTGTTATTCATTGCATATATTGTGAACAACCAATATGTGTGATTAGTATAACCGCTCATGACTTGTTTGTGTTCTTGGTAAAACTATTCACAAAGGCCTGACTTTTGTATTGGTATGACTTTTATTAGTGAAACCGATCTTAAGTAATCACCTGAGATGGTCTGATCGAGTTTGTGATTTTGTAAGACCGACTCTGGGTAAAAGGGAACCGATCCTAGTAAGAGGTGCAACACATCACAAAGGGGAATCGATCCTTGTATGAGGTGTAGCATGTTTTAGCAGAAAGGGGAACCGATCATATGGACATGTGCAACACATTCAAGTTAGATACCATATATATGTGGGGAACCGATCCTAGTACCTGGTCAACCGAATTTTGGAAAGCTAGTGTGACTATGCACAGTACTCACATGGAGGTAGAACCGAAACTTTTTTTGGTAGAACCGTTAAACCCATGATTGGTGATTGAGTGTTCTTGATCAATCACATAGTTCTTGAAAGTCAGATGAACCAATCTAAACTTGTTTGGAAGTGTGGCAAATCGGTTTCAAGATTGTAAGTATGAAAGAGGACATACAGAGTAAGGATGTCGACATACTTTGAACATGTGCAGTAACGCTTATCTTTAATTGTTCAAAGTTATTCCTTAGAAGAAAATCCCGGGATCGAAACATAAATAAGTTAAGAATCTTTTATTTAAGGTTTTTAATTTTATTTTAGGAAAATGAGAATTAGTAATGTGCATTTACTAGTTGAAGATTTTCCAAAGAGATTCTCGGTCAATTATTTGGACAGAGCATTTCCAGGAATTATGGAAACCGAATTTGGAATATATTGCATATCTTGAGAATATTTTCGGTTTTGGAAATTCCTTGGTGTCCAAACTTCCTTGTCTATAAATACTTGAAGTTTGCATTTCTAGCAAACTAATCCTTCGTGACAGCAAACTTCCTCGGTTGTGTTGAAACTGGTGAAGCCGCCTATTCGGAGAGGAGAGTAACCTAATTAGGCAAAATATCTTACGACCGCTCAGTTTAAAGTATTCTTTGGGATTGAGAAGCTCTATTAGTACCGTTGGTGGGAAACTAGATAACTGCGGTTTATCTTGTGTTTTCGATTGATTTGATTGACTAACGGTGGTTGAACTTTGATTGCACCTAGTTTGTTTATACTTGAGAATCTTCTCTTCTGATATAAGATTTACTCAAACTAGATCGAAGTTGCGACAGGGATCTTTAGACTGTTTGTAGATCTAAAGACGTCTTGTGATAATCCATTGTTAACAGACTCCGTTCTGTGCGTGATTGGTCACAAGAGATTCAAGTTGTTGTGTGCAGGCATATATTGAATATTTGAAGACAAATAAGATATTGAAGATTTCTTATTTTGGGTTCATAATCTTTGGTGTGCACATTACTTGTTTCGGTATAGAGGATCCAACTATAATCGGTTTATCCTTGTGGTAGATTAGATTAATTAGTTGTGTAGATCGGCATCAATACAATTCTTTGTGATTAAAAGTATTGATTACAAAATCTTAACAATTACCTTTGGTAGTGTAAAGACCCTCAAGCTCATCAACGCTATTAGACTAGTCAAAAGACGATTTAACCGATAATAACTCAATTAGTTTAACACGAACGTTAATTATTAGGAATTAATCTAACAACGAACTAGATACGAAACTAGTACCATTAAATATAACTCGAAAAGTTATGCGAAATGGACATCTCGAACGTGTCATTCGGATACCGGACGAAGAAGAAATCATCTGGATAGTTAGAAGGGAAAATAGACTTTTGTAGTGGACCAACTTGGCTGCCCATATCCAAGTGATGGGTGCCTTTATCACTTTTCGTTGGTCTTATCTAACCAAGATGAGCAGATAAACTCACCCTTCTTTCCTTCTTTCTTTCTTATTCTCTATTCTTCTTCTTTCTTCTTCTCTTCTCGTTTTCTTCTGTTCTTCAGTTGAGAGATGATTGAGTAATCAAATTAGTGATTTTGATATCGTAATAGGAGGGGAAATATCAAGGATGATGTTGTGGTGGATTATGAAAGAATAAAATTAAGGATTGTTAGGGTTTGCAACAATTCAGAGAGAAACCGAATTTAAGGTTTTCAGTTTAGATTTTGAGCTTGTCTGGATTTGAGATGTAAATCGAGTTGATGTTATATGAGGAATAGAAGGGTTGGTATTAATTTGTTGATATGAAGCTGTTCTTTTGAAGAATCATAAATCAGATGAATTAGGGTTTCTTGATAAATTCATAGAAGATATAGATGACGCAGATGAGAGTTTAAGGAGAAAATTAAAGATGGGTTTGGTAGATGATGTTTGTAATTGATGTTTTGAGTTTGAGTTTGAGTTAGATAAAAGAATATTTGGTGATTTAATTAGGGTTTTTCTGTAATTTGATTTCGGAATCGAACTAGGGGATGATTGAGAAGAAATTGAGGACTGGGTCTGGGTGATTAAGGATCAGGTTGGGGTTAACGGGATGTTTATGGAGATGTTCATGAAGAATGAAAGCTTTTGAATTGGGGATTTAATGGTTTCCGAATTAAGATGAGGTGTTGAATTAGATCAAGCCAAAGAAGAGGTTAATTCATTTTGCTTCAATAACTTTGTCTTGAGGTAAATGTTCTTATCAGTAAACTTAGTAAAGTTATTTGAATCTTATAGTGAAGTTATGAGATTGATAGTTGGACTAAGAATTGAGATGCGGCATGAATTGAGATTGTTTTATAATGGGTAATTGAAGTACAGAGTTACTTGAGCTGAATTTGTGTGTATCTGATTTGAGAATTGAGCAGATGATGAAGATGTTATAAGGTTGTGGTGTATGTTAATGTTTTCTGGAATGGAGCCACAGGGGATGAACATGAAGGAGTTAATGATATTGATGAGTTATCTAGTAGTGGTTCTGTGGCTGTTGTGGTGTTGTAGGGAACTGTTGAATGTTGATTTGAGTTACAATTGTAACTAGTTGAGTTGGTGGAGGTGCAGAGTTATTGAGGTGTGTGTGTGTGTGTGTATGAATTGGTAGTAGTGTGTATGGAACTAGAGTTGGAGATGGAAGCTGTGATGGACTAAATGATTGAAGTGTTATATGTTTGGTTGTGTTGAAGATAAACGATGTATATGTTCGAAATGAGAGAGTTAGTGATGTTGATGTGAAGCTGTTGTTGTAGTTGTTTGACTGAAGTATTGGAATGAGTTTAGATGAATGAGTTGCAGGCAGAGGAGACATAGTTGGTGGGGTTGTGGATTTGAGGAAAGAACAATAAGGATGTTTGGGTTGTGTCAGAGGAATAATGGGGTTGTTGTTGTGACAGTAATGGCGATTGGAGGAGATGTCATGGATAGTTAGATGAGATGGCAATGGTTGTGGTGTTGCTGATATAAATGGTGTGTGTGGAATACAAGAATTGTTGATGGGTTCTGCTAAGTGTGGAGATGGGGCTGAGTAGAATTGAATTATTGTGAGGTTGGTAATGGGAATTGTAGGACTGTGATTAGTGCTAGCAGTGAAAGCTTGCAACTTCTGCTGTTGCAGGTAGGATGTGTTATCTTTGTAAATCAATTTTGAGTTATAATTTGAATGAACTTTGTTGAGATTGTCTTGGTGAATGTAGGATGGAGTTGTATTTGGAAGTTAGATTCTTGATGAAACTACAAAGGGAATGGCTGAACTAGTGCAAGCCTGAAACCAGGTTGGTAGTGAAACTGAAGTTGTTTTGAATAAATGGAATGTTAAGTAATTGTATAAACTTATGTTCTTAAGTTTTAGACATATTAGTCATCCTAGTCAGTTTAGCTGACTTAGTGTTACTGACTGAGTTAACTCAGTCACTAGACCTGACCAAACTTGACTCAGTGAACCTTGACTGAGTTGCTTTCTTTGACCATTGACCCTGGACGTTGACATTTGACTGACGTAGACTATTAGTTGACCTTGACCGTTAGTTTGACCGTTAATGACCAGTTGGACCAGGCTTTGTGTAATAGACTTATTAGTGGACTTGGGCTAGGACTAGTTATCCTATGTTGATGATTTGGACCCCTTATGGTCCGAACTAGCCTTTGGTTTCTTCTACAAAGTTGTAGACATTCTTAAGACTTAGTTATTGGACTGTAGAACCAACTTATTGAATTAGTATACTTTAGATATGCTAAAGATAGGTAATAAAATATATAGAATCGTAAAAGGGCTTAGAACCATTAGATAGACTTGTATGATTCTTGTATGAGTCATTTTGAATAGATTCTTAGAGTTCTTGTGTGATTAACAGTTAGTCTGTACTAACAACGATCGATTCAAAGGATGAACCAGTAGATCGTGGATCTCGAGGTAGGCGTGGCCTGTCATCAAAATAGGTGGGGATTGATAACGAACTCTCTTGTATTCATTATTGTTTTACAAATCAATCTTGGTGTTGTGAAATTCATGCATATCTTGTGTGCTCTGTGTGGTATGAGATGTGTGTCGACACAATATCAGTATTTTATGGCTAGGGCGATACACCGCAATATTACACGGCTAGGGCGATACACCGCAATATTATTCTTCCTTTATATATATATCAGTATTCTATGGCTAGGGCGATACACCGCAGTATTACCTATTCGGTGTGGAATTGGCATCAATATTACTCTTCCTTTTTGTGCGGCAACACACATCTCATACATGGATGTTTACTGTATTTATGAATGTCTTTGAAGAAGTTTCTACATTATGTTTTATTGTCTTTCCTTGTATTACCGACTTTCGATTAAACCTGCATTGTCTTCGAATCATATTAATGATTACTTGAAAGCTAGTTGTTATTCCTGCGGGGCACCCCTTTTAGGGATGATGTACTCACCCTTTCCCACTTTCAGTTTCAGCGACAGATCAGAGTTGCGCAGCGGAAGCTTTGTGGTGTTGAGTCTTCTGTTATGTTTATTACGTTGTATATTGTATTCGCAAACCAAGTGACTATTGTATATGTATCACTTGAGAGGAGTACTTGTATATATATTTCTGAGCGGAGTGAGTTTTGGGTTAAGTTGTTGTAGCAGATTTCTAAATTGAATATTTAAGTAAATGATTTAGATTCTTAGTGCCTCTTTATTTAGTTAATCTCTTGGATTAGTCAGCTGCTAGCTTAGGGGGCGCTACAAAGTTGGTATCAGAGCTCACTATTAGATCTTATATGGGAACAGTAGATAATAGCTAGTGCAAGATAGTGAACTAGAATAGTTTAGAACGGGGTTGGGTTGTGAGATAAATCTTAACCACTAAAAGCTATCAATAATTAAAAGATTTACTTGATTGATTGATTGATTTGTTTGTTTGCTTGTTTGTGTTTGTAATGAAGTAAAAAAAAATATATTGTAGGGTGCACAAATAACTTTAGGATTTGATAATAATTAATCTAAAAAGTATGAACACGTAGACAATTTAATACTATAAAAACAGAGATTAGTATTATTGATGGATCTTGTAAATCACATAGGAACTTACTGAAGAGTAAACAAATTTTAATTACATAAATGTTAATAATATTTTTGGGACTTAATAATATTTGTAAGAGTAGTTAGAATAATAGTTCAACCATCAATATTAATAATTGCTAATTGTAGATGATAATAATTTAATAAGAGTAATAATAATTTTAATAAAGTAATGTTAGCATTTATCAATTAGTAATTATATTAAACTTAGTTTAACTAAAATCTCATTAAAGATATATAACGATAAAAATAATAATTATGATTAAATAGCTATGGAAAATTATTAACACTCATCTACGGTTAAGTTTTGTAAATTAAACTAATTACAAATTAGAGATACATGTTTTGCGTTTAAATTAGATGGTTAATATAATACTTATTAGGCATTAGACATAAAATATGAGGATATCATGTATGAAATAAAAAGATTGAATTTGTTAATAATCACATCACATATATTGAAATTATCTTTAGTCTTACAAATGATCTAGTAAATTTTTAAAATAAAACAAATATATATGAAGTAGTAATAATAGCATTCGGATACTCAGTGTCATAATATTATAATCAAAAGAAAGTAAATTTGTATATTAATAGGATACTTCACACTAGTAGCAAAATCTAAAGATTATTAAGATATATTATAATTTTATGCAGACTCAAATTTAAATCATATTAAATTACCAACGCCAATATTTAACAAGATATAGTATAAAGATTCAAAATGAATTAATAAAAATCGGTTATATCAATCCTTACGTGAATGTAAAACTATTTTTAGAAGATGAAGGCTTAGTGTACCAACTGGATTACCAACTTAAGAATAATGAGAATAATAACACAATGGATAATAGTATTCGAGTAATTAGACCAGTAATAAATTTACAATAAATAATATTTGGAAAAAAATAATAATTATATATGGTGTTACAACAAAGTTTAAAATATCAGATATTATAATTTGACGTGGAATATTTATATTGACAAAATAAATAAATAAAATAATAAATAAAAATAAAATAAAATAAATTTGATGACTAAATTGTTTAAAAGGATGTGAACTATTTATATATTTTACGAATTAAATTTATCAGACTTACACCAGTTATGATAAAAGTTTAGAAACTATTTAATCTTAATAAATTAATACTTAATTAATCTAGCACGGGAGAATAGTGAAGGTTGTGTTTTCTCTGTTCGTAGGAAGGCATTGTTGGGACTGGCCAACACTTTCCACATTTTATCTAAATGCATTAAGTAATAATTCTATATTCTGTCCCTCAAACTGCTTCCCATTATCAGATACCAATTGTGCGGGAATTCCAAATCTGCATATGATATTCTCAAATATGAATGTAAAAATATCCTTGTCGCGAATGTGCTTTACTGCCTTTACTTCTGCCCATTTTGTGAAATAGTCTGTAGCGACAATCAGATATCTTCTTTGTCCAGATCCTGGTAAAAACGGTCCAACAATATCTAAACCCCATTTTCCAAAGGGCCACACATTTGTTGAAGACGTTAATAGTGCTCCAGGTGCATGTATTTTCTTTCCATGCCTTTGGCAATCTTCGCAACGTCTTGATACACGTTTTGCATCTTCATGCATATATGGCCAGTAATAGCCTTGTATTTTTGCTCTGTATGCCAAAGATCTTCCGCCGCTGTGATTGCCAGCATCCCCACTATGCAACATCTTTAACACTGCTTCTCCATCTTCTCGCGTCAAACACCTGAGTGAAGGTCCATTAAAAGATCTCTGGTATAGTATCCCATCTCTTAGTTCATAATTTGTAGCACGGCTTTTTAATTTGTGTGCCTCCAGCCTATTTCTCGGTGTTTCTCCTCTCATCGAATATGCATGAAGTTCGGCTCTCCAATCTTCAATAACGGGTGTTTGCTCCCCATCTTCTATGATCATCACGTCTACCTCTCCTTCTTCTTCCTTATTGATTGATGGTGATAAAAGTGTATGTATCTTTATGCATCTCGCAGATTGGATCTGTCATCATACTTGAGATAAAAGCAAAAGCATCTCATGAGTCTATTATCTTTTCTTGATATGTGTCTCCATTTTATTTTTGGGATTTTTATTTGACAATTCTTCAACAAGTTTCTTGTATTTCTTTAAATATGGTTCATTTGTAGTATATTCTCCTTTTATTTGTCGAATGACTAGCTGCGAGTCACTGGTGATTCTCACATTTTCCAACTGCATTTCTATTACGAATTTCAAAGCATGTATTACAGCTTCATATTCCGTTTCATTATTGGTGGATATAAATTCCAGTCTGAAGGAAAAAGCCATTTTAGTGCCCTCTGGAGAGATCAAAACAATTCCAATTATGTTACCTTCTCCATTTGATGATCCATCTACCAGCACTTCCCATCTATTTGGCTCTATCAATAGGTCCTTTGGGTTTCCATATTCTTCTTCTATATCCATCATTTCTTCCACTGCTTCATCATCTTCTAAAGGAAATTCTGCTAAAAAATCTGCGACAATTTGTGACTTGGGTGAAGATGGTACTTCATATTTGATTTTGAAGTGTCCTATTTGTGCATTCCATCTCTCAACTTTGGCTGATCTTTTTGAATTCTTCATTACTGATTCAATGGGTACCTTTGTCAATACCCTTACTGTATGTGCTTGAAAATATATGCGAAGTTTGAATGCTGCATAAACTAACGCGAACAGGTACATAATGCAGTGTGGGCTTACAATACAACCAGGCGAGAAGCCACGGGAATGTCACCTTTCTGTTTAACATATGGGGTTGAGGCTGTGCTACCAACAGAAGTTATTATCCCAATAACAAAGAGAGAAGCTTGGGAGAAAAATCTTAGTGCGGGTATTATTTTAACTAAATTGGATGAATTAGAAGAAAAAGAGAAAGGGCTTTGCAAAAGATATGGAAAATTACCAATAAGATTAGCCCGAGAATATAATAAACGTGTTAAAACACGCGAATTTCAACCAGGCAATTTGGTGCTGCGAGAAACACCGATTTATCAGAGAGAGAGTGGTGGAAAGCTTGCGAAAAAATGGGATGGACCTTATATCATCAAGGAGATAGTTGGAACAGGGGCATATAGATTGATGGACCCTGAGGGTAGAGATGTGGGACGCAGACTCGATAGACCATGGAATAGGTTATACTTAAAGAGATATTACCCATAAAAATTATGGTGAAGAAGTAGACTCATGGAATGGTACATGATTGAGGCAAAAAGAATTAAATATTTCATTTTTATTCTCGAAAAACATGCGAATATTTCGCACGTAAAACGACTTAAAAATTATCAAAGATCAGCGAAATTACAAAAGAGCTTACATATACAGAAGAATCAACAAAACAATCAGAAAGTGGAGAACTTACTATGGCGTACACCCTAGTTCGCGAACACAATTTCGCAAGAGGCAAAAGAACCTAAAAGTGCGTCATAGTAGGGGGTACCTATTACATATAACAAAGAATTAACAAAATAATCGTAATGGGACGAACCTTCATGGCGTACACCCTAGTTCGCGAATAAAATTTCGTAAGAGGCAATGTACCTAAAGTGCGTCATGTAAGGGGGTATCTCGTAACGTGGCTCAGTGGAAAAGGTTACACCGCCCCGGAACTCGAGTCATGGAGATTGGGGGTAATAAAACCCATCCAGGAGAGGTACCTTGGATTTTCAATCTAAGCTAGTGACTTAGATTGGACGACTGGGGGTCTCTTCTAAGGAGTCAGCATTTGACCAAGGCGCCGAGCTACACGGTTGAGCCAAGGGTGCCTGGGACATCTGAAGTGTCTCGGCCATTCTTGGCAAGTCTCGGCTTATGCTGCACTCGGCCCGAAGAAAACTCCACTTAGGGTGCAGTCTCGTAACCATAAGCCCTATAGGCAAAAGGGATAAGAGGCTGCGAAAACAACTCGGTTGTTGTTAAGACCAGGATGGGAGGAGCTAGCCTTGTATGGCGAATACGCCTCCTTGAAGGGGAGACCAGGGGGAAGATAAGGGCGGCACCCTCCATTAGGGAGCTGATAGTGTCAAAAAAGACGTAAATGTCATGAGGCTTCTTACTCACGGGAGTATCAAGGCTTGTCATATTTATGCAACAATCCTGAAGAGGCAAAAATACAAAAGAGTAGATAAGACGAGATCAATGGGTCATTGCATGCAAGTGTAAAAACGTCCTGCGATTTCGTCGCAAAGACGACAATGTCATGGGGCTTTATGTTCGCAAGGATATTTAGGCCTATCATATTGTCGTAAGAAAAATATCCTGCAGAGGCAATAATACTAAAGAAATGATAAGACAAGATCAATGGGTCATTACATGAAAGTGTAAAGACGTCCTGCGATTTTGTCGCAAAAATGAGAGGTGGCAAAATAAGACATTTAACTAGGAAGGAAAAATAAGACCACACAAGAGAAATGATAAGGCAAGATCAATGGGTCATCACATGAAAATGTAAGGACGTCCTGCGATCTTGTCGCAATGATAAAGTTCACATAAACAGTTTGAATGTAGATAATGAGAGATCTTTAATCGCAAAAAGATAATGGTAAACAAAATGGGAATTGTTAAACATCAAAGATTGTCTTCCATGCAAGAAAGAAGAATAATAAACGAGTAAATACATCTCAAAGGTGATTAAAGTACATAAAGAAGTAACAATGCAAGAAGTAAAATCACAAGAGAAGTTCAATTTTCAATATCGATTTTTTCGCCAGAAGGAGATACTTGATGTTCTTCAACAATTTTATTAGCCTCACCAACTACCGCACTTTCGCCGATTTATTGCATTCTCATGAGACCCTCCTTCAACTAAATTCTTATTGACACCTTCATTAGGTGGAATCACCTCTTCATTTGCAGAATCTTCGCCACTTTCATAATCATAATCACTATCAGGAGGGTTAGGAATTTCATCATCACCTACTTCCGAGAGGTTCGATGTGATACGGGATCAAGATATTTGGACAATAAGACATCATTCACAAGAACTTCAGCTTTGAGGTGAAATTGGAGAAGGAGTGTTTTCTGATGATTCCTACTCTCTATATCTTTAGAGTAAATGAGATAGTCGAATCTTCTTTCTGCCCGATCGCGAGAGCGAGCAAGAGAAGCGGCGAGCATTCCATTTTCTTTGCGAATTTTGGCATAGTCAGATTTCAAAGCGGAAATAGAGGAGTGAAGATTTTTCTCGGATTCGCAAAAAAATAAAGAGTATAGAAAATAATTGATTTTTCTTGAATTCGCAAGGAAAATACCATAAATTCAAGAAAACAAATTGATTAAGGTAGTCAAATATCATGACTACCTTCCTTTTGCGAGATAAGATATTGGGTTAAAGCCAAACAACTATTCTCCAAATGATTCATGGCACTATCAAAATTATCTCCAACCAAACCTTTCAGTCGAGATCGCAAGCTCTTTTCGTTAGAAACAAGTAAGGCGTTTTCCTTCGCAAGAGAAGAGTGGGATTCTTCTAACTTGGAATATTGATCCTTGAGTTGGCTTGTTCTTACACTTAAATTTATTCTACCTTGGATAAGTCTATCCCTCTCAACAGTAACTTCTTCGAGTTTACTTCTCAACGAACAGAGAGATCGTTCTTGTTCTTTACACATTTTTTGACAGTCATCAAGTTGTTGCGAGGAAATCGCCACCTTGTTTAACATATCTCGCTTCTCTTGAGAAAGAGTTCCATTTTCATCTGATAAAGTTTCTAACTCCAAATTAGCTGTAGTTAAAGAGTAAGAGAGGCGAGATAATTCGCTACTTAATGAGCCCCCTTCGAACTAAGTCAGCATTTTCTTTAGAAAGATTATCTATTTGATCAACATAATATGTATGAAGATTATCTAATTGGTTATATTGCTCCATCCAAACGTCTCTATCCATTCGAGTTTCTTCAACAACAGATTCCAACTGATATATCTCCATTTTCGCTTCTGGTTCAAAGCTTGAAGGGCGAACAAGGGCTTGAAGATTAAAAATATATATATACCTTTTGAGAAAGGGGAGGGGAGTTGTACCTTTTAATTCTTCGTTCTTCTTGCGAAGATTATCACGATCCAGTGAGACATTTTGAAGTTTTTGATTCTCAAGACGGAGAGTGTCACACTTTGCAGTCATGGCTTGGAGATTGTTCTTCAAAATTTTAACTTCTTGCTCTAAAGATGTTTGCGAAATTCTGTCAGAACCAAAGTATTTACTCAAAATCTCGCAGACATTAGACTTGATAGGATCGACGGAGGTCTTCTTGGCGTCATTCATAATATCTGATAAAGCTTTGAAAGCCACGTCCATTCCCTCCAAATTTTCCTTAGTAAGATGGATAGACTCAGATGCAGAGGTAGTGACGACAGAAGAGGGGAGAGTTGAATCGTCTTTCGTCGCAGGAATGTCATGTGAAAATGAAATCTGAAGAAGGTTAATGACTGGGGGAAAGGCAGAGGCATCGATAGTAGGAGAAGAAAATGGTTCATTCACAACAGGACTATCATGAGGAACTTCATCTATGGAAAACTCAGACATAGGAGGAAAATCAGCAGCGACATTTTCGCAAACGGCAAGGGTAGATTTGTCTTGCGATGATATCGCAGGAGGAGTTGTAAGCTTAAATATAGGAAAAGGAACAGAAGTTTCAACATTTTTAGAACGACGAGATCTTTTGGGAGATCTATCGACGTTTTTGTCATCCTTCGAATCACAAGTTAAATAAGAAACAGAGGCAACAATATTGTTATTAGAAGAGTAAATGTTTCTTAATACCTTGCTATTCGCAGGCTTTCTCTTGTGTGCAACGGATTTTGGTTGCGAACCCTTGAATGTTTTAGGATTTTGGACTGTGAACTTGGTAACAGGGACGTTCTTGCTAAAACAGAAACAATAAGGGAATTAATCAGAGATGAACAAAATCAAATAAAGTAATCTCAGTAGAAGAGTTCAAATGGATCACATGTAGTATGATTTACAAACCTTGATAGCTCCATAATAACAGTAGCAGAGAAGATTTACAGCAAGATGAACAACAGCAAAAAGTTGCAGACGATAAAGAATTCACAAAGAATGCAGAGATGAAGAAGATGAAGTAAAAGAAAAGAAAGATATCCTTGATAGATCTCTTCTTAAATAGACAAGAAAAGGATGACCAGTTAGCATTTAATGTGCCGGTAAAAAGGGGAATATGTAACACGTGTAAGCAGTTATCTTGGATTTACGGAAGCTTGTCAATGCGAGAAAAATAAAAGAAAGAAATGAACGGTCATGGCATTTTGAAAATACTAGTTCTCATGATGTTCTCTTCTTCGCAGAGAAGACATGAGAAGAGGCAAGATGTAGGATCAGAATATCGCAACACCAAAATTCTCGCAAAATACATAAACGACACACTGCGAAAACATCGTGGGATGGAAGTAAAAACGATGTAATGGATGACGACAGCCAAAACACGAGAAAGATGTGAAGATGTAGCGAGATCGAGGAGTGTCGCAAGATTTGACATTTGTACATTTGCGAGATTTCGCAAGACATATCCGAAAATAAAGGACAACTTAGCTGTCATCCACTATGTAATATCCTATATAAAGATCCAAATAGGTTTAAGGAAAGGGGAGATCTTTTTCGAGTGTTGAGCAAGTCATTAAGAGAGAGAAAGTTTAGAGTGATTGTAATTCTTTGGTTTATCTCCTTTTCATCTTGTAACATTTCTGGAGTTTGATCAATAAAACTTATAATTGTTCATCTTAAAATGATTTGATTGTGTGGATTCTTGTGAGGGGTGTAGTGTGGGATTTCCTGCAACTACAGAAATATTGGTGTGGTTGTTGTACCCCCGCTTTTTCAATTAGTATAAGAAATATGTATAATTTGATAGCCATGTTTATATTCGCTAAGTAGGTATTTTAAAATGCTTTTCAATGGTATAAAGTTGACGAATATTCATGGTATATTCTGAGAGATAAATCATCTCTAAATTTTACTAGTTATTATCCATAAGGGTATAATTGTAAAAAAAACACTTAAACATACTCCCCTCTCCTCCTTACCTTAAGAATTGTGCTAACTTGAACTAGGTCATCTATTTAGGGATGGGGGAGTATTACCTATTACAGATTGAGTAACAATTATGTTCGGATTGAATATATGCCTATATCACCTTTAGGAGGAGTATAGTTTTTCGTATTCAAATGCTTCAACAAGGACTTTTATTTTTGAATATTTGTAGGACAAAAGTTTTGTTGGAACTTGGAATCAAGAGTATGAAGATTGAATTCAGAGAAATGTCTGATCAATATGATTCAAATGAAGATGAAAAATCAAGTGTTGCACTCCTTGCTGAAATATTGATTTTGACAAGTGTAGCTATACTCACATCAATCTGGATATTTTTCCTGGAGAAACTTCTTCAACTATTTTGGAGGATAAAATGGATTTCTCTCTGCCTACTGGAAATTGTTTTTCTAATATTTCAGGTACTACATTTTGTCTAGCATCCTGCTCAGCCACGGTATCTGAACCGTCCTCCACATTGACATGTTCTTATTGTAGTTTTGCGGGTCATGAACTCTTTAAGTGTTACAAGTATACACATAAAATAAGATATGTCAATAAACTTCAACGGAGAGCAAAATGATTAGAAAACAAGCTCAAACGTGTTCAAAAGCCTAATTCACCTGAGGTAAGTAAAAAACTCAATTCCTCTCCGAAAAAATTAATTTTTAAAGAACTAGTTAGACCTCTCCAGAAAAGTACAAGGTCTAAACATTCTGTGGAAAATGGTATTAAGAATTCCGTACAAGAAGTATATGGTGGACAGATTATTGTTCACCCAACACAGCTTAATTGTGTTGAAAGTGCATCTTGTCTCATGTGCCTGATTTTAAAGAGACAAGAGGTTGCACAGTTCAGGCTTTAGGAAAATATTTCTTTTTGGTAAGCTGTTTTGGAATTCTGTTGATCTTTTCATATCATAAATTGGTATTGAAAATAATTTCCTTAAAAGAATTTCCTTTTTCATTAAAATGGGTTAAAATCGACAATTCTACCTTCTTTGGGGCTATGAATTGGTCGTACGTGAATCCTACTCTGTATATAGGTTCCGTAACCCAACATTCCTTTTTCCTCCTTAAAAACTCTTCTTATCACAAGTCTGCTTGTAGAGCCTGCCTTGAGAATTTCTCTCACAAACCCATATTGGTATGGAGACTCCAAGCACTATGACTTCTGATGGAACAGTGGTTAATATGATTGTTAAGCCATCATATTACATGATTTGTGTGACACATTCATTTGATGTAGACTCGGAATGTTTCGTATTGATCATTCGATCACTTGAAAATAGCTTCGAAGCTAATAGTTTGTGTGAGACAGCTATTCCCATCTTCAAAGAATGTTTCAATGATTGAAATGAGAGTTTAGAACAAATTAACCATGATTGGATATATCACAGTATGCGTTTTTGTATGCTAACTGTTGCAAGATATTCCAAGTCCGGGAACCATGGTATGCGTACACGTACGCGTACTTATTGGTGAATAAAAGTCCGGGAACTAAGTATGTACACCCGTTCGCGTACTTGCGTAAATCCAAGTTCCGGAGTTCAACTGAGTTTGGTGGTATGCGTACCCGTTCGCGTACTGCCGAACCCAAACTTAGTCCGGCCACTTAAGTATGCGTACACGTTTGCATACTTGAGTAGGTTATGTTTTAAAATCGGTTTGTTCATGAACTAATACATTTATAAATTAAGGAATGCAATCTTTTGCGAACGGTGGCTATAATTTTCATGAATTGATTCGAGTGAATCAAAATCGATTTTGCTTCAATTGTGTCTTGTATACTTCTATGAGTAGGTTATGTTTTAAAATCGGTTTGTTCATGAACTAATACATTTATAAATTAAGGAATGCAATATTTTGCAAACCGTGGCTATAATTTTCATGAATTGATTCGAGTGAATCAAAATCGATTTTGCTTCAATTGTGTCTTGTATACATCTATGAGAATACAAACAATTGAACAACTTTAGAACTAGTTTCATCTGAGTCATTTGAACTAGTTATGGTTAAGATGAATAAGGTTGATATGAAAGTGTTCATATGGCTAACTTCGGTTAACTATTTTTGAGCCAACAAGGTGCACACATTTAGGTACGCGATTACCCATATCTAAATGAAGTCACTTTTTATTTGTGTGTAACAATCTAAGTTCGATCTAACGGTTGAAAGATATTAACTTGAGTCTAATCAGGTTTTCATCTAACGGTGAATATTGAATGCTTTGTTACCAAGGTAACATTGATTGCAAACCCTGATTTGAAGACTATGTAAGGGAAAACTCTAGCAACTGGGAAACCTAATCCCCACACCTCCTATGTGATGCTAGTTGCGACTAGAGTCGGTTCTCCTTCAACCTTAGGGTTTTTTCAAAACCTTGTAGGTTAAGGACTGAAAGACTTCATTTGGATTGTGAAGCCAGACCCAACTATTTTCTATAGTTGCGTGATCTAATCTTGCTGTTTCTATCGTGATTGAGTACTATCTTCTTTAAGATTAACTCGAGATTTAATCTCCGATAGGCAAGATAAAAAGTAGTCACAAACACCTTCGTCTCATCGTTTGTGATTCCACAATATCTTGTTTCGCTACCATACGATTAAGATTATTGTGAGGTGATTGATATTACTAGGTTGTTCTTCGGGAATATAACACTACACCATATCCTGGTTTTAGCAACGCTTCGATTTCGGAGGTGTGCAACGGATATAGACGTTGCACACTTTATAACGTCTATATCCGTTGCGCATCATAAAATCCGTTGCGCAAAATAAATAGTTTTAATTTATTAAATAAAATTAGTGGTGCAACGTTTCTTTAGCGTATATATCCGTTGTACATTTTGGGATTTTCGTAATATATGCAATGTTTATGGGCTTTTAATAGGTCCATTTTTTCTTTTTAATTTCCGTTTTTTTTTTTAATTTTCTTTTTTACACATTTAATTTAATAACCAAATTCACAACCTCTTTCTCTCTCTTCTATTTTCTTTCAGGGTCGAGACCAACTTTCCCGAGAGAAGAAGAGAAAAACTGTTCACTATCTCAAAATCAGATCTGCTTAGATTTAGGGTCTCCCTTAAATTCTAGTTTTCGTTTCAACAATCTAATCGAAACCCATATTCTAGAGATGTCTATTCAATAGTTGAAATCTTCCTAAACCCTAATCCTAGAAAATCAATTTTTTCTCTGAAATCTGAAATCAAATCATTCAATAGGATTATGAGTAGCAGTTTGTGGATTATCATCAGGTATAAACGCTCAACTACTGCTACTGCTTGTTAATTTTATTTTTCTCCGAAATCTTTTGATATATTTTATTTATTTTGACCTAACTCTGTGAATGAGTTAGGGGTTTTTGATTTTGGTGTTCTTTATTTTGTATTATGTACTTTTGAAGAATTGGGTATGTTTTGATTCAGTTGAAGTTGAAGTTTTTGTAAATGACTCAGTTGTTTATCTGAAAAAGTTAGGGGTTTGTGGCTTTGTGGTCTATTTTTTTTTTCCAGTAGAGTTTTAGTTTGATGTGTAGAGTCTTTGTAGACATCTGATGTTTGTGTGTAGAGTCTTTGTGAGTTCTAGTACTTTTTGGTCTCAGTCTTTGTGATGTTTCTTACAAGGTTTGCTTTTTTATATATGGGGTTTCATGAATTTTGAAAATTTTCTTCATAGATTTTGATTGATTTTGTTGGGGTTTTTGTGTGTTGTGTACAGGACTGAGTATGATAGAGGTGTGAATACTTTCTCGTCTGAAGGAAGATTGTTTCAGGTCAGTAATATGCTATTGAAGCAATTAAGGTTTCTGTCTGAAGCTCTTGTTAGTGTTTTGACTCCGATTGCTCCAGAAGGAGGAGTGAAGAATGAGATCCATCCAGCTAAGATGCTTTGTAGAGAAGATGAAAACATATCTCTTCTCTTAGGTTTGCTGGTGCGATTTACATGGTTTGGAGTGCTATCTACAAGGACTGTTGCGTCATGTGTGTCCTTAATGTTTATTATTTTGTACTTGAGCAGGATTGTGGTAACTTCACTGTTCAATATCATACACTTCAACTATAGACAACTCTACTGGCTACTTCACTGTGCATTGATAAATGATTTTTTTCCTTGGCGCTCTTAGATTACCGAATTTGTCGAGTCACTAACAGATGGTGGATTTTTTAATCTATTTCAGGGTACAAGAAGCAATACTTACTATCCCCCAAGGAATTACTCGTCTTATGGATATGCTTATGAGCTGATAGGTAGGATGTGCTTCTATTTTTTGAAGTGGTTACAAAATCATTTACCATTAAGCTGTTATAATGTAATAGTGGATACATTTTTGCTCAAAAGCATGGAATTCTGTTCCTTACTTCCAAGCTTATCCTCTAAGAGAAAATCAAGAAACAGTTATGTGTTGCATATCCTGTCATGGAGACTAATTTTTAATTTTTCCTTAGTAGGCTATACGAAATGGGGCGTTCTTACTTCTCACTTATTTGACTCATGAAGCCGAGGTGATTCGTTTTACTCCTTTCTTAGGTATATTTTAGGGTCAAAAACATTATGGGTGTTCTAAATTTGGTCTATTTAATTTCAGAAAATTCAAAAAATCGTGGTATTTGAAGGTGCATTTGAGAACATATTCAATATTATTCAAGACGAAGGTGGTGCTGACGGTGTTGTTGTAAATTTCTTCTTATATTCTGAATCGTTTAAGATTTTATGTTTTGCGAAAATATTATGATTCACTTATTAATTGATTGATTGCTTGATTATCTTGTTCAAATTCTATCAATTTGACTTGTATTATTGGTTTCTATAATCTAGGTTAAGATTGTCAACAGTTTTTGGTCCAATAGTTAAGGAAAAATCTCAAATATAACAAGTTTGAGGTGTTATTAATCAGTTGAGGAATTTTTAAACAGTTTATTCTTGTACTTATGCTAGTCCTATCAGGAATAAGACTACAATTTCTTCAAGGAGACTACATATGCATTTGTTGCTTCTACTAATATCTGTATACTTTTTTGAATCTAATGTGTGTACATATTATGACAGGCTATCGATAATGGTGATGTTCGTAGCATCGTTCTATCATACCTTGTACATAATTGCTTTAAAGAGACTGCAGATTCATTTGTTGCTACTACTGGTGTAAAGGTCTCTGGTAATTATCCTGTGGATAAAGAGACTGCAGATTCATTTGTTGCAAAAACAAATGAATAAAAGAAAACGTAGGTGGCTTTGTTGTTTTCTTTTTCTTTTCTTTTTTCTTTAGAATTAACTTAATATTTTGATTGATCGAATTGTAGTCTTTTTTGGCGCATCTGGATCGTTACTTATATAACTATTTGTTACGTACTAGGATACCATCTGAAAATGTGTTTGGTATCAAACTTTAATTACAAAAACAAATGTAATTTCCATAAAAAAAATCATGTCGTTGGTTTGTTTTTCCAGCTAGTTGATTTCTTATGGCTGCAATAAAGTTGTGAACACAAACGTATGACTTGCATCTGTCAATTCCATTTTGCACTCATATCTTTAGTTTGTTACTGTGCTCATTAATATAAAATCTCCTTTTTGTATTTAAGCTATATATCATTTTGCATTTAATATCAATATTGGTGCTCGAAAGTAGGGTCGGTCAATTCTAAAAGCAAAAGGTAAGATATTGTTAACTTATTTTATAATTGTTTCTCAATACCGGTAAAGTTATGTTGTGTATGAAAATAAACTTCATGCCAGTAGACATCAAATCTCCTTAAAGCATTGGAAATCATTGAGCTGCTGTTAGTGGGAGGACCGTCAGCTGAGTCTAGGAAAGATACTGACAGGATGTCTAACCAAACTGTCTTGTATCAGGTTCGTGAACATACGTAACGGCCCAATCAATGTTACTCCATTGTGTACCTTTTAAATTGTCAAGAGTTTTATCTTCTGCATTTTGATGAATTTCAGAAAATTTTTATGGATGAACTTCTAATGCTGCGAGTTGAGAACCAACGGGCGGCAGTTAGGCTACGTTGTTCAGTAAGTTTTCTGTACCTTTTGGTATTCTAATGTATATACTATCGGACTTAACATAAATTCAAATGTTTTTGCCAAGAAATGTGATCCACCGCAGCAAATACTTTAATTTAGTGACTTGGTGTGTTGAGCAGGTGTCTGCTGCATTTGTGTTTATTCTAAGAAGCTTTATTTTCTCTTAAAATGTGAACTGTACTGCCTGCTAGAGGTTTATGCTTGAACCCTTTCTGTATTTTTCGTCTCTTTGCCTAAATGTCTCACTTTTCTCGGGTTCTTTAGTCTATCATCGAGTCTATACAGTCAAGCAGTTCCCTTTTGCTATCTAATTTAGTGGATCTGTTTCAGGCTCTGCGATGCATTGGTTATTTGGTTGTTCTCATCGCTTAACCTTGATGCATTCGCAATTAAAGTACTTTGGAAGAACCAAATGTTGAAACTCCTCTAAACTCAATACTCCGCATCATTTTATGCGTATGTAGAATCTTCTGCTGCTATCATTTCTTTATAACACAATCTTTCTAGAATTTCATTATTATGGCAAAGTATCTTTGTTACGTGGTCTAACTCTGTAATCGAGACCGATAGATATCTAGAGGTAACACACCTAGTCTTGTGCCTATATTTTCGCTGGACCTTTCTGATTTTTTGTATCTAGTTTTTGATTAGTTAATGTGTTTTTATACAGACTTGCTGCAGAGCTGCCAGTGTTCTATCACATATACTGATGGACAATATGCAAGGCAAGGAAAAGGTTTGCAAAATGTAGTTAAGATTATATACTAGTTTTTTATTTTTTCCTTCTTCATTTTGTATGTAATGCCCAACATCTTGTGCCCATGCTCTACCATCGAATTCCTCTTAGTTATCGGACAACTAGTGTCATTTCCAGAACATCAATAAACCAACGGCAACATTAAACTAGAGGCGCCAATCCCATCCTTGGGTGCACAAGAGCCACTAATGCACAGGATAGTAAAGTACTTGGCTCTTTCCTCCATTAATTTTAAAGATGGAAACCATAAGACATCGCCTAGAGACTCATATATACAACCCGTTATCCTCAAGCCGCTAGTTACATGGTTGGTGATTTCCAGATGCGATTCACGCTTTCTAGTTTGGGGGCCACACCTCACGTATCTTCTTGAGCTTGTGTCAAACCTATCTATATCCTTGTGTACAGTAGGGTTGGCAGCCATTCTATTGGTGGTTGTCTTTTGTTCAACTAGATGGGAACCCATGGTTTCCTCTGAAATTAATCATATTGCATCTCGATGTAGCAAAGACAATTTAACTGGTTTTCTCGAAATTAATCATATTAATCATATCGCCATGTACCATTGCGGCGGAAATCGAAGGTGAACACGGATCAAGTAGAAGACTTAAAACAGTGGTCTTCTAACATTCTTTGAATTAAAATTGTCGCATGTAAACTGTAATTTTTGCACATTTTACAAAACATAATCCTTGTATCATCATCCTAACCCTAGTATTTCATTCTCAGTTGTAACAAATAGACCTCAAGAGCTGGATGAAGCCCCACGGAGGAGACTTACAAAGCGCCTGTATATTCCTCTACCTTCTGCTGGTAAGATTTTATGACTACACTAAGTTATTTAAACTTTGCAAGTTGTAAGCATCCCTATAATCCTTCACTGTTGTTGTTGAAGAAGCGAGAGCCTGGATTATTTGTAGTCTACTCGATAAGGATGGGTTGTTCAAGCTCTCAGAAGAGGATACCAATGTCATCTGCAGAATGACTGAAGGTATTTAGTCATCTGGTTCAGTTCATGATGTTACCTTCCATGAGCAGCTATTGAATTTGTATCGACTGTTAGTGATTAGATTCTTTTACCTATAGGTTATTCAGGATCAGACATGAAGAATCTGGTCAAAGTTGCATCAATGGGACCATTAAGAGATGCTCTTAGACAAGGATAAATTGCAAAATTGCAGAAAGAGGACCTGAGAACAGTTACTATTCAGGTAAATAATATCAGACATGGACCAATTTTATATGTTTATATACATTCCTATAAATAACAGTAAGTGTATACAAGTATAATTTGGTATTCTCTTGCCTTTTGTACTTGTAGGCCTTCGAGTACTCATTATGAGAGGTAAAACCCCCTGTTTCTTCAAGTGAACCTGGTTCCTACGAGGTTTGGAACAAATAGTTTGGAAATCTGTAGCATCAATTCAATATATGTAAAAATTTAAGAATAAAAATATGTAGCAAAGCTTGTATTTCAGCGTTGGTCAGATTAGCGTAACCAAAACTATGCTGATTTATGATGTCTAATTGTCCTTGATATTGGTTTCTTAACATGATTTACACATATAATGGTATATAAATGCAGGTGCAGAATCAATATATATTTAGGTATTAAATCTAGGTATTATAGCCGGCGGTAAATTTTTTTATCTGAAAATTAGTTTGCAACGGATATAAACGTGGTAAAAACATCCGTTGAACAAATCACCTAAAATAAACAACAGATATAACTGCAACCAAAAAAATAAAACGTTGACTGAAAACCAAAATGGGACCCACAAAAGTGTTTTTTTATTAATAATAACCGTTGCACAAATTAGTATATACGTTGCACAAATAGGAAAATTAAAACGTTGCACCACATATATCAATATAATTTGTGCAACGGATAAATTGCGTTGCACATCAATGCGCAACGCCGTTTTGCCAACACTTATTACCGTTGCACAAATTCTGCGCAACGTTTATAAACGACACAAAAAGGCTGTTTTGGTGTAGTGTAAGTCAGGTGTATCAATTGGTTCCTGTTCACCTTGATTTATCAAAAGACGGAACAAAACCCTTAGGTATTTCTATGGGAGATAGATTTATATATTAATTAAACTTTTTTGTATGAGACATATTGGCTTATCAAGTCTTCGACTTTGGTTCGTAGAAACTCTTAGTTGTGGGCGAGATCAGCTAAGGGAATCAAGTGCGTAGAGTCTTGCTGGGATTCAGAGGCGTAAGGAACGCGACTGTACCTTGATCATTGCGAGATTGGTTAACTTGGAGTAGGCTAGTGTCTGTAGCGTCTTAATACAGTGTGGTGTTCAAATCTGGACTAGGTCCCGAGGTTTTTCTGCATTTGCGGTTTCCTCGTTAACAAAATTTCTGGTGTCTGTGTTATTTCTTTTCCGAATCATGTTTTCTATATAATTGAAATATCACAGGTTGTGCGTAGTTCAATCAATTAGATAATCCAACCTTTGGTTGTTGATATAAAATGATTGACACTTGAACATTGGTCTTTGGTACCGTTCAAGTTGTTTCACATAATAATCAGGCTCGCGGATTTCTATCTGTTTGATTTGCTGATTACATTGTGAAACACAGATAACTCTTAGATATATTTCTTGATTGAGCTCGCTTTATTAGTTGGTTCTCTCGGAATTATATTGGAGTTAGTCCATATAGTTTGCTAAATGAAATATTGGGCGAGGTTGTTAGACCCCCGCATTTTCAACTTTGTACAGTTACAAACCAAATCGATTTTGTTTCAAATGGTTCAAATACATTCCTATGAGATGATGAACATTTGAACAACTCTCTTGAAACATATTTAGATTAATTTGATTATCTATCATGATTGATTGATCATCATATTTGATCTAGAAGTGTTAGATGAATATGGCTAAGTGATAAGTGTTAATATGGCTAACTTCAGTTAACTATTATTGAGCCAACATGGTATACACGTTTGGGTATGGTTCATCCATATCTAAATATAGGTATATTTCATTTGTGTGTATCAAGTTAATACCATCTTAGCTTTGATTGTAATCAACCCTGATTTGAAAGATTATATAAGAGAAAACTCTATCAACTGGGAAACCTAATCGCGACACTTCTATGTGTCCTAGTTGCAAACTAGAGTCGATTCTCCTTTAACCTAGGTTTTTTGAAAACCATTATTAGGTTAACGACTTAAAGACTTCATTTGGGATTCGTGAAGCCAGATTGCGTATTCTGATCTTACTTATTCTATCGTATTGAGTTTTATATTCTCTAAGATTTACTCGAGATTTATCTCCGATAGGTAAGATATAAAAAGTAATCACAACAGTTCTTCGTCTCAGACTCTTGTGATTCCGCAATATCTTTTTCTTTTAATCAGTTGGGTTATTGTGAGGTGACTAATATTTCTAGGCTGCTCTTCAGGAGTATAACTTTAGTTGCAGGAAATCCCACAATACATCCCTCACAAGAATTCATAATAATCAACACATCTTCAAGATCAACAATCACACTTTTTATTAATTGAGTTTAGGAATTTTACAAGGAGGAAATGAAATCAAGAATACAACTATTGTTCTTAGACTTTCTCTCTCTTCAAAACTTTCTCTCCACTCTAAAAAGATCTCCCCCACACCTTAAGCCTGTTCGGCTCTTTATATAGGATATTACATAGTGGGTGACAGCTAAGCTGTCCTTCATTTTCGGATCTGACTTGCGATATTCTCGCAAGTATACAAGTATTAGATTTCACAACACTCCTAAATCTCGCTAGGTCTCCACATCTTTCTCGTGTTTAGGCTGTCGTCATCTATTGCGTCATTTCTGTAACTAGTCTGCGATATCTTCGCAGTGTGTTGTTCAAAGATTTCGCAAAGGTATTGATGTTGCGATATTCTGATCCTACATCTTGCCTCTTCTCATGTCTTCTCTGCGAAGGAGAGAATGATATGAGAATTAGTGTTTCAAAATGCCGCAACTGTTCATTTCTTTCCTTAAGTTCTCTGCCGACAAGATTCCACAAATTAAGCATAACCGCTTACACGTGTCAAATATTCCCCTATCCACCGGCACATTTAATGCTAACCAGTCATCACTTTTTTGTCTATTTAAGGAGAGATCTATCATAGAAATAGTTTATTTCTTTTACTTCGGCTTCTTCATCTCCACACTCTCTGTAAATCTTTATCGTCTGCAACTTTTTTTTCCGAATATTTCTGCTACTGTTCTTATGGAGTCATCAAGGTTTGTTGACTTTGCTGAAACTGATCTTACTGAAATTGATCTCATCTACTGAAATTGTCTTATTTGATTTTGTTCATCTTTATGTAATTCCCATACTGTTTCTGTTTCAGCAAAAGCACCTCTAGCATCAAATTTACGGTCCAAGACCCTAATATTCCCAAGGGTTCACAGCAAAGAGTCGCTGTAAACAAAAGAAAGCCTGCGAATAGCAATGTAGTAAGAAACACTATTCTTTTAATAACAATATTGTTGCCTCTGTTTCTTATCTGAATTGTGATTCACAGGGTGATGGAAATGTCAACAAATCCCACAAAAGATCTCGCCATCTTAAAAATGTTGAAACTTCCGTCCCATTTCCTATGTTTAATCCTTCAATATCTCCTGTAATATCTTCGCAAGCTGAATCCTTGCTTCTTGTTCGTGAGGGCATCTCCACAGATTTCTCCCCTGTAACTGATCTTTCTGTAGTTGAAATTCCTTTTAATAACCCTACTGCGAATGAATCATTCTCTTCTCATGCTGTCAATACTTCTCATCTTGACACCACCTCAACCCCAGTTATTAATCTTCCTCAAATTTCATCTTCGAATGATGCATCTATAGCAAAGAATGATTCAATTCCCCAACCTTCTGTCATCACCACTTCTTCATCTGAATCTCTCCCTTTTACTAAAGAAACTTTGAAAGGAATAGATATTGCTTTCAAGGTTTTATCAGATGTTCTGGATGACGTCACAAAATCTTCTGTTGATCCTATCAAATTTGGTGTCTACGAAATTTTGAGTAAGTATTTTGGTTCTGACAGAATGATTTCGCAAACATCCTTAGAGGAAGAAGTTGAAACTTTTAAGAGGAATCTCCAAGCCATGACCTTGAAATGTGACACTCTTCATCTTGAAAATCAAAAGCTTCAGAATGTCTCACTAGATCGCGACAATCTTCGCAAGAAGAACGAAGAATTAAAAGGTACAACTTTCTCATCTTTTTTTTTTTTTTTTTTTTTAATTGTTCGCCCTTTAAGTTTTACACCAGAAACGAATAATGGAGATATATCAGCTTGAATCCGTCGTTGAAGAAGCCCATGTAAATAGAGATGCTGGGATGGATCAATATAACCAATTAGATAACCTTCATACATACTCTGTCGATCAAATAGATAACCTAACCAAGGAGAATACTCAATTAATTCAGAAGCAAAACTTGTTAAGTAGTGAATTATCTCGCCTCTCTTATGCTTTGACTAAAGCTAATTTGGAGTTGGAAACTTTATCAGATGAGAATAAAACCCTATCTCAAGAGAAGCGAATTCTTTTAAATAAGGTGGCGATCTCTTCGCAACAACTTAACATTTGTCAAAAAGTATGTAACGATCAAGAACAATCTCTGCTCATTGAGAAATAAACTTAAAGAAGTAACAGAATCATCTAATGCTAAAAGAGACAAACTTATTCAGGGTAGAATAACTTTAAGTGTAAATGCAAGTCAACTCAAAGATCAATACTCCAAGATCGAAGAATCCTACACTTCTCTTGCGAAGGAAAACACCTTACTCATTTCTAACGAAAAGAATCTTCGATCTCGCCTGAAAGGTTTAGTTGGAGATAAGTTTGACGATGCAATGGACCACTTGGAGAATAGTTATTTGGCTTTAACCCAATATCTTATTTCGTAAAAGGAAGGTAGTCATAAAATTTGACTTCCTCAACCGTTTTTTCTTTGTTAAGTTTTTTTTATGATATATTCCTCGCAAATTCTTCGCCTCTACCCTTACTGTATTCTTTGTTTCGCAGAATCTGAGAAAAATCTTCATTCCTCCATTTCTGGTTTGATTATCTTGCTTATTTCAAAGAAATGCAAAGTAGGAATCATCAAAAAGCACTCCTTCGCCAAGTTCACTCAGGGCTGAAGTTCTTGTGAACAATATCTTGTTGTCCAAATCTCTTCCTCCTACATCTGTCGAACCTTTGGAAGTAGATGACGATAAAGTTCCTTGTTCTCCTGATAGTGATTATTATTATGAAAGTGGCGAAGATCTCGCAAATAAAGAAGAAATTCCTCCTAATGATGCAACTGTTGATGATAACCCAAATGAAGAAGAGACTAGAGTAGACCAGAATGAAGGAAGGACTGGCGAAAGTGAAAAAGCTGGTGAAAGTGAGAAAACTGGCGAAGAATATCCATTATATCCTTCTGGCGAAAAAATTGATGAAAATATTTCATCTTCTCCTGGAAAAACTAACATTGAAGCTTGAATTTCTTATGTAATTTTACTTCTTTGGGTTGTTTCATCTTTATATCTTCTTGCAAATGGTGTACTTCAGTCAACTTTGAAGTGTATTTACTCTTTTATTATTATGCTTACTAGCAAGAAAGATAATGCTTGTTGTTTAATAATTCCCATATCGCCTCTCATTATCTTTCTTGCGATGAATGACCCGCATAAGTAATAGTTAATTCTTATAAATTTTTTGTTGTATCATGTGGTCTTATTTTGCCTTCCTAGTTAAAGGTCTTATTTCGCCACCCCTTGTCATTGCGACAAAATCGCAGGACGTCTTTGCACTTGCATGCAAAAACCCATTGATCTTGCCTTAACTTTTTTCTTTTATTATTTTTGTTGCGACAATATGACAGGCCTAAATATTCTTGCGAAAATAAAGCCCCATGACATTGCCGTCGTGCGACGAAATCGCATGACGTCTTTACACTTTCATGTATTGACCCATTGATCTCGCCTTATCTTTCTCTTTTGTATTATTTCCTCTTCAGGATTGTCGCACAAATATGACAAGCCTAAATATTCTTGTGAAAATAAAGCCTCGTGACATTTGCGTCTTAAGACACTTATCAACTCCCTAATGGAGGGTGCCGCCCTTATCTTCCCCCTGGTTGCCCCTTCAAGGAGACGTACCTCTACCATACAAGGTTGGCTCCTCCCATCCGGTCTTAACAACAACTAGTTGTTTTCGCAGCCTCTTATCCCTTTTTCCTATATGGCTTATGGTTACAAGACTGCACCCTAAGTGGGGTTTTCTTCGGGCCGAGTGCACCATACGTCAAGACTTGCCAAGAATGGTCGAGACGCTTCAAACGCCCCGGGCACTCTTGGCTCAACCGTGTACCTCGGCGCCTTGATCTGATGCCGCACTCCTTAGAAGAGACCCTCGGTCGTCCAACCTAAGTCATAAGCTTAGGTTGAAAATCCAAGGTACCTCTCCTGGATGGGCTTTATTGACCCCAAATCTCCATGACTCAGGTTCCGGGGCGTGTAACCTTTTCATTTGAGCCATGCAAAGTACCCCCTTCTATGACGCACTTTAGGTCTTACATTTGCCTCTTGCAAAATTTTGATTTCGCGAACTAGGGTGTACGCCATAGTAGGTTCGCCCCTTTCTAGTATGTCATTAATCTTTGATTATCTCTTGTCATTATCTCTGCGAAATTTTCGCGTCTTCTTTCTTTGTTTTGGATATGTATAATCTCGCAATTATTCTTTCATAAAATCTTCACATAGATTCATTTTGTTTCAATCATACATCATTTCGCAGTTTACTCTTTCCCAAAACCTTTTATGGGTAATATCTCTTTAAGTAAAATCTGTTCCACGGTCTATCAAGTCTATGACCCACATCTTTACCCTCAGGATCCATCAATCTATATGCCCATGTTCCAACCATATCCTTAATGATGTAAGGCCCATCCCATTTTTTGTCTAGTTTTCCGCCACTTTCTCGCTGATATATTGGTGTTTCTCGCAACACCAAGTCACCTGGTTGAAACTCTCGTGTTTTAACACGTTTATTATATTCTCGGGCTAATCTTCGCTGGTAGTTTTCCATATGTTGTAGAGCCCTTTCTCTTTTTTTTTTCTAATTCATCTTACTTGGTTAAAATCATACCCGCACTAAGATTTTTCTCCCAAGCCTCTCTTTTTGTTGTGGGAATAATAACTTCTGTTGGTAGCACGGCCTCAACTCCATATGTTAAACAGAAAGGTGACATTCAAGTAGCTTCTCGCCTGGTTGTGTTGTAAGCCCATACTGCATTATGCACCTGTTCGCACCATGCTCTATTGTGCCCTTCTAATTTGTTCTTCAATATATCTGCGATTGTCTTATTTGTTGCTTATGCCTGCCCATTGGCTTGTGGATATAGAGGGCTTGACTTCCCACATTTTATCTTAAATGCATTGAGTAACATTTCTATGTTTTGCCCTTCAAACTGTTTCCCATTGTCAGATACCAATTGTGCGGGAATTCCAAATCTGCAGATGATAATTTCAAATATGATGTAAAAATTTCTTTGTTGCGAATGTGTTGTACTGCCTTTACTTCTGCCCATTTTGTAAAATAATCTGTAGCGACAATTAGATATCTTCTTTGTCCAGATCCCGGTAAAAATGGTCCCACAATGTCTAAACCCCATTTTCCAAAAGGCCATACACTTGTTGAGGATGTTAATGGTGCTCCAGGTGCATGTATTTTCTTTCCGTGCCTTTGACAATCTTCGCAACGCCTTGATACTTGTTTCGCATCTTCATGCATATATGGCCAGTAATAACCTTGCATTTTCGCTCTGTATGCTAAAGATCTTCCGCCGATGTGATTGCCAACATCCCCACAATGTAATGCCTTTAACACTTCTTCTCCCTCTTTTCGTGTCAAACATCTGAGAGATGGTCCGTTAAAGGATCTCCGATACAATACCCCGTCTCTTAGTTCATAATTTGTCGCACGGCTCTTTAATTTGTGTGCCTCCAATCTATTTCTTGGTGTTTCTCCTTTCATCAGATATGCATGAAGTTCTGCTCTCCAATCTTCGATATTGGGTGCTTATTCTCCATCTTCTATTATCATTACGTCTACCTCTTCTTCTTCTTCTTTATTGATTGATGGAGATAGAAGTGTCTGTATCTTTATGTATCTCGCAGTTGGGTCTGTCATCATACTTGAGATGAAAGCAAAAGCATCCGCGAGTCTGTTATCTTTACTTGATATATGTCTCCATTTTATTTTCGGAATTTTCGCTGACAATTCATCAACAAGTTTCTTGTATTTTTTCAAGGATGGTTCATTTGTAGTGTATTCTCCTTTTATTTGACGAATGACTAGTTGCGAATCACTGGTAATCCTCACATTTTCCAACTTCATTTCTATTCCGAACTTCAGGGCATGTATCACAACTTCATATTCTATTTCATTATTTGTGGATGTAAACTCCAATCTGAAGGATAAAGCCATTTTGGTGCCTTCTGGCGAAATCAAAACAATTCCAACTCCGTTACCTTCCCAATTTGATGATCCATCCACCAATATTTCTCATCTATTTGGCTCTGTTAATAAATCTCTTGGATTTCCATGGTCTTCTTCTACATCTATCATTTCTTCCACAGCTTCATCATCTTCTAGAGGAAATTCTGCTAAAAAATCTGCTACAACTTGTGATTTGGGTGAAGATAATATTTCATATTTGATTTTGAAATGTCCTACTTGTGCATTCCATCTCTCAACTCTGCCTGATCTTTTTGAATTCTTCATTCTGACTCAATTGGTACCTTTGTCAACACCCTTATTTTATGTGCCCGGAAATATATGCGAAGTTTAAATGTTGCATAAACTAATGCCAAAATTAGTTTTTCAATTTTTGAATAATTTTTTCTCGCGGCATTGAAGGTTTTCTTTGATGTAATAGATTGGTTTCTCAACTCCCGCATCTACTCGTAATAGCACAACACTTAATGCGTGCGAAGTTGTCGCAAGATAGATTAACAATTCTTCTCCCGGTTCTCGCTTTTGCGAAATAGATATATTCGTCGATGTTCTTATATTCCTTGAAAAGCTTTTCGCATTCATCCGTCCATCTAAACTTCGTCCCCTTTTTGAGTATGTTGAAAAAATGTTTACATTTGTCTGATGATCGCGAAATGAACCTTCCTAACGAATCTAAGAGCCCATTTAACTTCTGTACATCTTTTACCGTCGCTGGTGTTGGCATGTCACGAATTGCTTGCACTTTCTCTGGATCAACTTGTATTCCTTCTTTTGAAACAATGTAGCCAAAAAAATTTCCTGATGCAACCCCAAAGATACACTTCTCTGGATTTACTTTGATGTTAAAATGCCTCATTTGTTCAAAAATTTCCCTCAGCTCTTGGACATGATCTTTTGCTTCTTTACTTTTTATTAACATGTCATCCACATACACCTCCAACGTTTTGTGTATCCACTTCGCAAACACCTTCTCTACCATCCTTTGGTATGTTGCTCCAGCATTTCGCAAACCGAATGGCATTTTCGTATAACAATATAACCCTCTTGGAGCGAAAAAGGCAGTATGCTCTTGATCTTCTTCAGCGAGAGGGATTTGATTGTAGTCTTTGTATCCGTCTAGAGAAGATATTCTATCATTTTCCGCTGCTGATTCAACCATTTGTGGAATATCTGGTAACGAAAAACTGTCTTTCGGACAAGCTTTATTTATATCAGTAAAATCTATACAAATTCTTATCCCCTTATTCTTCTTTGGGACCACAACCATGTTTGCTATCCACTCCGGATATTTAGCTTATCTTATGATTCCTGCATCAAGCATCTTCTGCAACTCTTCTTCTATCTGGGGATGATATGTTGTTGCGATTTTTCTGATTCTTTGTTTGAATGGCCTTGCATTTTTGTCAATATCCAACCTATGACACGCCACAGACGTATCTATTCCCGGCATCTCATCCATGTTTCATGCGAAAATATCTCTATATTCTCGCAACAGACTAATAGTTCTTTCTTCTTCATCTGCCTCCATCTTAGTCCAATTTTTAGTATTTTAGGTTCTTCTTTGGTTCCAACATTCACTTCCTTTGTTGGTTCCACCGCGGTGTAACTGGTCTCAGGTTCTCCCATAGGTGTTGGTTCTTTTATCTCCTTAGCAAGTTCATTCCCTTCTTCCGAAATTTCGCTGGGTATTCCTTTTCCTTCCTCTGCTCTTATCATGTAAGTTCTAAATTCTTCATCTTTCTTTGCCTCCTTCGCCATTTTTCTGCGATTTTTTCGCTTATTTGCACGTCCTTCATACTGCTTTACTTCAATTTGATAACATAATTTCGCTTTATCAACATCCCCTCTAATTTCACCAATCCCACTCGGCATAGGAAATTTAATGCATTGATGTAATGTTGATGCTACGGATTTAATTGTGTGTATCCATGGCCTTCCCAACAACATGTTGTATGGCGATTCCATATCCACCACACATAGTGTCACTCGTGTTTCAATCTCTCCTAGCAAAATTCGCATCTCTATTTCCCCTTTTGGTTTTGTTGTAGATTTGCCAAAGCCATGAATATGATATGTTGACGGAGACATCTCTTTATTTTTGTAGCCCATTTCTTTGTATGCATGGTAAAACATTATATCCACCGAACTCCCTGTATCCACCAAAGTTCTGTTTACCGCCCATTCTTCCATAGTTTTTGCTGATTTCCCCTTTTCTTTCCGTGTGGTTACTGTGATTACCAAAGGAGATGTGTGGCTCAAATTTTCTCTTGGTATTTCTGCTGCTGTGAATGTAATTTTCTGTTTTTCCCAATCTTTCAAGGGTGATACCTTCTCCACCGTCATGACTTTCTTTCCTTCAAAATCTAGTTTATGTATTCTCCCTCTGATGTTTTCATGGAATTCATTAATCATTGTTTTTGTAATCACGCTACACTCCAACCTTCTGTTGCATTCCTTGGTTGAAACTGATTTATCGATTTGTTTCATCATTTTCTTGATTTGAACAGTCTTAATAACAATCTTTAATCTTATATGCCATCCCCTGTTTCTAGCGCCATTATGTAGTTGCAGGAAATCCCACAATACATCCCTCACAAGAATTCATAATAATCAACACATTTTTAAGATCAACAATCACACTTTTTATTAATTGAGTTTAGGAATTTTACAAGGAGAAAATGAAATCAAGAATACAACTATTGTTCTTAGACTTTCTCTCTCTTCAAAACTTTCTCTCCACTCTAAAAAGATCTCCCCCACACCTTAAGCATGTTCGGCTCTTTATATAGGATATTACATAGTGGGTGACAGCTAAGCTGTCCTTCATTTTCGGATCTGACTTGCGATATTATCGCAAGTATACAAGTATTAGATTTCGCAACACTCCTAAATCTCGCTAGGTCTCCACATCTTTCTCGTGTTTAGGATGTCGTCATCTGTTGCATCATTTCTGTAACCAGTCTGCGATATATTCGCAGTGTGTTGTTCAAAGATTTCGCAAAGGTATTGATGTTGCGATATTCTGATCCTACAATAAGTACGGGGAATTAGTTGAGTTTCCTGTTCACCTTCATTTATCTAAAGACGGAAACAACAACAAGAATAGACTTATATGTGGGAGCCAAATTTGTTTATAAGTCTTCGACTTTGGGTCGTAGAAAATCTTAGTTGTGGGTGATATCAGCTAAGGGAATCAAGTGCGCAGAGTCCTGCTGGGATTCAGAGGCTTAAGGAACGCGACTGTACCTTAATCGGTGTAAGACTTGGTTAGGGCTCAACTATATTCCAGTCCGAAGTTAACTTGCAGTAGGTTAGATTCTGTAGCGGCTTAATACAATGTGGTGTTCAAAGCTAGACTAGGTCCCGAGGTTTTTCTATATTTGCAGTTTCCTCGTTAACAAAATTTCTGGTGTCTGTGTTATTTCTTTTCCTCATTTTATTTGTTTATATAATTGAAATATCACAGGTTGTGCGTAGTTCAATCACAGTTGATAAATTAGACCTTGTTTTTTGGATAGAACTTGATTGACGCTTGGGCATTGGTCTTTGGTACCGTCCAAGTTTTTCTTATATCAATCAGTCTCACTGATTTCTATCTAGTTGATTTACTGATTGTATTGAGAAAGAGATAAAGATCTTTAATATCGTTCTTGGTTGAGCTCGCTTTTAAGTTGGTGCTCTCGGAATTATATTGGAGGTTAGTCCATACAGATTGTCGAACGAAATATTGGGTGCGGTTGTTGTACCCCCGCGTTTTCACTTACACTATATACTCTAAATATCCAAGGTTTCATTATTAATTAACTTAAAAGTCATCATAATTTAGTGAAAATTTATATATATATATATACACATACGTGTCCGTGTCCTATCATTTTAAGAATTTTTCGGTCCTCGTGTCAGTATCGTGTCATGTCTGTGTCAGTGCTTCCCAGTTATGCATCAAAATTAAGTTCTATAAATAAATTTAGATGATTGATCATGATTATGATGTATTAGCATGTTTCTAGCGTCAATGAAGATACATATTTCGTTTTGTGAGAGTAAGGAACCGTATACGTAGCTAGACAATGATGTATGTTAGTGATTTGGTTGTTGGATCACAATCACGATCAATTACAGTCCCTAGTTGGTGATTATCTCGTTTAATACCAGTTAAGATTTGATGATTATCTTCTAAGTCGGTTATAGTAAACAGTACAGAAAGATAATTGAGGAGAGAGAATCACTGAAAAGTGTAACTTTATTGATCATAGTAAATTGTGTATATTATTCTCGGTTTACAAGATTAGTCTCTTTGGCTATTTATACTAGCGTAGCTATCACGCATGAAGCATGTCCAATGAGGAACCACCTTAATATATCTGTAGATAGCGTCATGATCCACTCATACTTTACTTCTTTGCCAAGTAACTTCATCGTCTTGGGTGTAGTGCTCCTCTCTTGTTGTAATCCCTACTCCAAGTCTCGATCTCTTGGTCTTGACTTTCAACTGCTTATTTGGTCTAGTCTTTGTTACGGGCTTCAGAACTCAGGTCATTCACGTGGCTTTGTCTTTGTCTTTGTCTTCAGGTTGTGAATATGGAAACGTAGTGACCTTCAGATCTTCGCACGTACTAGAGACTCATTTACCAGATCTCGACTTGGGTTCTGTCTCGGCATTTAGCTCTTATGACCTTACAGCTGTCAGTGCTTGGTAAATGCTATATTTTGTCATCTACATTTCTCAGTATCTTCTTGTTTCTCTGTTGCTTTTTATAAAACACATGAAAAGCAAGAAACCTCAAAAAAAATTCAAAATAAAAACTCGTAGAAACCCATATACGGCTAGGAATTTCAACTACAACTTAACGGTAAGGCATACGATTAGGAAATCCAACTTAGAACAAGTCTTAAAATGAGTATAAGCTTAAACATATACCCATATATATGACCTAGATGTAGGTAAGACTTACGGCTACGAACCTTCTGTTTGCTTCACCAATGAATCTTAAAGCTGATATATATGCTAGTTACAGTTAGAGATCAAATTCAAATGTGGATGTCTGCAAGTGTTTTTTCCTTGCTAAAGTAAGCTTCTTTTGAACCATTTGGAATGTTAGGAATAGAATTATCTTCAATAATTAATGGCAAGGTTATCATCCTGACAATGATTGAGGATTATATTTTCAAGTACAACATGGAAGTTAACTCTCAAGAGCTGCAAAACCTTCCTACTGAACAAGGTAAGCTAGTTTCTCAAAACCATATTTGATCTCCTCCATCTGTTCCAAGTTAAAAGTCATTTTTGATGGTGCTGCGGGATCTAACGATTTTTCCTATGCTGCTACTGTGAGATATTACAGTTCTGGATTTCATGGTTGTGAGATTAAAGAACTTGAGTTCAGCACTCCCATTGAAACTGAAGCATATGGTGCTCTTGTTGGAATTGATCTATCTATCAACAAAAGTTCGAAGTACGCTATTCTTGAAGGTAATTCCCTCATTGTAATTAACATTGTAAAGTTCAGAAGCAGTGTTTTTCCTCAACGCATAAAAAATATTATCTCTAGAATCACGGAGAAAATGAGCTTTTTAATCTCCATCGAGTTTAATCTCATCGAAACGGATGCGCTATAGTGGCTCATTCTTTAGCAGTTTATGTTAATTCTAATCACTCTTCTGGATAAGTTAATTAGCACCCCTCCAAATCTTGAATCACTTATTTATTGTTATTTTTTTACCACTATAGTTCTTTTTTGTAGATTTTCCACACCTTGAACTAAAAAATGATAGAAAATGAATTGAATCCTCGGTAAAAAAAAAAAAAAAAAAAAACTGTGTAATCGAGCATTTGGCAACACAGTCAATTTCACAATTTAAGAGGGAAGTCAGGTGGGCTAGACTTGGCTCTAGCCCCTCCCAAAACTCCTACTTGGCCCTTTAATTTGTCTATATTTCACGTTTACTCCTTCAATTCTTAGAGTTTAGTCGCCTTAATTTTTGAGATTTCAGAATTTAATGTACCAAATCTATAAAAAGAAAAATTTAGTCCCCCTATAACCTGGTTCCGCCGCTGTGAGGGCAATAGGCTATTGCCGTCGTACTCGATTTCAGATCTCGTCCTATGTCCGACGGTATACAATTTTTAGCAATTTTAACCAACACCTTCTGTTGCAAATTTAAGTTATCGCATCAAAATTATACCTTCCACCAAGATGATCCAATAAATTATTACTCCCTCCGTCCCAAATTAGTTGTCATTTGTAGTTTGCACAATTATCAAGGCAAGGAGAAAATGGGAGTATGTTTAAGTATTTTTTACAGGTATGCCCTTATGGATAATAACTTGTAAAACTTAGAAATGATTTATCTCTTAAACTATACCACGGTTTTTCGTAAACTTTATACCGTTGAAAAGCATTTTAAAACACCTACGTAACGAATATAAACATGGCTATCAAATTATACATATTTCTTATAGTAACAATAATCAATTAGTTTTAGAAATATCCCCTTGATTAGTGAAATAACTCATCTATTTGTGGGACAAAATTAAAAACCAATTGGCTCAACTAATTTGGGACGGAGGGAGTATTACTAGCTGTCGCATCAAGATAAGATGATGGTACTGCGTGATTTAGTATTTGTTACGACCATGATTGATTAATATATATGATTATTGTAGTTGCAGGAAATCCCACAATACATCCCTCACAAGAATTCATAATAATCAACACATCTTTAAGATCAACAATCACACTTTTTCTTAATTGAGTTTAGGAATTTTACAAGAAGGAAATGAAATCAAGAATACAACTACTATTCTAGACTTTCTCTCTCCTCAAAACTTTCTCTCCACTCTCGAAAGATCTCTGTCTTCACCTTAAGCCTGTTCGGCTCTTTATATAGGATATTACATAGTGGGTGACAGATAAGCTGTCCTTTATTTTCGGATCTGGTTTGTGATATTCTCGCAAGTATACAAATGTTAAATTTCGCAACATTCCTAAATCTCGCTAGGTCTCCACATCTTTCTCGTGTTTAGGCTGTCGTCATCTGTCACGTCATTTCTGTAACCAATCTGCAATGTCTTCGCAATGTGTTGTATAAAGGTTTCGCAATGGTATTGATGCTGCGATATTCTGATCCTACAATTATAGTGTTTTTGTGATGATTGATTCACTTTTCTACAATTAGTACCCAAGGGTAACGTAAAGAACAACCTAGATGGGTTTAGATTATTGTACCAAGTTACTCTTTCGAACTTTTTTATTTAGGATGTCATTATCGTAAATGATTGATATCCATTCATACCTAAAAACTTCTTTCTTGCTCTATACTTGATATCTAAGCAAGACATAATTATGAATACTTTCTAATAAACATGTGGTACCATGATCTTTTAGGCTTTTTTTTTTCTTTTTTTCTTTTTTTTTTTTGGAAGCATACCATGTTTTTTTAGTTAAACTAGAGTTCAATTAACATAGGGTCACAATCACAATATTCTTCTTTTCTTTAGAGTTGGAAAACTTAATATGCCAACAATAGTTCGTGAAGCTAACCGTGCTTTGTATTAGAAAATAACAGTGATTTGAGGAGAAAAACTAGTAGTAGATAGCTATGAATATGGTATGAAATGCATGGGCACCTAGCAGTATCCAAAGGAAAATCAAATCAAATGAAAAATTGAAAATTAGGTAATATGAGAAAAATAAAGTTGGAATGGATTAGTGGGTATTTGTCAATATCAGTGGATACATGCAGTATATAATTTATACGAGGGGACCAATATCCTCCTAGCATGAACCTTGTCGATATTTCTGCAAGTTCGCTCTCTAGACAAGGAAGATTTGATGTCATATCTATTTTAAGTTCCAAGCATCACACTGCCTCCTATCTGTGTACTCTTGCTTTTACCTAATCACCATATCACGGGTAATTAGTTCTTGCTTTTCTCATCTTTCTCTTGTGGTTTACTATCAGACAAGTACTATAAGGTATTGCTTGCCTTTAATCTGGTGAATTCGTTTGGCTTAGCTAAAGGGTGGATGGACCACATCTGATCCTCCTTTAATTTACCTGGCTAAATTGGGGCCTAGGTACATTAATTGAGGCCTATCGAAATTTTGTTTCCACCTCAAGCAATGGTGGGGGTGTTTAAAAATTAGATGAAATTACCACATAACCCTTACTCTAAAATACTAAGATCTAATTTCACTCACCTCCTTCACTAAAACTCGATAACCACCGCCGCCATCTCCATAATCACCGTCTTCTTCACGGCCAACTCCATTATCGAATCACATCATCAATGATTATAGAAAAGAAACAAAAAACTCTTAAATTAGATTTAACGCCTAAAACTCAATCTCGGATTGGTTATCCCAAAGCTACACTCAAACTAGCTCAAATTGGATATAAGATTGGGTAGAACTAACAACTTAATCAGAAAAGAAACCCAGAATTTCTTCAAAGCTGACGAACATATATACCCAGAATCGGGGGATATGTTGCAGTACATATACCGATTCTGGGTTTGGGTTTCAAAAATGAGAAACCAGAATCAGTATAATATCACAAAGCAAGTTCCGATTCTTATTGATTTCTTCTGTCAATTATTCTACCCACAATCGGTTTATAATGACATGAACAAATGCCGATCTACCCACAAACAGTTTATATTGACATGAACAAATGCCGATTACAAGAAAAAAGATAAAATTGCTAGAATCGATTCACTTATCCAAGAAGCTCCACTTCCATAACAGTAGTTGAACCATGACAAAAAAATTCCAGCACCCCATAATCCAACTTCAGAACCCATAGCTCATAGTAATTAGGATTTCACGACAAACCAGCACCAACGCCTCCTCAATTCAGTTCCAATATCACTCTTTGCCATCTCAATTTCCTTGTAAATCAAAATCCCAGATTTTTCAATACAGACTCACAACAAACTCGTTCAACCAACATCGGCATCTCAGCACCTCCATTTCACTGTACCTAAACACACAACAAATCCGTCCAACATACATCTCCACTTCACTGTCCCATCTCTCGAGAACTCCGATTTATACCCAATTCGAATTCACATCCAGAAATCTCCAACCACAACAAAACCATTGTACAAACTCAAGACAAACACTACCACAATCACTTTTGTTACTGTTGTCGATATGATTCTCCATCTCAAAACCCATTCAATAATTTCTCAATCACTAATTCAATAGTTCACAACACAAATCACTATTATCTCAAATCAATTGATCCACTGATCTTTCAATTTACTAAAGGTTACGGCTTTGAAATCCCCTTTCCATTTTACAGAACCCATTTAATTATTAATCTTCTGCCTAAAATTCAAAAAACCATCTCATTTCAATTTCAAATTTCAATCAAAGCACCAGTAAAATTAATTGAATCTGTTTTTCTTATTCTGGTTGCTTTACAGGTTGGTTGTGTGATTGAATAGAAGAAGAATATTGAACCCACCCACAAATTTGAGATTATCCATTTGTTTTATGAATAAATCTCATAAAGAGTAGTTACAATAATGTGATTAGTTTCTGAGTGGAAAATTGAAGAAGAGGATTTGGGATTATGGGTTGATTTTGGATATTTTTGTTTTTGGTTTCAATTGAATTTTTTTGAAGACGAATTTTGTAATGGATCTAAAACAACAAAATGATGTGTTGATTGATCTTAAAAGTGGTGGTAGTGAAGAAGAAGAAGCAGTAGCACTAGTAGTCAATAATAAGAAATGAAGATGCTTATGTGAGATATGATTTCCTTGTTTTTGTCGCATGAAAGTTGATTACTATATGTGAGATGTTATGGAGTCATGGAGATTTAGCCACGCCTTTGAACATCACCCATGCTATAAGTGACACGTGATGGAGAGTTGGTCACGTCCACTCATCTCTTAATAAGCTCACCTGCTTAGATACAGTAACAAAAGAGATTCCTTATTTCCCTTGTATCATATGCTCCGATTCTTGTACTAATCGGTCTATATGTGTGCAACCAAAACACCGATTCCTATAGTTTACAAATCGGTCTATAGTTTACAAATAGGTCTATATGTGTATAACCAAAACACCGATTCCTAGTGTAATAATCGGTCTAAATGTGTATACCCAAAACACCGATTCCTATAATATTCCAATATAGTAAACAATATACACAGATTTTGGGTGTTCTTCGCGAATGGAAACGTCAACCCAGAATCGGTTTACGAATGCATGAACATTCACCGATTCTGGTCTTGATTTTTGTCAAAAAAATCAAAATTTCTTCAAGTTTTGATAATGTATTAAGTGTTGGTTGATTTTGGATTACCTTAATTAAATATCTATTAATCACACTAATTAACACTAATTAATCAAGGGCAAATTAGTCATTAAGGAAAATAATTGGCCAAGGGGTTTCTCATTTTACTTCAAAATGTCTTATTTTGGCATATGGTGATAGGCCCCAATTAATGTACCTAGGCCCCAATTTAGCCAGGTTAATTTAGGTTTTGCCTCACGGAAACAGAGTTTCTGTTTGAAAAAATGTTTCAGTTTTCGTGCTATTTTGGTCCAATACTGATTTTCCGTTTGGTTATATTTGTTTGGCCTTTTTTGTTACATTTCTCTCACACCCGATAGTAATCATCCATTATTCCTAACAGATTTATTTTCCTCGCCGTCGGATCCGAAGGGATATTTTTTGCAAAAAGTTGGCAAAAATGACTATAAATAGAAACTAGTTTTTCTCCTCAAATCACTCGAAAATATCTTCATACAACATTATTTTTCCACTCAAATCATGTTCTTAACTTAGAAGAATTTTCCATTTTTCTTGTCCACCTTTTTTGTAGACAAAAATGTCGCAGCCTCAGACGTCGCAAACTAAACCGGCGAAAAGATACACTACTCTGGAAAACATGAATCTTGTCATTACGTATTGTGTCATAGAGAGAGAAGGAAGTACTCGGATACGAATGAGCTTTAGGGAAAATTCTTGAAAAATTTGTAGACGTTTGTGGTGAAAATCCATATAATCGTACTGTAACTGGAGTTCGAAGTAGATTTAGCATTATCAAGATAGAAGTGGAGAATTTGTTCGGATATCTTGCAATTGTTGACGCAAATTACCCAAACTTGGATAAGAATAACCGGGTATGTTATCTAAACATGTTCACAACACTTGTTATATATTTTGTTGTCTATATTTAAATCTTCATATCTTAAGCTACGTTTTACATTTAAGTAGTTTACAAAGGCAAGAACCAAATATTTCAAGGAATACATGAAACCTTTCGGTCACGAAGAAGTATTTGAGTTGCTTAAAGACATTAGAAATGTAGGAGAAAATCAAGATGAAGATATGGAAGAAGATGCGTATCCTTTATCAATCCAATGACCTAATACCCCAAATATGTTTTCAAGTCAATCCCAAAAATATTTTTTCAAGTGATTGTACTAAAGTTCAAATGAGGAACATTTAAACTCAATCTATAATAAAAGATCATATATTATATATATGATATGGATCCGTATACTTTGATAACCATGGATTATCTCACGCACTGTAATTTGCTTGATGGCTTGGATATGTTGCGTCATATGCATAACCATGTTTTTCATATGTTGTCCTGCTTTGATGTGGATGTTGAGACTCGTTTTGAGGATGGTAGAATGACTCATCTTGACTGTTTGGAACAAAAGAACCTGACGATGCACATGCACCTGAATCACGAGAATGGCCCGGGATGGCCGAAAACTCACTTGTATTTATCGGCTCATACAATTTGGCAAAAGATATATGCCATGAAAGGTTTGGTTTGGGATGGAGTTTGTGTTACGACTCTTTTCTATATTCGAACGTGAATTGATTTTGTGCATCCATATACCATCGTTATATCTCAGCGGATCAGCACTACATCTCCTATAAACACAAAGAAAAGATTAATTTATCATTTTGACAATACCAAACTATATATTACAAAGATGGCATAAAATTATTAGTAAGACAATTTATACTCACATAATTAGTACCCAAATGACATTATAACTGATTTTATTAAATACACTTGAATACTCATTTCTAATATGTCTCATGACCGGCCTACCACTATCGTCGACTAATCTGACAGAAGGATCTTGTGCATCAGGGAATAAACGACGATCGACCGGAAGCAACTCATTTGTATATGTGGATTGCCTATGAGGTGGTGGGAAACAAATATAAGTATTAGGATATTACGAACCATACACAACTCCATTTCCTTCATGTTCAAGTATTTCAGAGTGATTTTCAACAGATCTTCGAATCTACCGCTCCATATACTCTTCATCAGGTACCTCTATGAATTACAATTAGGGATGTTACACAAGTACAAAGTACTAATGTTTACCAATGCATCAGGTGGAATGATTTATATTACTACAATTCCACCAACTTATCTGAGACATCGTTCTCAAGTACAAGGCGATGTTGGCAAACGGATCAAAAAAGAATCTACGCATTCTTGCAAGTATAATCTCTTGCTTATTTTTCCATCGACTATCCAACCACGATATTCATATTACTCATTATATAGAGTTGTTGTTAATTTGGTTTGGTTTCGTTTCGTTTTAATTTTTCTTTTTAATCGATCCAATTGAATAGGAATTGATCGTTTCAAAATTGATTTCATTATTTGGAGAGGTACAACCTTCGACTACCGTAAACACCATCAACTCGATAAAAACACGAATCAGTAGTCAATTTTTTCGACCTAAAAACCTTAAAAAAACCGTGGTGTACTCCAATTTGCAACGGTTTTATTTAATTCGATCAAATTGGATCAACATTGATCATCCTTCCATAAAATTGATTTGATAATAAAAGATTTGGACCCCATCATATCGGATCAACTCAATCGATTTCACCCTTAATTGCTTCAAATTAAACCAAAATTGATCATTGTTGCGTATTAGTAGCAGATATATGCGTTGATAAATTTTTCCCTTGCAAAATGCAAACTACTATTAATGGATGTTCTTTTTAGTTTGATGGCCAAAAATTACGTCATCCACCACACTGTTGAGCAGTAATATAGTATAACTTATCCGCCGGCCAAGGATCCAAATCATCCGAACCCTACTCAAGTATATTCACAAATAGGCATCGGAGATAGGCCCAAACCAAGGATGCAAAATTATTGAAGATTAAAACATTATTTATGACTAACATTCTTACATTCCACGATAATAAGAAAGTAAAATTACGAGTAGGTATGAATATTTTACTATTAATAGATATCAAAAGAAAGGAGGTAACCAGGTTTGTTCTAAACTCACATATTCAAACTCCACAACATATGACCATAAATGGATGAACCTGAATCATAAGTATGGAGTATGTTCAAATCCCTAAACATCAGTTGCCAAGTTTTCAGAACAACTTCGTTCTTATTTGGGAATAATACATTCCCCACAACCCACATCAAAAATCACCTATCCATCCGTTCCCGACACGTAACATCGTTATGTTGCCTTTTCTATCCTTAAGAAAATTTTTTATCACACTAATACTAATTCATTGTCTTCATTGAAGGAGTTTATGTCTCAAAATATTTCTGTTGGAGGATGTAACTAATTGTAATCGTAGTCATTTTTGTTGACGTTGCCCTTCTTGTTCCTCTTCAATTTGTTTTCTCCTTGTTCAACTTCTTCACCATATCCCTCTCCTTACTTCCTTTTACCTCCTTGAAGCCATTGTAAAACAAAAGCTTTTGCAATCCAAAATTGAGTTATATTCTTTCGATTAACAAAATTAAAAATAAAACCCAAATTTTAAGATATCAATTAACACTTAGAACAATGATTATCTAGAAACAGAAAAAGGTGTATAATCAAATGATTAAAATTTAGCTCACCTGCATTTGGAGAAGGAAAGAAAATAAGGGAAATCGAAGGAGAAGAAGAAAGGCGTAGATTGGGAATTTGGGATAGGGAAGTTGGGTATGGGTTTAGATAAACAGATATCTACCCATGCCAGGTTTGGTTAAGTTAACCACCGGAGGGATTCTAAAGTCTTTTGACGCCGATTTTGTTTTAAACATGGAAACCCATTTGACTCTGTCCGTCAACTATGGTTGACTGAAACGTTGCTTATTTCCCTTGGACCATCCCTAGTTCCATCCCTAGTTCCTCTTGTGACTGAAGAAGCCGTTGTACGGCCATTCCTCTCTGTTTAGGTAAAGATTTCTCGTGCTCAACCTCCCTAAAATCACTTTCAGAAACCCTAGAATCTTACTTCTACCCTCTCACCGATTTTAGGTAACTACATCTCGTAAAGATAACTTACAACACCTTTTAACATTAAGGGATATAGAATGGGAACACTCATTCAAAGTGAAAGAGTTCGCTATAAAAAATATTAAATTAGATATTACATGGAGAGATCCATTTTCACCCAAATTTTTTCATACACTATTTCATATGAAGGAGCATGTCATAGTGGAGACTAAAAGGCTAAAGATCTGCTGCTTGGAACAACTAATTTTTGGGTGACTGACCATCACCACTCAGTACATTTTTTTTAATTGTCTTAAAATTCTTTGCTTGGGTTGTATATTGATTTAATTGTTAAACTAATTGGGCGGCAAATAATCCGCCCCAGTGATTTTTTTTCTCAAACAACTAATTTGTTTTCCCGAAAAAGAGGAAAGCCTCAGTTACATTGACAATAATACTCCGTTTCAAAGACTGGATAAATTACAAAACTATAATCGGTTACCTGACTGACCAGGAAGTTTCCAATCAACACAAATATTTCAAACAGATAACCAAAATAATGAAGCCACTCAATAAAATAGTTTACAGATAACCAACATAATCCAAAGTAAAATTCTGACTATTCCATAGGAGTAACATAACTAGTTTAAATGGCCTTGGATTGAAAGTAGCACAACCAAAAGTTAGTAGAGATGTTAGGATCCAAAAATCCAACCATTTCTTATGGATTTTTTTCTAAAATATGGTAAAACATATGACACGGGGTAAGAAAGGATCCATATATTCACCCATTTATCTCTTGTTTTTTTGAAGTAACAATAACAATATCAGAGATAACCTGAATCGGTCATCATTGGACGAAGTCAGTCTTCGAACTCGATCTGGATCTTCATTAGAATTTGTATTCAGAAACTTTGTAGTACCCAATGCTGCTGCTGATAATGTAAATCTTTTTGTGATGTTACTTTTCAAGATAGACTTCATCAAAGTTACAAAATAATATGGAAAAACCCAATCAAACAACTCCTAAAATTAAAAACTGAAATAGATACTTGAGCCTATTACTGAAATCAAAAGAAAAGAGTACATAAAATCTAAACTTAGGTTTATAAATCAGTAAAGGAGAAAAGGAAGAAAAACCTAATTCTAGATCTCAAATATACTGGGAAATTAAACACAAAATAAAAACAATTAATCACTACTTGGCGAGACTAATTAAAGTAAAAAGGGATTTTGGGCGAAGATCGGCTCTGATCTTTCCCATGGGAGCAAATTTGAGCCACTGACAGAGCTAGATTTTCGTTTTTCTTGTCGTCTTGTCTGGAGAGAGAGAGTTCGTGTCTCTTTCTTGTCTAGGGGCGGATTGAAGCCAGAGAATGGGAACACTCATTTAATAGCCCTTGCTGAGCCTTTAATCAAGTGAATGAGAGTTAAAAACACTCCTTAAATTACCGTTGATGGAAGTTTTTTTTTTTTTTTTTTTTTTTGCGTCGGAGATTTTAACTTCTAGACATTCATTTACTAGGGGCAGATTGGAGCCGGCGAAAGGGAACATTCACTTAATAGCCCATGCAGAACCTTTTAATCAAGTGAATCAGAGTTAAAAATGCTCATTCAATAGCTCTTAATGGAAAGAATCATTCTTCTTTTTTTGAGCCGGAGATTTGAACTTCTAACCTCAACTATCGAAGTCAATTTCCTCGTAATTCGGCTTCGTTATATCACTATTTTCTTAATACACTCTAAAGTATTATTTTTCTATAAGAACAAATAAAAATCACCGTTGCACATGTAAAACAAACCGTTGTGTCGGTGTTGCATGACCTTTTGATGGTTTTCTTTTCATTTATTCGGTCCCTACAAATTGTTGGAGAATTAATCATTAAAAAATTTGATCAATTAATACGAATGGATCAGATTTCGTTTTAGTGATTTCAACCGATAAAATAATTTTCTTCATTTTGTTTTTTAATTAATTAATGCTTACCAATGGCATAAGATAAATCACTAATGCAAGTGAAGGAGCTTAACCGTCTTTTGGATGACGGATCTTACACCTTGTTTGTTTACTCCTAACTCATCTGAGTCATCTGGATCTGACTTAAATCACTTGATTTGAGTCAGATCTGACTCAATATGTTTGTTTTGAGTCAGATCTGACTCAACTGACTTGAACAAATGTGAGTCAGTGGTTTGATCCCATGAGCCAGTGGTATTTTGTTACCTGATTCAAACGAGTCCAAGTCAGGGGTTAGATCTGAGTCAGTGGTCCAGTCAAATCTGACTCAAAATTGAAAACAAACAGTCTGACATCTGACTCGCGACGAGTAAGGGGTTGACTCAGATTCAGATCGCGAGTCAGATGCAAACAAACATGGTGTTACTCTTGAAGACCACCATTAGGAGATTACAATTTACACCCCTGGTTAGGGTAACCTCCCTAATATTATAGCCGTGAAGAGTGATTAACTGCACTCATGCATATATTAATATGGTCGAAATTACATTACTAACTAGATGAACGCTCCCACTGTGAGACGCTGAAAGTATCATTTTTCCTAATGTTGGCGATCGAAGAAATCGATACGAAAGTATCATTTTTTCCTGACACGTCGTGAAAGTATCATTTTTCCTAATGTTGAGGGTGGAATATTATTTTGGTTGTACCCGTTCTAGTCACACCTAATGACAACACTTACTAGGAATGGTATGAGAGAGAAGTTGCTTTCTATTGTACCTTGTCATTCCTTATATAGACTTTCCAAAAGCCCTTCCTTTTATGACATCATGCCACATGTCCTAAACCTCCTTAATTACCACTAATGCCACTCCTTCTCTAATATAGCCTTCTTCTTCTCCATTAATCCCTTCCTTGTCCCTCTTGGCTCATGGACACTTTTTCATTGGACTTTGGCCTTAGTCCCCATGTCTCATGTCTCATGTTGGATTTACTCCTCTTTGGGGGTGTCCTAGTACCGCTAAGGAGTATTATTTTTCATGTATCAACATTAGTCCCCTGACTATTGGGTCAATTGTCAAATGACCCAGTAGTCAAATCACCTCACACTTTTGATCGCCATGTGTCGTGGCATGCATTGGAAATGACAACACTTACTAGGAATGGTATGAGAGAGAAGTTGCTTTCTATTGTACCTTGTCATTCCTTATATAGACTTTCCAAAAGCCCTTCCTTTTATGACATCATGCCACATGTCCTAAACCTCCTTAATTACCACTAATGCCACTCCTTCTCTAATATAGCCTTCTTCTTCTCCATTAATCCCTTCCTTGTCCCTCTTGGCTCATGGACACTTTTTCATTGGACTTTGGCCTTAGTCCCCATGTCTCATGTTGGATTTACTCCCTCTTTGGGGGTGTCCTAGTACCGCTAAGGAGTATTATTTTTCATGTATCAACATTAGTCCCCTGACTATTGGGTCAATTGTCAAATGACCCAGTAGTCAAATCACCTCACACTTTTGATCGCCATGTGTCGTGGCATGCATTGGAAATGGGGCGGTTACTGTATCATTTATGGCGTTGCTTCCTATATATAGATGGTTTATGTTTCTAATCTGGTCATCGGTTTCAAGCTTTTTGTTCCAACTTTCATCCTCCTCTGTCAAATATCTCGCTTAGATGGCTCATTCCCTCCACGGATATGTCTTGGCTTTGGCACCAGTCCCTGCGCTGGTTTCAATGTTCAAAGAGCAAGAATTGGCGCGTTTATCGTTAGTGAAGGCTGAGATTGAGGCGCTTTAGGAACAGAGACCAGCGAATAGGAACTCTATGCGCGCCAAATTCACTGAGCAGCATGAAGCATATCAAGATGCTCAGAGGGCCGAGCCCTCTGGGCACGTGACATCCGCAGTTCAGCGTGCATTAGATGATGTCGTTACCACTCGATACATAGCTAACTCGTTGCTTATGGAGCCCCCGACAATGATGGCAACTATAGAGCGTGCCATAGCTGATTATCGCCTGCATATTTCTGGTCAAGCGACCCCGTGGCTCCATGGGTACACTTTGTCTTTAGCAGCCGTTTCTGCGCTCATAAAACCGTCTTACCTCAGGGATGAACTCGCGCGCTTATTAGTGTTGAGAGAGGAGGTATGTATGTTGTGGACTCTCATGCTGATTCGTCAAGACAAGGTGCTTAAAGAGTACGATGAGCATGAAGACACTCTTGCACTCGCGCGTGGGGCGGGAGCTAAAGAAAAACTCATGCAGGATATCCATAAGTTGGTGGACGAAGCTGATTGGGAATTGTCTCAAGCCAACGTTCAGTGCGACGAAGGGCGCTTAATGGTGGAGACTTTGGACGCGGACATTGCCCGTTGTCGCGCGCGTGGGTAAAACGCGCCTACTTCCCCACCCTTTTTTTTTGCAGGAGTTGTCAGATGTGGGATGGGTAGGGCGTGGGTAAAACGCGCCTACTCCCCACTTCTAGGAATTGGGTGGGATGGGTAGGTCATGGATAAGACGCGCATACTCCCCCCCCCCCTTCTTTTTTGCAGAAGTTGGGTGGGGTGAGTAAAACCTCCCCTCTTCTTTTTGCAGAAGTTGGGTGGGATGGGTAGGGTGTAGGTAAAGCGCGCCTACCCCCCTCCTTTTTATTTTGTAGGAATTGGGTGGGATGGGTAAGGCGTGGGTAAAACGCGCCTACTCCCCCCTTTTTTTTTCTAGGAGTTGTCAGATGTGGGATGGGTAGGTCATGGGTAAGACTCCCCCGGTTTTTTTTTTTTTTTTTTTGTAGGAATTGGGTGGGATGGGTAGGGCGTGGGTAAAACGCGCATACTCCCCCTTTTTTTTTTGCAGGAGTTGTCAGATGTGGGATGGGTAGGGCGTGTGTAAAACGCTTCTACTCCACACCCCCACCCCCCTCTTTTCTTTTTTTTTGTAGGAATTGGGTGGGATGGGTAGGGCGTGGGTAAAACGCGCCTACTCCCCTTTTCTTTTTTGCAGGAGTTGGGTGGGATGGGTAGGGCGTGGGTAAAACGCGCATACTCCCCCTTTTTTTTTTGCAGGAGTTGTCAGATTTGGGATGGGTAGGGCGTGGGTAAAACGCGCCTACCCCCTTCTTTTTTGCAGAAGTTGGGTGGGATGGGTAGGGCGTGGGTAAAACGCTTCTACCCCCCCCCCCCCCCCTTTTTTTTGTAGGAATTGGGTGAGATGGGTAGGGCGTGGGTAAAACGCGCCTACTCCCCTCTTCTTTTTTGCAGGAGTTGGGTGGGATGGGTAGGGCGTGGGTAAATCGCGCATACACCCCTCTTCTTTGTTTTTGCAAAAGTCGGGTGGGATGGGTAGGGCGTGGGTAAAACGCGCCTACTCCCCTCTTCTTTTGATTTTGCAAAAGTCCAATGGGATAGGTAGGAACGCGCCTATTCCCCCCCCCCCTTCTTTTTCGCAGGAGTTGGGCGGGATGGGTATGTCAGCTGACCGAGCGCCTTTGGCACTCCCGTATCCTTTCGTAGATTTGTCAGCCGACCGGGCGCCTTTGGCACTCCCGTAGCCTTTCGTAGATTTTTCAGCCGACTGGGTACCTTTGGAACTCCCGTAGCCTTTTGTACATTTGTCAGCCGACCGGGCGCCTTTGGCACTCCCGTAGCCTTTCGTAAATTTGTCAGCCGATCGGGTACCTTTGGCACTCTCGTAGCCTTTTGTAGATTTGTCAACCAACCGGGTACCTTTGGCACTCCCGTAGCCTTTTGTACATTTGTTAGCCGACCGGGCGCCTTTGGCACTCTCGTAGCCTTTTGTAGAATTGTCATCCGATGGGGCGCCTTTGGCACTCTCGTAGACTTTTGTAGATTTGTCTGCCGACCGGGCGCCTTTGGCTCTCCCGTAGCCTTTTATGGATTTTTCAACCGACCGGGCGCCTTTGGCACTCTCGTAGCCTTTTGTAAATTTTCACACCATTGATAACTTAACTTTTATTATTCGGAGTAAGTGCTAGTACATCGAGCGATTTATGCATAGAAGCTCTTTAGCCACTTGCCGTTGATGGGTGATTTGACCTTGGCGTCGTTCATTCGTCTGGGTTTGTAGTATCCGCTTTCTGCTACCTTTCTTATTTTGAACGGACCATCCCAGTTCGTGGCGAATTTACCTGCGCTGGCATTTCTTTGCACATGAGGGGTGATTTTGAGGACCAAGTCGTCTACCTTGAAAGTCCTCCCCTTCACACTCTGGTTGTAATAGTTAGCCGTGTGCTTTCTGTAAGCCTCTGCGAACCATAATGCTCGGGTCCTTCTTTCTTCTATTGTATCTAGGTGTGCAAAACGACTTATTTCATCCGGCATGGTATGACTAGCCATCGCTACCCTTGCCGATGGGACCGCTATTTCTATTGGTAATATTGCGTCTTCGCCGTAGACTAGTGAATAAAGCGATGCTCCCGTGGAGTTGCGCATTGAAATCTTGTACGCCCAGAGCGCGAGTGGTAGATGTTCGTGCCATTCCCTGTGGTGATCATGCACCATTCTGCTCAAGATCCGGAGAAGCGTTTTGTTAGTCGCTTTCGCATGTCCGTTCCCCTGGGAATAGTAGGGGTTCAACGTATGTAACCTCGTGTTATATTGGCGAAGTAGGTCTATTACGTCCTTTGTAGGATCAGAATATCGCAACATCAATACTTCGCGAGATTAATAAATGACGACATTGCGAGGGAGTCGCAGGGAAGTAAAATAAATGACGCAATGAATGACGACAGCCAGAACATAAGGAAGATATGAAAATATGGCGAAGTTTAAGAGTGTCGCGAGATTGTATACTTGTACGCTTGCGATATTTCGCAAGCCATTCCCGAAAATAAAGGACAGCTTAGCTGTCATCCACTGTATACTACCCTATATAAAGGGTTGAGTAAGTCTGTTGAAGAGGGAGAGTTCTTTTTGAATTGTTAAGCAAGTCATTAGGAGAGAGAAAGTTTTAGAGTGATTGTAATTCTATAACTCATTTCTATTTCATATTGTAAAGATTCAAGTATTCAATCAATAAGAATCATAAGCATTCATCTTAAAATGACTTAATTGTGTTTTCTAATGAGGGGTGTAGTGTAGGATTTCCTGCAACTACATAATGGCGCTAGAAACAGGGATGGAGTAGAGATCAACCTTGTGAATTGAAAGAATCAGGAGTAACAAGAAAGAAATTTCGTATAATTTTCAACAACTTACTAAAATTGAGAAATGGCTAGAAGAAGGAATGCATCAGAACAACCAACAATTGTAAGAAGAAGCGGGAGATTAGCTGGAGAAATGAGAAATGAAGTAGGTGAACCATCAAGAATAAACGCAAGAGATAGAGAAGAAGGTCAAATTCAACCACCAATTCAACCAACACCGAATAGAGTAATAGATTATGATAGGGTGAGTGTGCATACATGGAGATCAGATTCTATGGAAGAAAGAGAAGAAGTGCAACAATTGATAAATAATGGACAAGAGGAGAGAAATCGAGAAGAGATGGGAGAAACAATTCATAGAAATGAAGAAGTCGCAGCATTAGAAGCATTGAGGCAAACAATACATGAAGAAAGGCGATTAGAAGCGGAAGAACGTGCAAATTTAACAAGGCAAAACCATGAGTTAAGAATGGAAAATATGAGGTTGCAGAATAGAAGGTCGAGAAGTAATACCAGGTCAAGATCAGGATCGGTTAGAGAAGATATGAGGAGAACATTACCTGTAGAAAATGTTAATGAAGAAAATCTAGAAAGAGAGCCAAATCTCGGTGAAGGATGTTGCGAGAGAAGAGAAGTGGTAGAAGATCGTTATATTCCACACCCTGAAATTCTACAGAATGGCCAAAATGACAGAAATCAAGAAAATAGGCAGCGTCAAGTGCAGAATAATCCAATTGGGGGAGAAAATCAGGAAGAAGGAAGAAGAATACTGTATGGGAGAGAAACACATAGGAAACAAAAGGAGATTGAATATGACATCGAAAAACATTATATTGAACAAACGCGTCTAGCTTGCGAAAGGGAAAGATTAAGAATAGAAATGGAAGAACGGGAATTGGAGGAAGCAATTCGGCAAAACAATCATGACAATCGAGAAAGAAGGCGCGAGCAAAATCGCAACAATGGAAATATCAATGAAGAATATGAAAGAATACAAAGGAGAACTGATAGACAACCAAGAAGAGAAAATGATAGATATAATGGTGTGCGAATTCGTGAACGAGATGAAGGAGAAAGTCGCAGAGAAAGAAGAGAAGAAAATGATGAACAAGAAAATCAAAGTAGACATGAACGCAGAAGGAGAGAGGCAGAACTAAAAAGACCAATAAATCCGAATCCTGATGTAAATGAACAAATCTTGAGAGAGTTGGCAGAGATTAGAGGAATGTTGAACAATAGAAGGGGAGGAGGAAGAAGACAATTGGATGAGGCCATCGAAGAGGCTGCGAAAACCCCCTTTACACTAGAGGTGCAGTTAGGAGGAATACCCCCAAAGTGCAATTTACCCGCGTTAACCAGCATTTTTGATGGAACAACTTGTGCAATACAACACATCAAAGCGTATGTGCGATGTATGTTACAATGGGAAAATCATGATGCCATATTGTGCAAATATTTTGCATTAAGTTTAACAGGAGAAGCACTGAAATGGTTTGAGGGTTTACCAAGAAACACAATCACGTCATTCAACCATTTACAAGCTATATTCTTAGGGGCATATATAAGTAACAACTCCTCGCGACCGGGAATTGAAGATGTATTTGGGTGAAACAAAGAATTGGCGAAAGTTTGAGACACTTAAGCGTGAGATGGAAGACAATGTGTAGCGAAATGGCTGGACGAGTGGATGAAAGATATCTTATTCTATCATTCATAAACGCTATGTTCGCGAACAATTTGTTATATATTCAAATTTTTAGAGTCAAGAATACAATTACAATGACTGATTTGCGAGAACTTCAGGAGGAATATATTGCTCTAGAAGAAAGGCAAAATGAGATGAAATCATACGTAGTTGCGAATGCAAATTCAAATGCTGCGAATGCAAGCTTATTACCCAAATTGATAAACACAGTAGCGAGTACTTCGCAAGGGCAACAAAAAAGAATAATAGATGATGGACAGCCAAAGATAGTAGCTATGGGAAGCCGTGATCAAGAAGAATTTGAAAGGGAAAGGAACTATTACAACCGTGGTGGCAATAACAAAATTCAAAGACTTGATCATCCGCAAGAAACTTATGGAGGTCGAAGGCAGAATTATCATGGAGGACAGCGAAGTCACAGAGTAGTATGGGAGGAAATCAAAATGCCACCACTAAATACTAGTGTGGAAAAAATATAGGAAGCTATACTCTTGATGGAAAACATACCTGCACCACGGAACATGGGGAATGAGCCACCACCAAGTGATAGAAGTCACGAGTTCTGTTCTTACCATCGCTTTCATGGACACCTAACAAATGACTGCAGAAATATAAAAAGAATCATCCTCAGAATGATTGACCAAGGAAAGCTAAATCATTTTCTAAAAAGTGAAGAGAAGGTTCAACCGTTACCACCACCGCCAGAAATGCATAGGGCAAACTCAGCAAAGGGGAAAGAAACATTCGTAATAGAAGTTGGAGCGAAAGCTAAAAATTTGTTTTGCAACTCCATTGTACATTCATACCGAACAATTGAAGATTTTCATGATAATGTTCTCAGTAGGGTTTTCGCGAGGGATGCTGATAATAGAGAAGTGATGAACATCGCGAAGACATCGCAGTTAAAAGAATGGCAAATGCAGATTATTTCGTTCACTGCAGAAGAGATTCCTGAAGGCAGAGAGACGCATGATAGCCCATTGGTCGTAAAATTGGAAATTAATCCAAAACCTGTAGATGGCGAAGATGATGAAGCAGAAAATTCCTGGGCGATCAATAGAATCTTAATTGATACGGGGAGCTCAGTAAACATTCTTTCTTACCATACTTACAAGACTATGGGTGGGAAGGATGAAGAGTTGATACCTTCGACATATAAAATATACGGTTTCAATGGCACAGCGAATAAGCCTAAAGGAGAAGTTCATATGAGAATACCTTTGCAAGGATTATCAACTGAAATTTTGTTCTATGTAGTCAATGTGGAGTCCCCTTATAATGCATTGATCGGAAGGCCATGGTTGCACGAAATTCTGGGTGTAGCGTCGACTTATCATCAGTGTATAAAGTTTCCTCATCCTAGCGGTGTTGGAGTTATAAAGGGAGACTGGTCGGAAGGACAAAAATGCTATGAGATTGATGTGGAGAGTTGCGAGGAAAGAGCTGCAAAAAGAAAGGGTTGGAAGCAAAATATAAAAGATGAACAACGAAGAGAAAGGTTGATGGTGGATACGATAGAGACAAGAGGTGAAGATACATTGAGAAGCAAGTGCATGAAAACAGTTGAAGATTATGATGGAAAGGAATAATTAAGAGGTTTGAATGGTGCAGAGGCAGAGAGCAGCAGGAGCAAAAAGTGTAAGAAATGAATAATCATTATTATCAAAATCAATGACAAAAGCATATCAAGAGTAAGAGGAAGAAACAATAATTGAAGAAGAAATGCGCGAGAATCTCGCCATCAAGAATGTATGAAAATTTGATTGAAGAATTGAAATGAGATTACTATAAGCAAAGCAAGATTGTGCGATAGCTTCGCAAACAAAATAACAAGAGAAAACCAAAAATGAATGATTGAATGAATTAACAAAAATGAAAGAGTGAGTGAATGGGACGAACCTTTATGGCGTACACCCTAGTTCGCGAATGATATTTCGCAAGAGGCAAATGTAAGACCTAAAGTGCGTCATATAAGGGGGTATCTCTTGACATGGCTCAGGGAAAAGGTTACACCGCTCCTGGAACCTGAGTCATGGAGATTTGGGGCCCATGAAAGCCTATCCAGGAGAGATACCTTGGATTTCCAACTATATATATAAGGTTATACCCCCGGTTGGACGCCCGAGGGTCTCTTCCAAGGAGTCGGTGTATGCTCAAGGCGCCGAGGTACACGGTTGAGCCAAGAGTGCACGGGGCATTTGAAGTGTCTCGGCCATTCTTGGCAAGTCTTGGCATATGTTGCACTCGGCCCGAAGAAAACTCCACTTAGGGTGCATCCTCGTAACCATAAGCCCTATAGGTATAAGGGATAAGAGGCTGCGAAAATAACTGGTTGCTGTTAAGACCGGATGGGAGGAGCTAGTCTTGTATGGCCGATGTACGCCACCTTGAAGGGGCAACCAGGGAGATGATAAGGGCGGCACCCTCCATTAGGGAGCTGATAAGTGTCACAAGACGGCAATGTCATGGGGCTTTATATTCGCAAGAACATTTAGGCCTGTCATATTGTCGCAAATGAAATATCCTGCAGAGACAAAAATACTAAAGAAATGATAAGACAAGATCAATGGGTCGTTACATGAAAGTGTAATGACGTCCTGCGATTTTGTCGCAAGACGTCAATGTCATGGGACTTTATGTTCGCAAGAATATTTAGACCTGTCATATTGATGCAAAATGAGGGGTGGCAAAATAAGACCTTTAACTAGGAAGGCAAAATAAGACCACACAAAAACAATGATAAGATAAGATCAATGGGTCATTACATGAAAGTGTAGCGACGTCCTGCGATCTTGTCGCAATGATAAATTTCAACATAAATGATGATAAAATAACATAAGAAATTGAGTAAGCAAACAAGCTTGCGAATACGACTATATTTCTTCACTTATTTGTGGAGAATCAGCAACAGCAGTTGCGAAATTAAGAAATATCATTACTTAAAGATTATCAACTTAATTTCTCTCATGTGAAAATAAATAACAGAGGCAAGTATGGGAATGATTAGAATAAAAACTTGTTATTTATTTTCATATGATAGATTTACAGTAAAAAATTACAAAATGGAAGGTTAGAAGGATAAATGTACAAGTATGGCAGGAAGACAAAAAGGAAAAAAGAACAATCTTTCAACTTATTCTTCTTCTTCATCAGATTCTTTATCAGATTCCTCTTCTTCGCTTGCTTCACTATCAGAGACATCTGAGGAAGGCATATTTTCAGGAATTTCATCGAGAAGACAAGGATATGAAGAAAGAGGAATGGCGTGGTCATTGCAAATTGCTTCAATAGTTTGATTGCGAAAACGCACAGCATCGTTATTGAAATTCGCCACAGTAGTTTGTAGTTGTTTCTTCAGCTTAGAATATTTTTCATTACGAAGAGAGAAGTCTTTGGCAAGTTGTGCTTTTTCAGATTCAAGTTCCTTGATTCTAGTTTGAAATCTCTTCTCAGATTCTGCGAACAAGTGACAATGAGTTAGTAACTTAATAACAGTTTCATAAAAAAGAAACGGAAAAATAATGAAGAACAGTAAACAACCTTCTCTGTCAGAAATCATATCTTTAACCAAGGCATTATGCTCGGCATGAAGACTGACGTTAACACCTAAGTTATTTCTGGCATTATCTAGAACCTTCGCAGCCCAAGCAAATTCATCATCATTATTTATAACAAGAAGTGAACGAATTTGATATTCTCGCTCATTAAGTATGGCATTTTGGCGAAGAGATTCGTCTCGTTCAATTTGGACTTCAAGAAGAGTTTTTTGAAATGTTGCTAATGCTTGTGCACCTTGATTAGCAATGCGATCCTTATCATCTATGAGGCTGCTAATCTTTTTCCTTAGAATATTATTACTCTCCTGGGAGTCAAGATATAAACGTTTAAATCGGTTGGCTAAGCCTAAGCTAGATCTATGTTCAATTTCTAAAAGGTGAAATTTGGTTCGAAGTTCATTTAATGAGAGAGAATTAATCTTGTTTGAAGAACTACTTAAAGATTCATTGAGATGAGCGAGAAGAGCATCATCATCCATAGGTTCAGGGAATGAATGGAGAAGGATGGCTTCGTCAGAAAGGTTATAAATGTCTGCGAAAATGATAAGTCAGGCAAAGAAAAATAAATGTCAAAGTAGAAATGAAGAAAAAAGAAGGGTGTTATACCATAAAGTTGCTGATTAGCACTTTGAAGAGTAGATATTTTGTCCTTCTGGGAAGAAGACTCAACTTCCAACTGTTGAATTTTAGCATCCTTCTTGCGAGATGTCGCAACTTCAATTTCTAGTTCTTTGTTCTTCTCCTTAAGTTGAAGATTTTTCTTTTCAAGATTGTTGCGTCTTTTCTCGAGGTCTGAGGCAACAACAAAGGAAGCTCTCCCAGACTATAAAGGAAAGTAAAGAAATTGTTAAGATAAGGTTTATAATCGAAATCACAAAGAAATATGAACATACCAAAGCACTGAGTGCATTTAAGAAACTGGGAGTCATTGTTCGGGAAACTCCGCGAAAAGAATCATTATCCACTAACAGGGGGGCATCGCAAATATTAGCGAGAGCTTCGCAAGTGGCAGATAAATGATCATCTCCCAATCCTTGCATAGAATCAGAGAAGACACTAGACAATTGCGCCATAGAAGAAGAGACCGAATGATTCTCCTTTGCAAAAGAAGTATCAACCTCATTTTCATCTTCGTCAGAATTCTCGCTGGTCTGGGAACTAGAACGAGAAGAGGGATGGATTTTCCGTTTTTTTAGAAGATGGAGCAGAAGATTTATCCTTGCGAAGAGTGATTTTATTCTTGCCTTTAACCTTCGCGGCTTCGGGAATGTCAATTTCTTCAACGCCAATCTTCGCACACGAATGAAGATAAGAAACAGAGGTAACAATATTGTTAAAAATAGAAAAAGAAAGTATTTCTTACTTCATCCGTGATTGATCGGAGTATCGCCAGAGTACTCGCCTTTGGACGTCTTCTATAACTCTTTTTCAATTTGGTAATCTGAAAATTTTGCAAGCATAGTAAATATAAGAGGAAGGAAATATCATAAAGCAAACTTGAAATAGGAAATATACCTCTTTTGCTTTCTCGGGCCACTTAAATTCCCAAGGACGATAGTCTGCGAGATTCGCAGGGAGTGTATGAGAACCTGCAATATAGGGTCCGCTCAAAAATAGAGGAACAACCCACCACTTCTCATCTTTGGAGTACCGAGGAACATTATTTTTACCCGAGTGCCAGTCAATATCTTGCATAAGCAGCTTATCACTGGAAATATTATCTTTTCTCTTCAATCGAGCACCCCAGCGAGATTTATCATTTCTCATATTTATTACTTCATAATTTTCAAAAAAGTTTTCTATGGTATACTTCTCAGCGACTATTTCTAAACTTGCGAATCTAGGATCTTTGACATTGTCAGGATATAAAGATCCCTTACCAGCGCCACGGTTGGCGAATTCAAGCATTAGACGGATGCAATCACCGCTTAATTGATAAATAGCTCGCGAGAATTTCTCATGAGCAAGAATTTCATAGAATAAAGGCATCTCGGGATTGTAGAGAGGAATGGGAAGGCCTGCGAGGATTTGACCTAGCGAGATTATGATTTTCTGATCATCACATTGATGATCAGAAAATAATTTTGCAGAAAGTATAGATGAAGATTCTTGATTAGGAATGGTTGATAGGATGAAGCCCTTCTCTTGTAAATTCTTTTGTGCTTCATTAAAAAGGGGTTTATATATACGACCAAGTGAAGCCATTTTTAGAGTATGGGAATTGAAGATCAAGAGAAAGAAAGAAGGGAAGGTTTACAGTAGCAGAAGCGTAGATTGCGGAGGAAGAGAGTTGAAGAAAAGTTGCAGAGGGAAAATAAAAGAGAAGAAGAGAAGGGTGAGAAAACTATATATAGAGAGAAGAATTCTCGAGAAAACAAATGCATTTAATGCGAGATGGGACGTGAATGGTCAAGAATAAACGGTTGAAAGAGACGTGTCAAGAAAAGAGTGGAAGAAGAAACATATGTAATAAATTCCGTGTAAAAGTACGGGATTAAAACAGATAAAGATGAACAGTTACGGCATTTCAAAATATTGGTTCTCATGACATTCTCTCCTTCGCAGAGAAGACATGAGAAGAGGCAAGATGTAGGATCAGAATATCGCAACATCAATACTTCGCGAGATTAATAAATGACGACATTGCGAGGGAGTCGCAGGGAAGTAAAATAAATGACGCAATGAATGACGACAGCCAGAACATAAGGAAGATATGAAAATATGGCGAAGTTTAAGAGTGTCGCGAGATTGTATACTTGTACGCTTGCGATATTTCGCAAGCCATTCCCGAAAATAAAGGACAGCTTAGCTGTCATCCACTGTATACTACCCTATATAAAGGGTTGAGTAAGTCTGTTGAAGAGGGAGAGTTCTTTTTGAATTGTTAAGCAAGTCATTAAGAGAGAGAAAGTTTTAGAGTGATTGTAATTCTATAACTCATTTCTATTTCATATTGTAAAGATTCAAGTATTCAATCAATAAGAATCATAATCATTCATCTTAAAATGACTTAATTGTGTTTATTCTAATGAGGGGTGTAGTGTAGGATTTCCTGCAACTACATCCTTGTTCACAAACGACTTGGCATTGCCTGCTCTAATTATCATAGGCGCGCCGAACCTGTAAATAATATGTTATTTGATAAATATTGCCACGGTTGCTCCAGCATAATCTTTTAGGGGTATCGCCTCGACCCATTTTGATGCGTACTCCATGGCGGTTATTATGTATTTGTGGCGCTTCGAAGACGCCGGGTTAATCGGTCCTATAAGGTCCAATCCCCAGATATGAAATGGCCATGGTGTTACTATACTGTGTAGCTGAGTGTGAGGCGCTCGAATCAAGGTTCAATGCATCTGGCATTTTAAGCACTTTCCGACATGCTCGAAAGTATCGCTTTCCATAGTTGGCCAGTAAAATCCGCCTTCATAAAGTTGTAGGAACAATTTTCGCATCCCTTGGTGCTCGGCATTGTGCGAACGGGTCATCACTTCAATTGCTTCTTGGTCAAACATGCATCGTAGAATCGCATTGCTATATCACCTCCGGTAAAGTACGTTCTCGTTCATGAAGAAACACGCTGCCTACTTTTGAATTCTTAGGGCCGTCTGTCTCTCGTTGGGCAGCTTACCATGTTGGATAAAGTCGATGTACGGTTGTCTCCAATCTACTCCTTCGGCCGTACAGACCTCTATGGGCTGAGGCGGAGCTTCGTAGTCGGCGCAGCTATCTTGGAGGGCCGGTGCCTGTACTGACATGCTCGACCAGTATATTCCCAACCTTTGAAGCCTTCTGTAGAGATGGACAACACCGGTCTGCCCGCATGTCTTCGCGTGCAGTTCCTGGAGTATTTTTCTTCCTCTCTTTTATTTACACATCTTGCGAGGGATCCCCCGGCGGCTCGGTAATACAGGGCCCCCTGGATTATCACAATTATTTTAAGGCCTGGGTGGGCATTACTCGGTCCTCCTCTATTCAGGTCTGGTCTTCGATATACACTTTCCTCCAGTCATCTGCTTCTTCGAAGGCTAGGTCTTCCTTCCAGGTGCTAGGTAGCTCTTTTCTTTTTACTGTTATCGTGCCCCCTTCTTCGCCATTTAGTTACATCTTGCTAGCTAGGGTTGCTAAAGCATCTGCATGCCGATTCCCATTCCTGCCCGTATGATCTAGGGTTGAACCTATTTAGTGGATCAAGCTCTGAGCCTCTGCTCTATAGGGTGCTAGGTGTGGTTCCTTGACATGGAAGTCGCCATTCACTTGGTTCGTTACCATCTTCAAGTCGCCTTTCACTTCTATACTCCCTATGTTAAGTTCTTTCGCCATTCTGAGTCCCAAAATCAGTGCTTCATACTCAGCAACATTATTGCTGCACGGGAAATCCAACTTGAACGAATACGACAGTAGATCGCCTTGTGGGGCTTCGAATACTACTCCGACTCCTCCAGCAGTGCCGTAAGATGACCCGTCAAAGAACATGGTCCACAATTTATCGATGTCTGCGGCTGCTACTTCACCGGGTATGTATTCGTGTACTTCATTGTCTCCTTCTCCTGGGAACATTGTTATTAAATCAGCTATTGCCTGCCCACGCACTCCATTCGATCGCTGATATTTGAGTTCAAATTCGGACAACTGTAACAACCAACGAGCAGTTCTTCCTGTCAGGTTAGGCTTGGATGCCAAGTGGTAGTCTTGTAAACAATACCTACAATGATAACTGCAAGTGCACAGTGTCGATATGCAACACATGGCAAGCACAGGTCCATCCACAGGGACAAGGTGGGTGTAGATTTGAAGCTATGGTCTTACTACAACTGACTTAGAACAAGAGTAACCAAAAAGGGGGGTTTTGTTTGCCGATACGGCTAGATGTTGGAATAGTTTTAGAACAATAAACAAATGTGAAAGCAAAGTGTAATCTAACAAGCAGATAAATAGGGTGCTAAGGCAGTCGAATCCACCTCTTAACCTACACTAAGTCAATTCAGTCTCAATAATGTTCTTGTCCCTTGTATGAACACCGGCGAACTTCTAGGCTCTGCCGACTATCCAGATAGCAGTGAAGATTCTAGTATGCTGCATATCAAAGGGTGGTTTCAGGAGGATGGTTTAGTGTCACTAAGATAATTACCTAATCCTAGTATTAGTTGTCCTCTCACAAAACAACTAACCACAGATCAATCACTTAGATGAGTAAACAATCCTGATATGGATATTCTAATCGCAACTAAGGTGCCCCTCCGAAGTACTAACTGTCTGATTAAAGCATAACTAGTCAAAGGATCGAACAACAATCAATTAAGCATGAGTTGCAGCACAAACAACACAGTGGTATTCTAACTACAATGGATACATGGCATACACTGTGAAAGCAAAATGCTGAAGTGCTCAGATTATATTTATCCAAAACATTATAGCACAACAAGAACAATATCAAAACTTGAATTAAACTTGGCAATAGATTAATGGTTTCATCTAAACCCTAACTATGAAATCAGAACATCATGAAGATAATGAAATCAAATCTAAACTACTGCTTGGTGCACCGGCTAATCCGGGCATGAGTTTCTCTCTACAAACTCCTCCATATTTATACACAATTTTACTCAATTCCCTTTTAATTTGATAATTGGAAAATACCCACTTACTCATAACAAGTTTTCTGACAAACCCCTTCTACAATTCAACTTTACAGCTCCTTGATTTGATGTTTGCTTTAGTTGTGAAGAAACCCTAGTCTTATCTCTCTCAATCATAGCTTCTAGGGTTATTGTTTTTGATAAGGGAGAAGATAAGATGGAGAGAGATAGAAACTAGGAGATTGATTGCATAGGGTGACTGATAGAGTGACTGAGCTTAGAGGTTGTCGGGGATGGAATTGACTGATGGAGGGACAGTGAACTGAGAGTTTTGCAGAGCTTGGAGAGAAAATGATAATGACGTGAAGGAGTGTTTGGCTTCTGCTCGAGTTGGGAAAGAGAAGAAGGTGCTCGGTTGTTAAGCAAACACATCAATATTTGATGAACCGATTGGATATGACGTTGGATGTTCAGCAGCTAAACCGAATCTGACGGCTCATGTTGGAAACGGGCTTGGGTCTTGGTTTTTATCTCTTCTTGGCTCATGTCTTCTGCAAAGCTAATATCTCAATCCCACACCTAGTTTTGGGTTGTGCAAACGACCTTCTTCACTTGCGGATGAGTTGCAAACAACATTCTTCACTGCCTTCTAGTTAGAGCTTTGTTGTCTCTACTTCTCTGCTCTTTTGGCTTCTCCATTCATCCAAGCTTTATTTAATACCTAAAAAGACAAAGTAATTAGTAAAAGTATTTATTCTTGAAAACAATGAAAATACATAATTTGGGATAATATATGATTTTAAAGCGCAAAAGATGAGTTAATTGCCAATAAAATGGTGTAGAAATATGTAATATTTGACACTCATCACCAAGTATGCTATGGGGTTTGTCGCGGCTATCACGATGGTTTCATGCGTCAAGAGATACGGGCGCAGTTTTTGTGCTGAATAGATGAGAGCCAGACACGCTTGTTCCACGCGCGGGTATCTCAGCTCCGCTTCTCGTAAGACCCGGCTAACATAATAGATAGGCGAAAATTCGTGCCCCCACATATCTTGCGTGAGTACAGCTCCTATTGCTTGTCTGGTAAATGCCGTGTAGAGGTAGAGAGGAACTCCTCTTATTGGTGGCATGAGGACTTGCGGGCTGACTAGGCATTGCTTTAGTTTTTCAAACGTCGTACATTGCGCTTTCCCCCACACAAAAACAACACCTTTTCTCAGCAGAGGTAAGAACGCTGACATCAATTGCGCCAGCCCGGGTACGAAACTCCGTATGTATGATATCTTCCCGATGAACGCTTGCAGCTCCTTCGTATTTGTCGGGGGCGCCATGGTTGTGATCGCCTAGACCTTGCCTGGATCCACTTGAATCCCTTCGTTGGTTACCACAAAGCCTAAGAACTTTCCTGACGTTACTCCGAAGGCGCACTTGAGGGGGTTCATTTTGAGCTTGAATTTCCTACACCTCTCGAAGACCGTCTTCAAATGGGAGATGTGGCTTTCAGCGGCTTGTGACTTAAGCACGATGTCGTCAACATACACCTCTACCGTCTGATGTAGCAAGTCGTGGAATATGGACGTCATTGCGCGCTGATACGTGGCGCCTGCGTTTTTCATACCGAATGGCATTACTACATAATAAAAATTCCCATATGGCGTTTGGAAAGCAGTCTTCTTCGCATCTGACGCGGCCATCCTTATCTGATTGTACCCGTTGAAGCAGTCTATGAAGGAGAAACGTTTCTTACCCCTCGTTGCGTCTAGCGTCATGTCGATATTAGGTATGGGGAAGTCATCCTTGGGCACGCCCAATTCAGGTCCCTGTAGTCCACGCAACATCTGATCTTTCCATTCTTCTTTATTACGGGCATGATGTTAGCTAACCAGATCGGCTGCTGAATGGGTTTGATGAACTTGGCTTTTAGCAGCCGTTCTACCTCTTCCTTTATTGCGAGAGCCATGGCTCTGGGGAATTCACGGCTCCTTTGTTTCACCGGCTTGAATTCAGGTGATACTCCAAGGTTGTGAGTTACGAGGCCGCTGTCCAATCCTGGCATCTCGTCATAGTCGAAGGCGAAGACGACCTTGTATTCTATGAGTAGCAGGATCAGCGCTTCTCTCTCTTCTTTATCCAGGCTTCTGCTGATCATAATGTGGTGCTTATCTTCCTGCGTTCCAATGTTGACTTCCTCAATGCCGTCCATAGTGAGGTCCCCGGGTGTTCGCTCTTCCACCGTTACGGGCGTCACCTCCACAAGCTGGTCTCGAAACTCTTCATCGTTGATCGCGCTATAAGGTAATTCGGCTAAACTCTGATTGGTATTTTCTGAAGGAACCTCCGCTTCTTCAATTACCGACGTTATGACATGGTCTTGTGTATCCGCGGGCGTCCCCTCGGCTAGTTGCTATAATCGGTATACGTGCCCCCCCACCACCACATCCGGTTTCGAGAAACGCTAGAATCTGGGCTGCCCTTCTAGTTTCCTCTTTCTCTCTGCGGGGAATACCATCCTGGACGGGCTGAATACGGACTTAGTTGGTTCCAGTTTTTCTTCTTCCCCCCCACTTAGGGAGTGGGGTAAGCTGTGCCTCAGGTACCTCATCCGACTCCTTGGGCACGTCATAAAAGACCGCGTCCGCCATGTATGCTTCCTTTGGGTCTAATGAGTTGCTCGTGGCGGGGATCCGATACTGCTTTCCTCCGATGTTAGTTTTAACGTACTGATGGTATGTCGAAGCTATTACCTTATGATTGAGCAGACATCCCCGCCCCAGCAGTACATGGAACGTGGTGTCATCTTCCAGTACGTAGAAAGGTGTAAGCGCTCGTAGAGGGCCGACCCTCATGAATAAATTAACGATTCCTATAGCCGTCTGGGTATGTCCGCCGAATCCTTTTACCTTAGTAATTCGCGTCCTGATTGCAGACTGTTGTACTCCTACGACATCCAACGTGTGCATGGAAATCAAATTCAAAGACGCACCCCCATCTATGAAGGCCCTCTTTAAAGGTTGCTTGTTGATGTGTACGGTTAAGTACAAAGGTCTGATATGTTTTCCCGGGTAGCAAATATCCTCATTTGTAAATACGATCGCCTCCTTGGGCAGGGGGGTCGTAGGGTTTTCCTGCTGCGATGGCTGCTATAGCTCTGGATTCCTCTTTAATTTGGTCTTCGCTGAGGCCGGGAGAGTCGAAGAATTGTTGAGCCAACATCGTTTGCGCAAATTTGCTAGCCATACCATCCGTATTTGTGAATGTAGATGTCTCCATTTCGACTTCTCATGCCTCCTCGTCATTGTCTTCCCATGGTTTCCATGCGTCTCCACTTGGGTCGTGGGAGAGCATCATGACTTGGTGTTGAGCCGCCTTACTGCCTTCAGGATTGCTCATCTCAATTTCGCCTATCTCCAGATTCCTTTGGAAAATTCTTCGGAGGTTGTAGCAATCGACCGTGGGATGCTGTATCCTTCGATGGTAATGATAGTACCTAGCATGTTCTTATCAATAGTGTTGAGGTCCGCTCTTGTTGGGGGTAGTTGTGTCTCTTTATTCGTCACCCATTGTTCCAACAATCCCACGATCTGCTCCTTACTGCATGGTAGGGGAGGCGGGAATGTCTGCGGCCGACCCTTATATGGTTGGTTCGCCTGTGTATTCCAGCCTTCTTGGTTATTGTTTGCGCGGATATTCTGTGGCGCGGTCGATATGGCATTAACTGTATTGCGCCAGGTATAATCCGAGCTAGACTCCTCCATACAATCAGAGATTCTCGCCGCTGCTTCTTCTAGCTCGACGAAAGTCGGGAATCGAAATTTGACTAAGCTCTTCTTGAAGGACGACGTCATCCCTCGTACACAAATCTATGGTTGTGACCTTCCTCTCTGCTGAATAAAATTTTCTAAGGAAGAGGGTAGACATGGCCGACCATGAACTGATGCTTCCGGGTTTTAAGTTGTCGTACCAAGTGAACGCCGTGTCAGTTAGTGATTTTGGGAATTCCCTCAGGCACAACTTCCCATCGGATGCACGGTCGTTCATGGCGGATAGGAATCGGCTAAGATGCTCACGCGCATTTCCTTGACCATTGTATGTCTTGAACTTCGGCGAAGTATAATCCTCTGGGTACTGATAATCCGTGACTTCGGAGGAATATGGGCTAGCCATAAAGTCATAATTGTCCTACTTCACTACTCGGTAATTTGCCTCTAAGTATTTAGCCATCGCCTCCTGCGTCATGGCTATGGGTTCTTCTTCTTCTTCTCCAGCGTTTTCCGCTGCTCCTTTTGCGTTCTGCTCAGTGTTGGCCACTTTTAACAACTTCCTCAGCTCCGGTTCTCTCCGGATGTGATCATCTAGTTCCTTTTACATTTCCTGCATGGAAGGGTGCGTGGGTGGCGTGCTCCCGACTTCCTGCTGCTTGCCCTTCTCTTATGAAGCGTCTGGCTTCTTCCCTTGTGTGATCGGATCCGATACTATTCCTACTCTCTCGCCTTCTGGGTTCAGCGGTGGGTTGCTCAGCTGATTTTCTAATGCGCCTCAGCTAGTACCTCCTGGGTGTGTCATGATGACCTAGGCACGAACCTCCGGGTGTGGTCGCCAAATGTTGAGGGTGGAATTTTATTTTGGTTTTACCCGTCCTAGTCACACCTAATGACAACACTTACTAGGAATGGTATGGGAGAGAACTTGCTTTCTATTGTACCTTGTTCTTCCTTATATAGACTTTCCAAAAGCCGTTCCTTTTATGACATCATGCCACATGTCCTAAACCTCCTTAATTACCACTAGTGCCACTCCTTCTCTAATATAGCCTCCTTCTTCTCCATTAATCCCTTCCTTGTCCCTCTTGGCTCATGGACACTTTCTCATTGGACTTGGGCCTTAGTTCCCAAGTACCCATGTCTCATGTTGGATTTACCCCCCCCTTTCGGGGTGTCCTAGTACCACTAAGGGGTATTATTTTTCATGTATCAACACCTGACACGGCGCGAAAATATCATTTTTCTTGACACGGTGGGAAGGTATCATTTTTCATGACACGGGGTGAAAGTATCACTTTTCCTGAAACGGAAAATTACCCAATGCATAAACCGAAATATGGCTGCATAATGTGTTATGCATCCTTTGTGGTGGTTTGCATAATGGATATGCATTCAATTTTCGAAAATTGTGCCTAAAGTGAAAGTATCACTTTTCTTGAAACAGAGGGAGTACGTCGTTTTATTACTTACAACGGAAAATAAGTTCAGGCATAAACCAAAATATTGTTACATAAAGTATTATGTATCATTTGTGGTGGTTTGCATAATGGATATACATTTAATTTTCGAAAATTGTGCCTAAAAAGTTATATTAAAGTTTGGTTGCCCATTATACCCCTGAAAAATAGGATACATAATGAGTTATAATAATTGGACTAAAAGGGAGGGACAATTTAGAAATTTCCAAGGTATGACACCAAACCACCCAAATCAAATCTTTTTGTGTCAAATTGGGAAAAAAAAAGTCATGTCCCACATTGACACAAAGTTAACATACATAGAGTCCTCCCTCGCTTCGCTCGGTCGACATAATTAATATTAGGTATGTTCTAATGACCCAACAAATATTATATCTAATCACTTCTAATTATAGAGTGGCGGAACTAGGTTTTAGATGTTGGAGGAACTTGGGCTTGAAAAAAATATGCACCGTTCTCGACCCTATTTTTGTCTACAGAAACATAATTGAACCCATTAGAGAAAAAAGAAAGATATTTTTAGGGGTATTAACGGTAACATTTGCTAATGTCCTTACAAAAAAAAACATTTAGGGGTAACTTTCATTTTTCTATTTTTTTGCTAATAAGGAAATAATAAGTTTAAATGATATTTTTTTGCTAATACGGCAAATTTAAAGGTGATATAATAAACTAAAATGATAAAAAAAAAATTGTTGTTTGGTAGGATGAAAAGATAAATTCCTAAAGGTCATAATTCGTCTTTTTGGGTTTTCTTTTTACAGGTAAGATCCTGTAACAATGTAGCAGATACATTTTTTTTTTTGATACTGAAAGAAATTATTTGATCAACTGGTTGTAAAGATTACATAGTCTTTATCCATTCATTTGATACTATCAACCAGATAATTACCTATAAAACAAAGATTATTAGGTAACTGCTGCTTGGCTAATGCAATTTTTGTTTCACTCGATTGCTATACTACTTTTTCTAAATCAGGTAATATTAGTCTCTGGTTCTTGTGTTGGAACTAATAAAGTTAATCTCGGTCGGGATGACCGAGATCTTGCTGGAAATTCGGATTTTGCAATCAAGGTAGCGAAATGTTTGATTTCACCGAGATGGAAATTGGCCAGAAATTTCGGTTGACTCCGCTTTGGTCGGAAATCTCGGTTAAATTTATTTCGCTTATGCTCAGTTTGAAATTTGTATGTACATCTTGAATGTTTCTACTATGTTGAATAAAGACTTGTTTCTTTTTCAAAAAATTGGTGGTACTTCATTATATATATACACAACTTAACAAGTGCAATGCGTGAGAAATATTTGTTATATATATAATATAGGCATAAAATTCGAAAACGAAATTTCCATAATTGTTTCGCTAACTCGGTCCCGATCGAAATGGACCGAAATCCGGAATTCACTATATTGGATGCAACTTGTAAGCCCCAAACACCAATGGAGCATTTTTTTTCTCTCTCTTCTTCCCTTCCGAAAAACCCTAGAAAACCATCTTTCTTAATGGTGGCTCACGCCATTAGAGAGTAATTCTTAGGCCAACTTGGGGGTGAAGGTTAGATCAAGGGCTAAGGGTTATGGATCTGAGGAATCTAATGAAAATTTCTTTTATTTCGATGGTGAATTTTATCTTTGCCTTGTTCTTTTTCTGTAGAAGATCTAGCTTGTTTGTATGTCGATTAGAAGAGGGTTTGTGTTTATTTGTAACAAGATCTAGCATGATTTGTTGTTTATGGCGATTAACTTTCTTATTATCTCCTAGTAAAGTTGGTAAAACTAGGATTTTGTATGCCTTAAGTTATTACTGGTTCGTTTGATTTATAGCTTGATTAAATCATGATTTTCATTTTCCTTTTAGTTTTTTGATGCAGTTAACTTGTGTATTATCTACATTGATTGGGATCTAGGGATTACATGCTTATGTTGTTATGTTTTATGGTTTTCTATCGAATTTGGGTATTCTGTGTTCTTTCTTTTTATTTATTTTTCTATTTTTGATGATTATTATTAAAAGATCTAGCCTATTTGTTGTTGCTGCTTGCTTGGTTATTTGTTGGTTTTGGTAGTTTCTGATTTAGTTTCTCTTCTCTATTCTTTCTTTCCCCCTTTGCTTGCTTCTGTTAAGTGATTATGTGTTTTAAAATGGGTTCTTAAAAGGTCCTCCTTGCTTCCGAAGAAAAATGAAAATTTTCTTATGTGCTTGTTTCTTAAAATGTTCTGTTAAATTTGTTCTTGCTGCTTTCTTGGGGTTTTAAAAAAAAGGTGCTCTATCTTATTTTGCTTGAGAAAAATGAAAATCTCTTATAGCTTTGCTAGCTATTTTAAATGACTAGTCCAAAGTTTAGTCTCTTAAAATGTGATTTCTAATTGGTGCTCTTAAAATATGATTTCTAAAGTTTAGTCTCTTAAAATGTGATTTCTAATTGGTGCTCTCTGTTTGAGAAGGAAAATGAAAATCTTCTTATTTGTAACTGCTCTCTTTTCTTGTTTATGCCTTATCTATTTAAATTTGTTTAGTATTTACTGTTAAGTGGTGTTGATTTTTCTGCTGCAATAGGTACTTCCTTACCTCTTGGATTCTGGCCATCTTAGTCCTTTCCCCTCTGGTCCTTGTGTTTGATTCTTTGTCTGTTATCTTTTTGTTTCAGTCGATAGCTGTTTATTTTTAGTATTTTGCCTATTGTTCCTTTTGTATCTTCTATCTTCTTCTCGAGTGTTTCCAATACTGAGGTCTAATTTGAATTTTCAGCATGATAGGTTGTTTGTTGCTCATTTTATGTTGTTTATGTTCCTCTCTTGCTCCATCTTCTCCTTTCTGTTGATGTTGCCTCTGGCTGGCTGGCTCTCTTGTATCTTGTGTATTGCTTTTGTGATCTAATTTTCCTACGAAATAACGGTACAAATGAAGAAATTATCCTCAGTTCCTAACTCTAACCCCACTGATCTATCTAAACCCCCAGGTAAGTCCTTCCAACTAATTCCTGCAACCCTCTCTACCTGTTGTGTTTAATGCTTTTCATATTACTCTCTTTGGTCTCCTTCAACTGATCTGTTCCTTTATTTGTTTCAAGAAACAAGCATCTAGACAGAACCGCAGTTTGGTTTGGCTTTACATGGGCCTTTTTCTTCCTATTATATTCTTTAATTGTTGATCATTTTCTTTTTTCTCTTTTCTTTTTCTTTGTGTAGTATAGTTTCAATGCATATTATTCAGGTTCATTAGGTTCTGCACTTTAGTATCCTTAACTAAACCTTTATTTCCTCTTGGATGTCAACGTTGATAACCTAAGTTTAGTTATTATCTACTTTTCAGGCTAAAAGGTTAATTAGCTATATATTAGTTCATATCAAATAAATTTTATTATTCTTAGCTAGTTTTTAGATCATATTCTAGTTAACATGAATACTTTCTTATAGTAGTACTTTATTTTTACCAAGAGTTGGTGTTCTTGGCTGTTTCTTGCTATTGCCCCTTGTAAATACTTGTCCCTAGACTAGGCTTTATTTTACCATCATCTAGTACAGTTTCCTGCCTTATAGTTACCATTATCTTGTACAGTTTCCTGCCTTATAGTTTTAGATTATTTAGTTTTAATTTCCTTTCCCTTCTTACATGCTTTGCTTTGCACTAAGTTCAATTAGTATAAGTTGATGATGAAGATTCCGTCGTCGGAGACAACCAAGATGAAGATTTCATCGTTGGAGAGCATGCAGAGCATCACTATTGATCTTAAAACCCAACCCAATAACCAAGAATCGCCATTAAAGCGAAGATAAACCTCAAAAGAGTAGATAAAACCACCAAAATGGTGTAGATAAGTAGAAAACATAATAAAAACCAAACTAATCTATTAACTAACCTGGAAAGCAAGGAAAAATGAAGTAATCTGCTCAAATCTAGTCAAAAAATGGACTAGATCTGAGCAGAGAAGGGTTGTTTTTGATGGTTTTGTTGGAGAATAAGAAGGGGGTGAGACAGAGGAGAGAGAAAATTTGTTCATGTGTTTCTTTTCAATTTTTTGTTGAACAGGTACTTGGTAAACCCAAAAACGGTAAAATATTTCCTTGCATATGGTAAAATAAATGGGATCGTGCACTTCTATAAAAAAAAAAAAAAGATAAAGGGATTGTCATTGTGTACAGTTGAAAAAAACTTCCCAAAGCAGAGAGAGAAAGAAAAACCAGAGCAACGAAAACTTCCCAAAACTGAATCTTCTCTTCTCAGATCGGCTCCTTTTGGGGTCGATCTGAGAAGATCAATCAACACCTAGAAATTTTTTCCCCTTCTTTTCTCTTGTTAGTCAGTTTTAAAAAAAAATAAAAAAATAAAAAAAATTCTACTTTTTTTTCTGATTGTTCTTGCTTCCGTTAGATCTGAGGGTCTTTATTGGAGGTATGATTAGTGTGAGACGGATGCAGAGTATGTCGTCACCATCAACTCCGATCTACAATCAAATCCTAGCAACAACATCAATTTTGGTTCTTTATCCCGATCCGATGAATCAAAGAATATTGACTATTTTCTCTGATTTTGGTGCTGATTGGGTTTCTGTTTTTAATGTTTTAGGTTTATTTGATTTTGATGTCTTAAGAAGATTAACTGATCTAGATTTTCTTAGATATTATAGTCTAGGTTTGGCTTTCTGTTTTAGGTTTAGCATTACAGCAACTTACTCTCATGAGTTATCAGCAGCGGATACAGGTTCTAAGACACCAGAAACTTCACAGAAGACACCAGCAATCAACCGATTCAGACCGATTTCGATGGAGCACTATGCCGACCCAGACCGTTTTTGTTCTCCGGTGACTGATCCAGGTTACAAATGTTACTGTTACTGTTACTTTGAAAAAATCCTTGACTATTGGGTAGATCTTTGGATCTTTGTATACCTAGGTCATTTATTTTACCATGCTTTTAGAAAAACCCTTGATGAGTGGTTGGATCTTTGGATCCTAGCATCTCTACTAACTGTAGGATTGCTATATGGTTTGGATGAGTTACTTTTAATCCAAACCAGGCCACTTAAACTTGTTCTGCTACTTAAAAATTGGTCTAGAATTGTTAAGACACTGCATCGGAAATGGTTTTGTAATCGTGTTATTATTTGGCTTGTGTGTTGCTTGCTTGAAATCCCTGTAATCCTTGGAAAACTTATGGTCAGTCATGTAATCTTTCCCGATTTTGAATCGGAAGATTATTATCAATTTTAGTGAGGTTTCACCTCTTTTTCGGAAAAAAAAAAAAAAATCATTGTGTACAGTTCAAATAAAGGCTTGCTTACTTTTAGCTAAATTATTGAGCTAAACAAAAAGGGTGAGGTCGTAAGTCGTTACAAGCCAGTTTTACATTCAATTGAACAGTAAACTGACCATAGGTCGTAGGGGCAAGCAAAGGTCCCGATGTTTGGTGCATTCATGATGTAAATTATTCACTAGAACTGGCCATGAAAAAGATGTGTCTAGTGTGCAATCATGATTCATGATAAGAAAGATGAGAGACAATTAAACGTGTTGTACAAATAATGACATTCAATTTATTGTTGAAGCAACAGCCATGAAGAACAGTAGCAGTAATATAACGCTAGGGTGATTTCACTTGGATTTTGTTTTGTTTCCGTGGTACAAGTACAACCAATACGCACACAAACTAACCGGCAAATTTCCGAGCTTGTATTCCACTGGTTGTAATTGTAACTAAAATTTCTTGGTCTCAAACTTCGGACATATTCCTGGCAAAGTGGCAAGTGACTATGTCCACGTAACATCTTTCCATGTTTCCCCAAATACGGGCATCTTACTATTTTTCACCTCAAGTTCTCAACACAATGCAGAAGCAGCAGTTATGAAGTGTTTAATTCGCATATTGTCTGGCCCTATGTTGTACAGATGTAGTTAATTTCGGCTGAGATGGCCGAGATATCGCCGATAATATCGCTTTCGGTGTTTTACCGAGATGCCGATATTGCTGGTATTGACCGATATTTCACCGGCATTCACCGAAATATCGTGTTTCGGTACTCGACCGATATTCACCGAAATCTTGACTACATTTGTACTTTAACTAGTTTTAATTTTCTACACACAAGTATCCGCACGTGCGTCCGCACGTGCAAGTTGGATCCGGGTCCATTACTTTTGTCCGTAAGTTAGCATCATATCCCATGGTAATTTTCAAACAACTCAAATTACTAATATACCCTTATATTATTTACTTATCATCACTTGCATCTACATGGAATAGGGGTAAAATGGTCCAAACAAAATTTACAGCTTCAAGACACTGTTCAGCTACGGTGCCTAAGGCCTCTTCCTATGCACATGCCAAAACATGGTATTTGGCATATATGCACCCACTATGGGTATGCCAAACTGCCAAACTCATATGCCAATATGTTTTTCCTGGCATATAGGCATACACGACAGAGTTTCCAGCGAGCGATAGAGTCTTCGTCGCTCGATGGTCAAACTATCGTTCGATGGTCTTCCAATCGACAGCGGCAGTCAAGCTATCGCTCGATACTATGATAATCGCTCATCAGATCTTCATCTAACGGCTACAATTTCCCCTACCGGATTTCAACCAATTCCAACCCAACTTCAAATTCATTTCACCATGCATAGTGCATAACCGAAGTGGATTTGACTACGAAGGAAATAACATGGATCATGATAGTTAAGGTGAATTCATCTTAAGGTGAATTTTTCTTTTTTTATTGGTCTAATTCGCTACTATGAAGGTGAATTTTTAATGAAATGTAAATGTGGTTTTAATCTGAATATTAATTTAAAAGATAATTTCCATTAATCTAAAAAAACAAAATTACATTTCACATTTCAACTAAAAGAAAACATTTTAACTACTCATTTCCTTGTCCGTTTCCTCCCGGACCAAAGATCCAATTGCCTCGCATTTTACGGATCCATAGAGTTGTTCAACAAACTAGTTAAGGTCTTAGGTTTGAGACCGACTTGGTGGTTGAGTCTCATCGAGAATCACCATAACCTTGATAAGCAATGGGAGTATGGGGTATGGGAACATTATACAAATCTTGAAATACGTGTGGTTGATATTGTTCTTTGGAATGGTTGAAATCTTTGATGAGGTTGAGGCAATTAGAGTATCTGATTTGTTTGCCTAACTACTTCCATGTTCACACCACCACCCAGAGTCGGTATGTCGGTTTGTGAATGACTAAACATACGTGTAGGAGTTGTATCCAAGCCAATGTTTTTCTTCACCACCGCGTACTCCTTGAGTATCTAACACCATGTTTGGGGTTGAACTTTCTGGATCCTCCTCCATATGACGACGTCTCAATCTTCTTTCACCGACTTTCTTTGACTTCCACGACTTTCCGACTTCCACGACTTTGATGACTTCGACGACTTTGCTTGACTTCCACCAGGACTCAATCTCGTACCAACTCCAACACCGGGACTCAAACCTCTACCGGCTCCAACACTGGGACTCATGTCATACATCATGCTTTCCCTCAAACTTTGCATCTGTTCCAAGTGCATATTCGAAATCCCCGAAGAAGAGCCTCATAATTGTTACATCGGTCCGATACTCCAACTCGTAGCATTGACCCCGAGGTATGGATAAGTCCGAGTAGGTGCACTAGAAACAATTGGATAAGTAACAATCTCTCCGGATGTCTTTGGATATAGTCTTTACTTCCCAAGAAAATGGTGGCATGTATGACGATGAACTTTGAGAAGGATATGCAAATACGTCACCCGTCTCGGTGGAGGTTGGGAAGGAAGAAATTCATTGTCAAGTGGCAACCTACCTAAAGTGGGAAATCCATCCGACCCAAACTTTATGGTTGCATGGAAATATTTGGCTTGAAAATAGTATTAAACCAAGATAGGTACTCATTTCGTCCATCGGCTCCGGATCAATTCATCGACTTCTTGCCAACTATGACCTTCTCTTATCAATTTGAAGTAATCGTCAATGAAACATCTCATCTTTGGGATAAGGGTTGATAGCTATCATTGATCTCCCTTGCAATGTAAGAAGCTGTCTTTCACCATAATACCAAACACCCTTCTCGAAATAGAATTTGTATAACACCATCCTTCTAAGGCTTAACTCTACCATTGTCGACCTAGTTCTTCTTGGAACTCAGTCACGCTTCATATGGCCGTGAAATAAGGTTATGGCTTGTTCTACTCAACTGCTTTGAATCTTATGAACAATAGCAGTATGTTGACCATCTTCAATCTGCTTGTAATTCTTCCCAATTCTCAAATACATTCGTATAATTCTTAAGACAAGGTTCAAACACGGAAATATGTATACCACCAATCTTGAAAAAATAACATTCACCAGGTTAATAACTTTTCCATATGAAAATGACAAATAAATACATAATGTGAAAAAGATTGGTTCTTACCTCCGAACTCCCCCAAAAGCATTAAAACTATCTTTATCACACGTCGAATTATCACTTAGGGCAATGCAAATCTCTCGATAAAATCGCAGTCCCCCAATCATATGTTGGTGCTTGCTCTAAATCTTCTAATGCTTCGAGAAACCCAATTAACACTCTTCGAGCTAGCATTTGAAAACAGGACATTGGCCAAGTGTCCACAATACAAACAGACGTTCTAGCTCCTCAAAATGGTCGGGGATGAAATATTGATTACCGACTTCCTGTTTTCATTCATTCTTACAAAGATAATTTGGAAAAAAACTTTTCAACCAGACACCTTCAACCCATACGCTTTTAATTGTCTATGTGTAGGATTTCCTCCTAATTCATTTGAGTATAAAGGAAGTCTTTCTTTCCATCTATCTTCTGATACCCACTTTAGTCTATTAAATGGAATTAAGTTCCCTTGGCATGGAATTAGGTTAACATGTATAAATCTATCGGTGTAACTCCTATTAACAATAATTATTCATAATTAGAATTTGTTGATTTTTATGAAACAAAACACATAATCTAAAAATTAAATAACTAGAAAAGACTGACTTACCGCATTCAAAGTCCTTGAAAAAGAACGTGTTTGTAGTCTTCCACCATCGTTCTAATATAACTTGAACACCTTGAGTCCTGTGGTTTCTAGGTTGTATTTGATATAGATGTCGCCAAGGATATCTTCTCACTCTCTCTTGAACAAGCACCAGAAGTAATTCAAAAATTCTACGTAACTCGGTCCATCCACCTCTTAGATGTATGGCGTTACATCGCCCCTCATTATCGAAAGGTGATTAGAGAATACACCTTCACCTAGGCTACTAGTCTAACATTATTAAACTCATAATTTGTATCCACAACAAAACTTACTCCCTTGCTGGGGTACTTGTAGATGCTTTCCTTTTTTGTTTCTTTTTCTTCTCTCCATATCTCGATTAAGATAATCGTTTGAAGGTTTTCGGAAGAAGAATTGAGAAGAAAATCAAGTGGTTTTGAAGGTTTTCGAAGAAGAATTGAGAAGAGTTTAGAAGAAGTGGGAGTATAGTTGCGGTATTTATAGGCGACGAAAAACTCGAACGGTGGCGATATTGATTATATCGACTTAATGATATAGTGAATTTCGAGCGATATTGACAATCTGCGTGATAAAGACTTTATCAAAGACTATTATCAATATCATTCACAGGAGTCGATCGCTCAGCGGTTTCCCCATAGTGGCGCAAATGGTTTGGCATGCCACCTGGCATGCCAAACACCATTTTTTTGGCATGTGCTAGGAAGAGGCCTAAGTGATGTTCTCTTTATAATACTAGTATAATATAATAGATATACCCACACTGTATTGCAATTTTGCGTATTATTCCAGAGTCTAAGGATAAATACAATGACGCGACCACATGGAATAGAATTAAAGTTCGAGTAAACAAATAACAAAACTGCAGAGATGAAATCCAGTTGGTGCTCTTTAACTTTACTGGTACAGAGACACCATGCAAGTTAAAACGAGATCTACAACGGGAAGAAAGATTGGCTAATATTCAAACACATATAAAGCCAACAACCAAACATGATGAAATATGACCGTTAAGGCTATACAGTCTACTGTCTCTGATATATGCTTGCTGCATCTTTAATTCACTCTTAATGAAGTTTTTGAAATCCAATCAAATCATACAAAAAAACAAAACAATTTCAATAAAACCCTCTTCATTTATCTTCATTAGATGAATGAAGCAGACCCATTACCTATTTACAGTTAGCCTGTCTCTATATACACAATGTATCTTCTTCTACTTCTTCTCCAAAAACACTATTTCCAAATCTTCTAGACTGAAAGAGAAATCAGAACCAGAATAGAAAAACGTACACTGGATACAACATTCAGGGACCACCGATAAAAAAAACCAAATCTCTTCTCGCCAAAATCTCCAAAAGATTTTACCATAAAACAACACAAAATTAAGATAATATTACAAGGCACGTAAAAGGTATGTACCCGTGTCCGCAAAATGAAGTACGTCCCACCACCCAACCCAATGACGGTGCTGAGTTGCAGAAATCTTTACTCAAACACTAGCCGTTAGCCCTGAATGGAAGATGAGAACAACCACCACTTGCTTGGCACATAATTTTGTGTTAACTTAACGTCTCTCTCAATTATTATTTCGATAACATGTCAAGCTATTATTTGTTCCGCTGGACCCACCAGACAGCTAAATTTTTTCTGTAGAGAATCCAAGAGATTACGTGGAAAATAGTAAATTTCATTTTTGAGGTTACCAATCCTACATGGCATGTACCAACCAGACATCTGTTCGATCACGAGATCACATGGAAAGTAGGACCCACAGATGACAGTCTGTGTTTAGGCGCCACATAGCTAATATTGTCTTGTTGGTTAGTGCGCTTGGTAGGGTCTCTGGATTCTGGACCTTCCTTCATTGCTCCGTTTCCAATCCAAACCGAAAGAGAGAGAAAATATATATATATATTTTTTTTTTAAAGAGTAAATAAATAGAATAGTTAAAGGCAGTAGTGTCCTATTTATTGCCCCATCACTCAGACCTCTTCACTCCTCTTCATCACAATACAAAAAAATTTAACTCATCTTTCTTCTTTCTCTCTTTCTTTTCAATCTTCACAGACTCACAGATTTAGAAAGAGAGATCTAGAAAGATAAACAAGAAAAAAGTAATGGATCAAAAGACAATATTCACTTTTGTGATAATCTGCATTGCGGTAGCAGGAGTTGGTGGTCAATCACCAGCAGCAGCACCAACTGCAACACCAACAACACCAGCACCAGCAGCACCAGTAACTCCAGTAGCACCAGTTGCATCACCACCAACAGTATCAGTATCAGCACCACCAGCTGCATCTCCTAAACCAGCAACACCAGCACCAGTTGCTGCTACACCACCAGTTGTTGCTGCTACTCCACCAGTTGCTGCTGCTACACCACCACCAGCAGTTGCACCAGTTGTTGCTGCTACACCACCTCCAGCAGTTGCACCAGTTGTTTCAGCACCACCACCTGCATTGTTATCTCCACCACTCCCTGCACCAGTTTCATCCCCACCTACACCTGCACCAGTCGCTGCTGATGTTCCAGCACCAGCACCATCCAAATTGAAGAAAGGAAAAGCTCCATCTCCATCACCAGCTGCTAGTCCTCCTGCACCACCAACTGCTGATTCCCCTGGACCTTCAGATGCATTCGCCCCTGGTCCATCTGATTCCTCAGATGATACAGTAAGTCTTCTCAATCCATTAACATTCATTCACATTCTATAGTATCTGATAATGCACATATCTGTTTAAGTTCAACCGATCTGAATATTTTGGGATCAGATCTGAAAATGTTTTCCTGTTTGTTTTATTATCTGTTCGTGTTTTGTGCTTAGTTAATCTCATTTTTACCGGACATATCACAACACATGTATAAAAGCCTTTGCCTAGATCTACATTTGGACATAGATAGATGGATACTCACAGTTACCGACACACTGAAGTCTTTTTCTCCAGCTGTTAATCACGGACCTCAAACCTTTAAAATTACAGTATATATATAATTTGAAATCCGGTTATTGATAAATTAAGGAACTCGAGGCAGTCGGACAGAGTAGTGCCACAGTACCACTAGCTAGCTTCTTGGTTCTCCCAGTCTAGCCCATATTTCTTAATTAATTAAGCTTTCATTTTGAATTAGTAATGTGTGATCAATCAGTTCCTAATTAATTTTTGATGAAATTTGCTTGCAGAGTGGAGTAGAGAAATTGGGAAAGAAGATCGTCGGAAGCTTGGTTGTTGGATTTGGTATCTTGAGTATGCTACTGTGAATCTGATCATTAAATTTAAACTTTTTTTGTTATAATTTTTTTTTTTTGTTCTTGTCTATGTTATTTTATTTGTTGTATTAATTTGACTTATTAGGGCTTAATTATATATTATTAAGCCGGTTAAGTTGAGATCTTGATGTATTATCACTATTGTCTTTAAGGTTCTTCATCACACATTATTCATCGTTCTGGATTCTTTTGATATGTATTTTGGAGATAGAGGATTTGTTATTAATATTTTAGAACCATTTGATCCATGGGTCTGTTTTCTTATAATTCCTCACGTTCAAACATAATCATAATCTTTGATTAGTTGGATTTTACAAATCAGAGATCTAGAGGTAGTGCTTCACGTGTGTGTGGATTGATAGTTGAATGCTAGAAACAAGAAAGTATGGGATGAGAGCTGTGAGGTACTACTGAGCCTAGACACATGACAAACTAGTTAATAGCTCTGTGTCCTTTATGTTGCCTGTTTGGTTTACAAATTGCAAGAATTCATGTACCCCATTACAGCTGTTTTACTGTTGGGACTAAAAGCAGAATGAGTACAAGAAAAAGAATTTACTTTACCTTCTTATAAAGAAAGACCAAGAACTGTTTTCTAATGGGGCCTTAACTGAATCAAGGTATTTGGTGCCTTTGTTAATTGTTGAAATAATGGTTTTGAAATTATCAGGTTCTCCCCTACTTTTCTGTTTTGATCATTTGAGGAATTGGGTACCTCACTTTCAAAGTTGATCATATCCCGATATGGAAGACAAATGTTATCCCATAACTTTACGGGATGGCTTCCCGCAAAAGCGACTTCTTTATGGTTGGATGATCAAATCAATGGTTAGATTCGCATTCAGGAAAGAACCAATCACTTTCAAAGTAGGACCCACCACTTTCAGAAAATGACCCACCACTTCCCTAAAGGTTTTAAGGTTGTTAGATCGGGTTAAGCACGTGATCTAATTGCAGAGAATCCACTTGAAGCGGGATAGCTTTTCCATGAAGGTCGTGCGGGATAAAGATCGTTTGATATAATACAAACGAAAATATAAGGCGAAACACTAGTGCATGGCATCCTTTCCCTATCTCTCAAATGTAGGGAAGGAAATGGGTTATAAGGCAGCCTCATTATGGTGTACTTTTATCCCTTCCCTACATGACACGAAACTCAATTTTCGCAGTATAATGTTAGAGTTTCCCTTTTTTCCCATTTTTTTTTCCGTTAGAATATATTTATTTAGGTAAAAAAAGATAGTTTAGAGTAAAAAAGGAGATATAATAGGTAAAAAAGAGATATAATAGGTAAAACAGTGAAAAATGAAAAATTTAGGGTAAAACTTAAAAAACGGAAAACAGATACTTAGTTTCCGTGAAAAAACTCACGGATACTCAGTATCAGTTTCTACTAAAAACGGAAACTGAGTATCCGTAAAGTAGGATTTTACACGGAAACTCCCTTCCCACAAGGCGGATCAGATCTGATCCACTTTGCCAAGAAAGGAAGGGATATCCCTACACAAGTAGGGATATGGGGGACCATAGTGGTTGGCAATTTGATTGTTCCCTACATTTGAGGGATAGGAAGGGGAAATGGGGCACCATAGTGCATGGCCTAATGGGATGCATCTTTCTTATCCTGGAAGTGATACACACTCACCCGGGTTGGACCCTGTGGTGTGTATTGTAAGAGAGAATGGGGTGGTCTCCTGACCGGTGGTGGTTTAGCAGGGGTGGGTTTAGCTTGGGTCCCACCCTTTCTCTCTCAGTCGATATAACCTGCGGGATATAAATCATTTTCGCTTTCTCTTCCAAATTTTTTATTTGTTCATGCTAGAACGGAAAAAAGAAACAAAAGGACAAGAAAAACAAAGAAACTACTACATCCGTTTCAAAAAATTTATACATGAAACCAAAATTTCATATTTTTGAAACGGATGAGAGAAATTTTAAATCCCCAGCATGTGAGGCAATAGGGAAAATACGGAGAATTCCTCCAAGTGATGTTGCTTGATAAAGAGTCTTGAGCGAGAATATGCGCCACTTGATTGATGGGAGTTCTTGGGCAATAAGTTGTTTACTTTGCCTTGCACGTCAGAATCTCTGAGGACAGAGGCGTCTCTCTTGAGAACGTGTATCAATTGTAAGCAGTCCCCTTAAATGATCATATGCTGAAATCCTTCGTCACGAGCTTATTGAACTGCGACGAGAGCGCTTTCGCTTCAGCTACTAGTGGATCCTTCTGGTTTAGCATAACACTTCCCCCTTCTACGAAACTTGAATTGTTGTCTCTAGGGATAGTAGCGACAGCTGATTTGCGGTCCTTTACAGTCATATAAAAGTTAACCTTAATTGAATTTCTCATAAGGTATTGTCCAAAAGTGAATAATAACTGGTGGTGAAGCAGCTGGTGCAAGAAGAATGGTTAAAATTATTGTCGTATCAAATTTTGGTGGAAGAATGGAAGGGCAATTTTATGGTTAACATGGTGGAATCTTGCAACAATGAACATCAACATTAGATGTATCAAAATAAAATATAAAGAACCGAATCAAAAAAACAACTCTACCATAACAACTTGATGAGGGCGAATCACGGAGTTCAACAAGTTGCCCTTGAGTATTCATAAACCCCAACGTGCGAAAATGTGTCAAGGATAAGACCGTCCGATATAATTGTGTTAGCATAACGCAAACTACCCACTCTTGAACTTAGCATGTAGACCGGGAGTAAATAAACAAGCAAAGCGAAAACAAAGCAAGATGAAATTTCTTTAAGTTTCTTCTGACATGGTTCCAGCAAATATCCTGGGTAGTCTCTTCTCCGCTAAATAACACTGATACATCGTATCCTCAACATGCTTCCGTCTTCCTATCTCTCTTGCGGCCTCCTCTGGATCAATTATAGGCCCACTGTTATTTTCTTCATCTTCAACTACATCTGCATTTCATTTTTCTTCTTCTTCACTATCACTTTCTATTGCAATTCTTGTCTTCCTTCAATATCATCTCCTATTTTGCATTCTTGCTTGTCTCTCCCTTGCCTTCCTTGCACCTCTTGCATCACTTTTTCTCACCCATAATTGAAACTCCTCATTATTTTCAATTCTCTGACGATCAAATTCCTCTTGATCTCTCTTTCTCTTCAACTCTTGATTCACAAAAGGTATCAGTTAGAGCAGTGCTCGGTTAAACCCACAAGTTTTGCTATCTCAAGCTTGTTGTCAATGTTAGTTGATCAAAATCATATCTTGATTTCTAGTCTACTAAGTCAAGTCTCTGACTAGGTATAGAAGTTGGTATTTGAGTATTAGACATCACTCTCGAAGACTGAAGATCGACGGATATATTTGGAGAACTTCATCAACAAGGTATGTGAACACTGAACCATTCAATTTATTCACAAGCTTTACCATTCTATCTTTATGAGACTATGTCGTATGACTTCTAGTAGATTTATTGCAAAGAAGAAATTTCGGTTCAAGCTTGTCCTGTTAAACATCTCGAAATATGATTCAAAACATTGGATGTTCAAAGGTCCTTAACAATATCAATCCGAAACAATTTATTGTTCAAGAATTAATTTTGTGGATCAGTTGAAAATTGCTCAAGCAATGATTTTATCATTTGGGAATGTTTCAAACTTCAAAAGAGAGAAATTCAGAAGTTATGTTATTTCGACTCAGGGTAACTCGCGAACCATCTCGCAAACCATAGATATCAAAGATTTCGAAAACAAAAAGTTTGGCGAACTATTTCGCAAACCTTTAAGTTCTGAACGGGATAGTTCACGACCATAATGATCTAAATTTTTAGTATTGATGAAAAAGGCTAACGGTTGGCGAACCCAGTTCACAAACTGTGTACATATGAGTTCACGAGCCGAGTAGGGTTGGCGAACCCGGTTCATGAACCGTTGCACCCTGACTCGTGAACTATGCCTTACGGTTCACGAACCGTTTCACCAATGGTCCTAACAAACTTTAGCAGATGCTCAAATACTTATTTTTTAAAATATGCTTAGTATTGCTATAACTCTCATAAATACCTCTAAGACATCATTAATTAGTAAAGCACTTGTATATGTGGATCATGATTAAATTCTTAAGTGTTTAAATGAACATCAAATTGCTTAATAGTTCATAAGGCATATTCATCATACAATGTTCCGTAACCGGACCACTATGTATATTCTTCTATGTGACTTCAAAACTAATTATCACATGCTTACTTGAAACCCTAATTAGAGCTTTCTCTAAATAGAGAAAGTATTTGCTTGAATCTCAAGATATCTTAGCTTGAATTTTAAGCAACCCTCTTTAACATCTATAAATAGAGATGTTCTTTCAACTGGGAAATTCAATCCCTGACAATTTGTGTCCTAGTTGATAGCTAGAGTCGTTCTTTGTTGACTTAGTTTCCTCTAAGAAACATAATTAGGTCTACGACTGAAAGACTTCACTTGGGGGATTCGTGAAGCCAGGTTCGACTATCTTTACCTTGATACTTCGTGAATCCTGAGCTTGCTTTTTCTGTTATCGAGGTTTTCGTAATCTCTTTAAGGCAAGATAGATAGAAATGACAAAGTTATATTCGTCTAAGATTTTGTGATTCCTCAAGATAGACATCTGAGAACTTCTCTTAATTGATTAGTTCAAGATTGTTCTTGAGAGGTGATTAAAGATCCAGGCTTCTCAGCTAACTGAGTGTAAGTGTTCTGGATTGTGAGGTTTACTAGCTTTGTCTATTGCAAACAGATTTTCAAGACTTAATTTTTGATCTAAATGGAAATCAAATAGGCTTATCTGTTAGAGGCATATTGGTATCAAAAGTCACCACTTAGCTTGAAGCAACTCTTATATGCTGTAAAGGACGTCAGCTAAGGGACAAGAGATGTAAGGAGTGTGAATGTAACTGAATCGCTTGTAGGGTGGACTCAGTCTCAAATATATTCTAGTTCGAAGTATAATAGTAGGTTAGTGTCTATAGCGGCTTATTACAGTTTGGTGTTCAAATCTGTATGAGGTCCCGAGATTTTTTTTTTTTTTTTTGCTTTTGTAGTTTCCTCGTTAACAAAACTTCTGGTGTTTTGTGTTTTCCCTTTTCGGATTATATTGTTTATCTTTATAACAAGATTTACACAAATAGTACATATTCAATCTTAGTAGATACATCCATACTAATTGTGATCGATTACGAGACTCGTTCTTGTAGAATTCGTATATTGAAAGATAGATAAAAAGTTTTATACTTGGCAGAATTCCGATTGGATTATTTAGATGCGACTAGATTGATCTTGGATATTGATTTTTGGGATCGTCCAAGTACTCTTCTTAAAAATTAGTTCCATAGACTCCATTGTCTAAATTTTCTGAATGAGAAGAGATAGAGATATAAACTCTATATACATATGGTCAAGGATCATTAAGTTTGTCTACTTGCAATGGTATTAGGTTTTGTCTATACAGGTTGTCGAACTAAAAAGTTGGTGGTGTACTTGGTACCCTCTCCTATTAATTGGTATCAGAGCAGGCAAACACCTTTAGACCAAATAAGTCTGTGTTTGTAATTGGTCCTTAAAACATATTCTTATGGAAAATTGTTTTTGGTGGCTTTATTCGTTCACCTGTAACATACGCCCGAATTTCTTTAAGTTTCTTCCGAGATTTATGTCTAGAGAATCTTTTTCGGTCTCTCTAGATACTCTCAAATCAACTGAGACCTCCAATATCTTAGTTGAGGGTAAAGAATCTAAAGGAAAAGAAAATGTTCCCGAGAAAAGAAAAAGTCAAGAATATGTCCATCAAGAGTATCGATTATCGGTCTTAAAAATGGTCTATCAATTTATTTAAGGAATGCAACAAAAGTAGATCTATAGAATAAGATCTCTTTATAGCCATCAAGATTACTCTTGAATTATTACAACATCTTGCGGTGACCATGAACAAAGAAAATTCTTTGTATTGTTTTGACTCTATCAAGTTTTGTTTTCAGTGTGGACAAATTGGACATGTCAAGAAATCGTACTTGCACAATTCCTATAAAGAAAACTGCTAATATTTTGACATCCTCTACCTGTCATGAAACTCAACTAGTTGATCACTTCATCAAAAAGAAGGGAACTTAATGGAAGACTTCAAGCATGATCAAGAATAATCATTCTTTTGATTATACTTCAGGTACAAGAAACGATAACTATCATTATGAGATGGTTCGTGAGCATTTTCTTGCTCATCCAACTTCTTGTTAACAAGAAATTGGAACCACCCCATCATGTATATAGCTTGGGGTGGGTAAGTAGATCTTTTTCCTTTTGTGTGTTGGTTTAATTGTGACTCTTCCGTTTATATGTCTTATCTGACGTCCTGTTGTTCCGGGTACTTTCTGTTTCAACGTTGAAGAGACATTAAAAGATATGTCATATCATGTTGAGCTTCGCTCCAAAATCTTGATCAATGACATAAAGCCACATGTGTTGTCATGACTTGGTGTTTGAATTTATCAGAAGTATCTCTGATAACGCAGTTCATTTGGTAAATTACATGTACTTATCGGATTATGTATCAGTTGCCAATCTAAATATTGAAATGATCTTTTTTCATCAATAAAAGACTTATCAGTGAATCTCAATAGTATAAACTAACAAATTTGTTGATAGTTAACTATTTTTGATAGTGGGTTAGGAACCAACCAAGCCCATAAGGGCTTTTATAAGTCCAAGAGTTCGCGAACTTCCCTTACCTTCTTCCTTCTCCAACAGATCGCGAACGGGAAAGGAAAGATAGGGTTAAGGAACCAGTTTCTATTCTCTTACCTTTGATGCAAATTTTTTTCTCTATAAATCTTGACACTTCTTGGTGAATTCAAGTTTATTGAGGTGATTATTCTCATACAAGTGCTCTTTCAAGTAAGTACCTTCCTCCTCCTCCTCCTTCTTCTTCTTCAATTTACTATTTTTGTAAGACATGGTTAGAATCAAGAAAGATGTTGGAAAATTTAAGAAAAACTCTAAGGGTGCTTAAAAAGTGACATCTCCTCTCAAGAAAAAGTTGATCTAGTAGCCAAACATCATGTAGAATAGTCTTTGTTAATGAAAATTGTGCCAAACCTACGACAAAATTCTTTCAAGTGGTTTCATCCTTGAAAACAAGGTTGTCAAGGATTAGTTGCATGCTAATGAACTATCTTGTATTGAAAAGTATAACCTTGGTGACATCTTTGATGGTCATGGTGAAGGATTTGATGTTCTCACAAGAGTGCTCTATGCAAATGTCCATGATATTAATCTTTAGAAATTTTTATTTAGAACCATGATTGAAAGAAGAGTTTTTGAAGTTGATAGAGAATTGTGGGCTACCATCACAACTCTTTCCATGGGGCACTTTGAGTTTCCTAGACCAAGAAATGAGAAAGCCATCATGTGAAACTATCTCAAATCAACTTAGGGAAACTCCTATGGGAAGTAAATTCATCCATAAGTCTAGGATGATCCACAAGATATGGACCAAAAAACGCTACTATGTTGTTTTAAAGAATCTACAAAACCATTAACTCCATTAGGTACCCCTCAAATTTGAGGGGGTTGTTGTGGAGAGTCCATCCGGTTGGTGGATGTCCAGATGATTTTTTTTTTCTCTTCCGGATGAAGTTTTTTATTTTCTAAACAGTTGCATTTAGGGACGCATATAAGTGTTGCTGAATCATGCTAAGTTGTTTTTTGAATAAGCAACATTTATAAGCATTGTTAACTCCAAAATTTTGAATCCTGCCACTTTTGGTCGGATGGATTATCTTTTTATATTTTCACCCATAGTAGGATTTAGCTCCACTCATTTCAGAGGGTTCATAAATATATGGATACTCCTTGAGTTATTGATGATTTTAACTCCATACCATAGGAGTTGCCCTTAGTGGGAGAAGTACTAGTTGAGAAAATTGGAAAATTCCAACTAAGGATATTTCTATAACCTTGAAAGTTTTTGGAAATCTTGGAATTCCAAATCTATGTCCTTCCACTATTTAACACAATTGTTGGAGTCAGAATTTATGGAATTAGTTATTTTCTTGATATTGAAGTTGAAGGTATTGATGTGTGTGGTTAGATTATCAAACAAATGGCTACAATGACCCTCTATGACAAAAAAGTTGGGATTTCCTTGTCTTGTCAAGAGAATTTCAATGACATTGATCCTATTGGAACTTCAATTGGTTCTTCCACTCACAAGACCTCCTGCAACCATATGAGAAACAATGATCTCAAAAGAATAAAAAGTTTTTATCCATCCTTAATCGGTACTTTGTTACTCTACCTAGCTCCATGGAACTTTTACACAAAATTTTCAAGAAAGTTGAAAAGGTAGACAACAAGGTAAAATATGCACGTGAGCAAGTATGCTTGCTTGATACAAAGTATCTCGAGATTAAGGTTGATATGGAGAAAATTCAAGCTTCTTGGAGTAAGTCGGAGAGTGAAGATGAAGATGATGCTTAGCTCCTTCATTTATATTTACTAGTTAACTTCTTGTAGGAATTTATTCTTATTGTTTACGCGGAAACACTAGCTTTGGAGTAGTTTTTATGTGTGACATTAGCTATTACAAATACTATCATCTTGCATGTTTAAAGTTTATTTAATGATATTTTATTTTGGAAGATGACTCACAATACCTAATCTTCATGGATTACATATACATATTGCTTATTTTGTGAGATTTATTCTTTGCTATCATATTTCTGATGATTAGAACAAGATACCTCATATGTTCTCATAAGTTAAGCTCTTAATTCTTGTTAAAAACGGAGTAAACTATTTTGAGAATACAATATTGATCTCTCCCCAATTGCATTTTGTGAATATACTGCTACAGGATTCCGTAAGATGTTCTCTAGGAATCTACTTTCCTCCTTGATTGCTCAACCGCCAGGAAATAAGTGGTAACTTTTATTCTCTACGTCCATACATGGATAGGGAAGTTATAATTCTTATGTTGAGTCAGGAAATTTGCTGACTAGATAATAGTTTACTAGTTAGCTATTAAATATTGCATAAATTGCTAGGAAATTAACTATTCCATATCGCATAAATCGTCCTTTTCGTAACTGGCTTAGATAATAGTTTTTGTCGATGATTATTTTTCTCACGAAAATCTTATATCTTAGTGCATATAACATTAAGATCGCTATTTACAACTTCTTTGTTCGTAACTGGCGAGAAGAGAGGAAAATATTGGATACAAATCTACTTTGTTCGTAATTGACAAGTAAATTTGTTAATGTCCAAGAAAATTATTCTCTTGTGACTAGAGTAAGGTCGCTTATGTTGTTTTATTTCGGGAATGTCATCAAATGGGGGAGAGTTCTTTTGAATTTGTACTTAATTGTCATACATTTGTGGGGATAGAAGATGTGGAATTGTAGGAGATGCTTGTACCTATAAGTCTCCTTGACGAAATTGCCAAGTTTTCTTGGTGAAATCTTCTAAACTAAAAGCTAATATGTGTTCTATAGTCTTGACACTCTTTTGTTGATTCATTATGATCCCTGTTTTTCACCTTTTCCAATTTTATTGACAAAAAGGGGGAGAATTATTAAGTAGTATCTTACTACAACATACGGATTTTCGGAGCATCATGTAAGGAGGGAGTGGATTATGATCTATAGGTTTTCCCTATTTTAGAAAAGATGTATGTATAGACTAAGGGTGAGAAGATAACACCATGGTATTGCTTCAAAGTGCTGGTGCAATTTAACTTTGGAGAAGGTAACAATACTATGTTTCTGAATAACAACCATTGAGTAGAGTGATTTTTCATTCTAACACAACTCTTTTTGAGTATTCTCACAAGTTGTTACCGCTACGGATCTTCAACAACAAAGGTGTTGAACCAACACATGCATAAGAAGAACTTAAAGTACGAAGAATTCAAGAGCTTGTTGAAGAACCAAGGAAATCAATCATAGTGGATTTTGAGCTGAAAGATCATTTTATTTTGAATACATATGTATTGAAAAGTTTTGTTAGACCGTTTCTCGGTTAAACCCACAAATTTTGCTATCTCAAGCTTGTTGCCAATGTTAGTTGATCAAAACTATATATTGATTTTTAGTCTACTAATTCAAGTCTCAGACTAGGTATAAAAGTTGGTAGTTGAGTATCGACATCGCCTCGGAGATTGAAGATCGACGAAGATATTTGGAGAACTTCATCAATAAGGTATGTGAAGACAAAACCATTCTATTTACTCACAAGCTTTACTATTCTATCTTTATGAGCCTATGTCGTATGACTTCTATTAGATTTATTGCAAAGAAGAAATTTCGAGACAATATTAGTTCAAAGCATTGGATGTTCAAAGGTCCTTAACAATATTAGTTCGGAACAATTTATTGTTCAAGAATTAATTTTGTGGATCAATTCAAAATTCCCAAAGCAATGATTCTATCATTTGGGGATGTTTCAAGCAATAAAAGAGAAATTTGAACACGTTATTTTGACTCGGGGTAGGTTGGCGATCCATCGCAAACCATAGATATTTTGAGTTTCTTAAAAATAGGAAGGTTGGTGAACCAGTTCGCAAACCTTAAGTTCAGAACAGGACAGTTCACGAACTCGGTTCACAAAATCATGGTGATAAGAATTTTTTGTATTGGTGAAAAAGGCTAACGGTTGGCGAACCCAGTTCACGAACGGTGTCCATTTGAGTTCATGATACGAGTAGGGTTGGAGAACCCGGTTCACAAACCGTTGCACCCTGACTCGTGAATTATGCCTTACGACTCACAAACCATTTCATCAACGGTCTTAGTAAACTTTAGCAGATGCTCAAAGACTTATATTTTAATTACGTTTAGCATTGTTATGACTATCATAAACACCTCTAAGATATCATCAATCACTAAAACACTTGTGTATGTAGATCATGATTAAATTCTTAAGTGTTTAAATGAACATCAAATTGCTTAATAGTTCATCGTGCATATTTACCAAAGAGTGGTCATTATACACGTTTTCTTAATAAGACCACTTTGTATATATTCTTCTATGTGACTTGAGACTAATTCTCACATGCTTACTTGAACCCTAATTAGAGTTTCATCTCGAACGAGAGAGAGTGTTTGCTTGAATTCTAAGCAAGCCTAAGTCTTGAACATCTATAAATATAGATGCTCTTTCAACTAGGAAATTCAATCCCCGGCACTTTGTATCCTAGTTGATAGCTAGAGTCATCCTATTTTAACCTAGGTTTTCTCTAAGAAACATAATTAGGTCTACATGAAAGACTTCACTTGGGGATCCGTGAAGCCAGGTCCGACTATCTTTACCCTTATAGTTCGTGAATCCCGATATTACTTTTTCGTTATCGAGGTTTTGAGATGTCTTTCAAGAAAAATAGATAGAAATCACAAAGTTTTATTTGTCTTAGACTTTGTGATTCCTCAAGATAGATATCTGAAACTTCTCTTAATTGATCAGTTCAAGATTATTCTTGGGAGGTGTTAAAGATTCGGGATTCTCAACTAACCGAGTATAAATGTTTCGGATTGTGAGGTTTGCTAGCTTTGTCTATTGCAAACAAATTTCCAAGCCTTGATATTTGATTTAAAGGGAAATCAAATAGGTTTATATGTTAAAAGAAAATTGGTATCAAAAGTCTTTACTTAGGTTGAAGCAACTCTTAGGTCTGTAAAGGACGTCGGCTAAGGGAATCAATTGCGTAGAGCCTTAAGAGGTTCAAGAGACGAAAAAAGCGCGACTATAACTGAATCACTTGGAGGGTGGATTCGGTCTCAACTACATTCCAATCCGAAGTATGATAGTAGGCTAGTATCTGTAGCGGATTAATACAATTTGGTGTTCAAATATGGATGAGGTCCCTGGGTTTTTATGCTATTGCGGTTTCCTCGTTAACAAAGCTTATGGTATCTCGTGTTTTTCCTTTTCCGCATTATATTATTTATCTTTATAATTGGATTTTACACAAGTAGTACGTAGTCAATCTTAGTAGATACGCCCATACTAAGCGTGATCGATTATGAGACTCGTTCTTGTAGAATTTTTATCTTGAAAAGGTAGATAATAAGTTTCGTACTTGGCAGAATTCTGATTAGATTATCTGGATACGACTAGATTGATCTTGAATATTGATTTTTGGGATCGTCCAAGTACTCTTCTTAATAATCAGGTTCACGGAATCCATTGTCTAGACTTTCAGATTGGGAAGAGATAGAGATATAACTCTATATACATATTGTCAAGGATCATTAAGTTGGTCTACTTGCAATTGTATTAGGTTTTGTCTATGCAGGTTGGTGAACGAAAAAGTTGATGGTGTACTTGGTACCCTCACATTTTCAGTATCAGTCTCTTTATCTCAAGACTTGATAATACCTCAACTGCTGCTTTTGCATTCTAAAATTCTGGTGAAGTAAATGGTTGACCCTCAACATTTCCATTCCCTGCATTATTGCCTAATTCATCCATTTCTAAAATCTCTAATTCCCTGGAGAATTTCTTTCTTTTTTTGGGTATAATTAGTATTAATGGTGAATTATCCATCTATCTTCCTTCTATAGGGTGGGTATATTAACCATAAGTGACCGTTTAAGGCGCATGATTAAACGTCTCGTCCCTTGACAAACCATACCAATTCAATTTCAAACACAATTCTTCAAAAATCATAATAATACTCGTTAATTCCAACTCTCTATGTGTATCCAGTTTTTTCCTATCGTCTAGATTGCCACGACACTTGTCATAAAAAGGATTTTTAGTTGGTCGCCTACTTGCATGTCCTTAATTGATTTTTTAAAGATTCAAAGATGGCAGCACATGTCGAGAGGCTTTATGGTTCACTATGGCTTACACTTTTAGAGCATCCATTATGCCATTATTCAAATCCTTCACCATATGCCACAATTTCATTACCAATTCACCTTAATCCACCCAGCTAAATTTATGTGATTTAGCATATACTCTACCAACTCATATTCCTACATTAATAAGTATCATCCTGAACAATTCAAATAACTGGTCACACAAATAATCTACTCTACTCTACCCCTGGTACTAAAATAATCTATGTTTCAAGTACTAACCCATTTCCCTTAAAGAGAGAAACACATGCCTTCATCATAAATAGACGTGGACATCCCATACTTGGCCCATGTGCCCCTTTGTGGGTCAAAGATCAGCATCTCCAAAGCCATTGTGTTTGCAGGAACACCTCAACTACATTACAAACTTCTAGTCATAGTACCATTCATAAATATTATAGCCTTATAACAGTTCGTATAACATTGTCACCATCCTCCTTTCGATTATTTTCGTATCAAGTCTAATTTTGAGGATGACACAACTATTTCTCTTCAGATAGTTCAACATTGTCAAGTGATATATTACTATCATACCACAGGTGACAAACAAAAATATCATTATTACTCTCAAATCACTAACTTCTATCTCATCCTCACCATTCATTTCATAAAAAACTTGCCATCCGTTTGTCTCTCATCTCCCCTTCTCCCATATATCAATATTCATTCCTCCTGAAATGGATACTCAGAGTACTCCACCATTACCATCTTATTCTATTGAAAAATATATTCAAGAACTTTCAGATCCAATGTCTGAGAAACTTACCTTACCAAACAAACTCTCTTCGTCTCTTACCAAACCCGTCTTCATAGATAAAATAATATTAGTAGTTGAACATGATAATATTGGAAATAGTGTATGATTGGTCATATTTGTAGTGAGTTTTTAGTCCCTACTTCTTGAGTTATGACTTATATTTACAACCAAAGTGGACATTTTGTCAAACCTCAATGATCCACTATTTCCAATGGTTTGAAGAACAAGATTCTTATCCATTTTCTAATTGAAGTTAATTTCAATAGAGTAAACAAACAGATGCTTTGGTATGCTTATGGCTATCTTATTACACAAACAAGTTGGACCAATGACTATCAAACTACGCTCACATAAGAGTTTATGTGGTTAGTCTTATGCAGCGTTCCAAATGAATACACTGATTTTGAAGATCTTAAGAAGTTAACTTTCAAGTTGGGAGAATCCGGTTGAAACTAAAGACCCCTTTACGATGACCATACTTTGAAGAAAAATTTCAAAGTGTGTGTTAGAATTGTTGTTCAAAAACCACTTCCCACTGGGATTCCTTTGATGACTATAGGCAGAATTGGACCATTCTTAATAGAATGTAGATTCTTTATAGCGCCAAGATCTTTCTGTTACTCCTTTCGTATCATTGGTCACAAAGAGATCACATGTACTAAGGTGAAACCGAGAGTAGTTCATCAAACTGGTGAGTCTAGTCAATACTTTTCTCATAGATGTATGGCACCGAGAATCATTGTTTCAAGGTGGATGCCACCTCAACTAGTTCTTGTCTCTTTTAGCTTTAATTCTATAGAAGCTCTAGCTAACCTGCTGCTCAACTGGATAACTTTACTACAATATTTGAGTATACTCATTCTTCTTGTTCAAGAGATAAGGGTAAAGTTGTTGTTGTTCAGGATATATCGTCAGCTTTGATTGATAGCTATATCTTTCTATACCTTTGATTGATAGCTCTATCTATAGAAAGATCAACATGGATCATTTTATTAGCAGATCTCTAGCTCTAAAAATTCATGAAGTTGGCCCTATACTGAATAATGTTGTTACTGAAAAACCAGGGGTCTAACAACCACACCAAATATTTCGTTTAGGCAATCTGTATGGACTAACTCCAATATAATTCCAAGAGAATCAACTAAACAGTCAGACTCAATCAATGGAAATATATCCAGGAGTTGTATCTCTGTTTCTTAATATAATCAGCAAATCAAACAGATAGATATCCGTGAGCCTGATTATTATAATAAACAACTTGGACGGTATCAAAAACCAATATCCAAGTGTCAATCAATTCAATCCACAACCAAAGGTCGGATTCTCTAATTGATTGAACTTACGCACAACCTGTGATATTTCAATTATACAGAAAATATAATGCGAAAAAGAAATAACACAGACACCAGAAATTTTCTTAATGAGGAAACCGCAAAAATACAGAAAAACCCCGAGACTTATTCCAGATTGGAACACCGCACTGTATTAAACCGCTACAGACACTAGCCTACTTTAAGTTAACTTCGGACTGGAATGTAGTTGAGCCCTAACCAATCTCACACTGATCAAGGTACAGTCACGTTCCTTACGCCTTTAGAACCACGCAGAATTCCGTTCACTTGATTCCCTTAGCTGATCTCACCCACAACTAAGAGTTGCTACGATCCAAAGTCGAAGACTTGATAAACTAATCTGTCTCACACAGAAAAGCCTATTGAATAGATAAATATGTCTCCCATAGAAATACCTACGAGTTTTGTTCCGTCTTTTGATAAATCAAGGTGAACATGAACCAATTGATATACCAGACTTATATTCCCGAAAAACAGCCAAGTAATATCAATCACCTCACAATAATCTTAATTGTAAGGTAGCGGAACAAGATATTGTGGAATCATAAACTATGAGACGAAGATGTTTGTGACTATTTTTTATCTTACTTATCGGAGATTAAATCTCGAGCAAATCTTAGAGAAGATAGTACTCAATACGATAGAACAAAGTAAGATCAGAACACGCAACTACAAAGAAAATAGTTTGGTATGGCTTCACAATCCCAATGAAGTATTCAAGTCGTTAACCTATAATGGTTTTAGGAAAAACCTAGGTTAAAGGAGAATCGACTCTAGTCGCGACTAGTATCACACAGGGGGTGTGGGGATTAGGTTTCCCAGTTGCTAGAGTTCTCCCTTATATAGTCTCCAAATCAGGGTTTGATACTTTGGGACAAAGCAATCAATATTCACCGCTAGATGAAAACCTGATTAGATTCAAGCTAATACCTTTCAACCATTAGATCGAACTTAGCTTGTTACACACATATGAAATGCACCTTCATTTAGATATGGATAACCGTAGTTAACCGAAGTTAGCCATATGAACACTTTCATATCAACCTTGTTGATCTTAACACAACTAGTTCAAATGACTCAAATGAAACTAGTTATAGATTTGTTCGATTGTTTATATTCTCATAGAAGTATACAAGACACAATTGAAACAAAATCGGTTTTGATTCACTCGAATCAATTCATGAACATTATAGCCACGGTTTGCAAAGATTGTATTCCTTATTAAATGTATTTGTTCATGAGTATGTAAACATACATTTTCGATTTTAGAACTTAACCCTCTCAAGTATGCAAATGGGTACGCATACCTGAGTTCCCGGACTTGCCCTGTGTACGCCAGTATGCAAACATGTACGCACTGTCCTACACTACCAAAACACAGTTGAAGTAAGTATGCAAACGTGTACGCATACTTTAGTTCCCGGACTTCAACTGTTGAATTCAGTACGCATACGGGTATGCACACTGGATTCCTGGTCTTGGAGTAACTTGCAATAGTTAGCATACAAGTACGCATACTATGCTATATCCAATCAAAGGTTAATTGTTCTAAAATCCCAAGCGTTGCTATCTCAAGCTTGTTTGTCAAGTTTAGTTGCCAAAACAATAAGTATTGATTTCAGTCTACTTATAGCTAAGTCTCGGATTAGGATAAAATGTGTAGTTGAGCTTTAGACATCACGACATTCATCGATTGAAGACGAAGAACTACTCAAGGGAACTTGTGGAACTTCATCAACAAAAGCTATGTGGAGACTTGAACTCATCTATCACTTGGAAAGTCTATTTCTATTCTATCTCCTATTGAGACAAAAGTCGTATTGCTATATAGACTTCATTATACACATTTGATATTTCGATCCAAGTTTATCTCGCTTATCTATTTCTCGAAATATGTGTTGGTAAGTTTTCGCTTTAACCAAGTTCATATTTTATTCTTGACGAAAGTCAAAAGATGATCATGTTAAAATCGCGTGGTAACATCTTACATGATTTGTGTGATGCAATCATTTGGTGTAGTCTCGGAATGTTTCGTATTGATCATTTGATCATTTGAAAATTGATTTGAAGCTAATAGTTGTGTGAGACATCTATTGTCGTCTTCAAAGAATGTTTCAATGATTGAAATGAGAGTTTTGAACAAGTAACCATGATTGGATATAAAAATAGTGTGCATACTTGCATTTGTGTAAGGTCCAAGTCCGGGAACCATAGTATGCGTACATGACGCTGCATCGTCAAGTTAATGAAAGTCCGGGAACTTAGTATCCGTATTCGCACGCTGCATGGCGTAAGTTCAAGTTCTGGAATTCAAGCGAGTTTGGTAGTATGAGTACTCGTTCGCGTACTGGCGAATCCAAACTTAGTCCGGCTACTTAAGTATGCATATTTGCATACTTGAGTAGGTTATGTTCTAAAATCGTTTTGTTCATGAACTAAAACATTTATAAATTAAGGAATGCAATCTTTTGCAAACCATGGCTCTAATGTTCATGAAATGATTCCAGTGAATCAAAATCGATTTTGCTTCAATTGTATCTTGTATACTTCTATGAGAATATAAACAATTGAATAACTCTCTAACTAGTTTCATTTGAGTCATTTGAACTAGTTGTGATAAAGATGAATAAGGTTGATATGAAAGTGTTCATATGGCTAACCTCGGTTAACTATTGTTGAACTAACTAAGTGTACACGTTTAGGTACGGTTACCTTTATCTAAATGTTAGTACATTGCATTTGTGTATGACAAGGTAAGTTCGATCTAACAATTGAAAGATATTAGTTGAATCTAATCAGGTTTTCATCTAACGGTGAATATTGAATGCTTTGTTACCAAGGTAACATTGATTGGAAACCCTGATTTGGAAACTATATAAAACAGAAATCTATCAACTGGGAAACCTAATCCCGACACCTCCTGTGTGATACTAGTTGCGACTAAAGTCGAATCTCCTTTAACCTTAGGTTTTTCTAAAACCTTGTAGGTTAATGACTTAAAGTCTTCATTGGGATTGTGAAGCCAGGCCCAACTATTTTCTCTGTAGTTGCGTGTTCTGATCTTGCCGTTTTCTATTGTGATTGAGTACTATCTTCTTTAAGATTTGCTCGAGATTTATTCTCCGATAGGTAAGATAGAAAAGTCGTCACAAACTGAAAAGGCCAGGGTACCCAAATATACCTCAAGCTAAAACTTTTCCTACCTATAAGTCCTTTCTCCGAAAGTGATTGTCTATGGACTGAGTCGAGACAATGCAACTAATCGGTTCACACTTCGTGTGATCGTCTATGGATACGAGATCGAGACAATACAACAACGAAGTATGTTTACTTGATATAAAGGTTCGGACGTAACCAAACACAATAGGATTGCTTATCAAGTAAATAAGAATTAACTTTTGTGTGATTTACTTTAATTATAATAAAATAATTATAATGCGGAAAATAAAAGTAAATGACACAAAGAAGATTTTGTTAACGAGGAAACCGCAAATGCGGAAAAACCCCTAGACCTTGTCCGTAAGTGAATACTCTCGTGATTAAGCCGCTACACAAAATTACACCTAACTTCGTATAGTTGAGACCAAATAACTAACCCTATAGTTCACTTAGTTCCGTCTGTATTCCCATGCCTCCGACTTGTGAATAAGTCACGTACTTGGAACAATTCCTTTGGTTCGTATTCCAAACAGTAAAGGAACAACAGATCTGTTTGGTATCAACTCTATTCAACCAAGTGATATGAGTCAGACAAAGGCTCTTCTGTTTATCAAAACATAAACTCCTTCGTCGGGTCCTTAGATTTATCTTATGTTCAATCACCAAAGGTAATCGTTTAAGATTAAGCCAATCAATACCTTTAATCACAAGGAAACGTATTGATGCCGATCTACTCAATTAATCAATCCAATCTACCACAAGGATAAACCGATTATTAATTGGATCCTCTTTTTCAAAACAAGTATTGTGCACCCCAAAGATTATAAAACCCAAGTCAGATCTTCAATATCTTCTTTGTCTTCAAATCTTCTTAAATCTTCAATAAAAACCTGCACACAATCACTTGAATCAATTGTGATCAATCATTAACGGAGTCTGTTAACAATGGATTATCACAAGATCGTCTTTAGAACTAATAACAATCCTAAAGATCCCTGTCGAAACTCTGAACTAGTTTGAGTGAATCTTATATCAGAAGAGAAGATTATCATGAATAAACAAACTAGGTGCAATCATATTTCAACCACCGTTGGTCAATCAAATCAATCAAAAACAAAGATAAACCGTAATTATCTAGTTTCCCACCAACGGGTCGTGCTAGAGCTTCTCATTCCCAAAGAAGACTTTAAACTGAGCAACCGTAAGAGATTTCGCCTAATTAGGTTACTCTCCTCTCCGAATAGGCGGCTACACCAGTAACAACAACAAAAGAGTAAATCTGTTGTTACGAAGGATTAGTTTGCTAGAAAGGCAAACTTCGTGTATTTATAGACAAGGAAGTTTGGACACCAAGGAATTTCCAAAAACTAACATATTCTCTAAGATATTCATAAAAGCACGATTCGGTTTTCATAATTCCTGGAAATGCTCTGTCCAAAAATAACAGTAAATCTCTCTGAAAATCTAATTAGTAAAGCACATTACTAATTTCGTAATTTCCTACAAAATGAAATTAATAACCTTAATTAAAAGATTCTTAACTTACTTATGTTTCGATCCTGGTATTCTCTTCCCTTAGCCGTTAAGGAATATCTTTGAACAATTATAGAAATAAACATTCACAAAGACGTGTTCAAAGTTTGTCGACATCTTAACTTTGTAAGTTCTCTTTCACACTTACAACCTTGAAACCGATTTGCCACACTTCCAAACAAGTTTAGAATTGGTTCATCTGACTTTCAAGAACTATGTGATTGATCAAACCAACATTCAATCACAATCATGGGTTTACGGTTCTACCAAAACAAGTTTCGGGTTCTACCTCCATGTGAGTACTGTGCATAGTCACACTAGCTTCCCCAAAGTTCGGTTGACTAGGTACTAGGATCGGTTCCTCACATATATATGGTATCTAAATTATATGTGTTGCACATGTCCATAGGATCGGTTCCCCTTTCTGCTATAAACCTTGCTGCACCCCATACAAGGATCGGTTCCCTTTGATGTACTGCACCCCTTACTAGGATCGGTTCCCTTTCCCTTACAAGGATCGGTTCCCTTTCCCTTACAAGGTTAGACATACAAAATCCGATCATACCACAGGTGATTACTTAAGATCGGTTTTACTAATAAAAGTTATACCAATACATAAGTCGGGCCTTTGTGAACAGTTCTACCAAGAACACAACAAGTTGTGAGCGGTTATACTCTATCACACATATTGGTTGTTCATAAGATATGCAATGAATAACAAAACCAATAACGCCTGGCAATTTCCTTTTCGGTTCACAAGCAAGTTTATGAACTTACTTCCTTAGAACGCATGTAAACATTGTTCCCTAGGATGAAATACTCACCTCATACCCATACATAATCACAATAACATTCAAATGATTATGGCGATGTCTTATATACAAAGTTTAATGGTTAAGCAATAAACCTCGTATTGTATTCCTTAATATTATGTCTATCTAGAGTTCAAATATGCTTCGCAGTTATGTTTTCAATATGCTCGACTTGAAAGATACGTTAGGGAATGAAACAATTCAAGTCAAATATCACTAACCTCAAGTGGAAGGATGATTGTTGTCGTTGTATCTCCTTGCTTCTTCACATCTTCAAGTCTTCGCAATACTTGTAATGTCTCATATCCTAATACTTTCAAGCTAACATATACGAAGTTTAACTCTAGTACATAATCAAGCGACTCTTAACATGAGTTTTGATTCACTAAAATATGACAACCAAACTTGACATACCAACGCTTGGTGGGTTCAACTGAGCCATGCTCTAACAAAAACATCTTCGTCTCATCGTTTGTGATTCCACAATATCTTGTTTCGTTAATCGATTAAGATTATTGTGAGGTGATTGATATTACTTGGCTGTTCTTCGGGAATATAAGTCCGGTTTATCAATTGGTTCCTGTTCACCTTGATTTATCAAAAGACGGAACAAAACTTGTAGGTATATCTGTGGGAGATAGATTTATCTATTCAATAGACTTTTCTGTGTGATACTTTTTTTTTTATCAAGTCTTCGACTTTGGGTCGTATTAACTCTTAGTTGTGGGTGAGATCATCTAAGGGAATCAAGTGCGCAGAATCCGGTGTGGTTCTAGAGGCGTAAGGAACGCAACTGTACCTTGTTCAGTGTGATATTGGTTAGGGCTCAACTACATTCCAGTCCGAAGTTAACTTGTAGTAGGCTAGTGTCTGTAGCGGCTTATTACAGTATGGTGTTCAATCTGGACTAGGTCCCGGGGTTTTTCTGCATTTGCGGTTTCCTCGTTAACATTTTTTTTGGTATTCGTGTTATTTCTTTTCCGCATTATATTTTCTATATAATTGAAATATCACAAGTTGTGCGTAGCTCAATCAATTAGATAATCCAACCTTTGGTTGTTGATATAAATTGGTTGACACTTGAACATTGGTCTTTGGTACCTTTCAAGTTGTTTCACATAATAATCAGGCTCGCGGATTTCTATCTGTTTGATTTCCTGATTATATTGTGAAATAGAGATACAACTCTTGGATATATTTCCATTGATTGAGTTTGACTGTCTAGTTGATTCTCTTGGAATTATATTGAAGTTTGTCCATATAGATTGCCTAAATGAAATATTGGGTGTGGTTGTTAGACCCCCGCTTTTTCAATTGGTTTCAGAGTAGGCAAACATGCTAAGACCTCATAAGTCTGTGTTTGTAGCAATCTGACTCTATGGACAGAATCGTTATCTCCATAAACGTACCGCCAGTCTTCGATGGCTCAAATTACTTATGGTGGAAAATTTTTATGCGTGCCTTTCTTCAAGCGCGTGATTTTTAATCATGGGTACGTGTTGTTAATAGCTATGATCCTCTAGTTGTTACAGAAGGCGATGTAACTGTTCCAAAGGATATTGGTGCATATGATCCTGTCGAGATTGTCGCTGCAAAGCAAAATTCTGACGGATTAAATGCTATCATTCATGCATACCCCAGATCTTCAGTACCATGTGACCACGTGCACTAAGTCTAAAGAAGCCTGAGATATTCTAGAAACGGTATTCGAAGGAAATTCCTCTGATAAAGATGCTAGGCTTCAAAACCTAAATTCTGATTGGGAAAACCTTCGTATGGCTGATTAAGATTCATTTTGATGAGTTTAATCACAAAGTGTCTGAAATTGTTAATGCATCTTTTGCATTGGGCAAGACTATTCCTGAAAAGGACATTGTGATGAAATTCTCAGATCATTGCTAGCCAAATACGATTCTAAGAAACATGCCATCGTTGAAGGAAATAACCTTAATACTTTATCCTGAAATACTCCGGTTGGGAAGTTAAAGATCTTTGATCATGAGCATACATCCAAATCTGGAAAGGATATTGCTTTCAAAGCACAAAAGAACACAAAATTACTTGATAAAAGTAAAAGTGTTGGCAACTCTTTGGATGATCCTTTTGAGACTGATTCGTCAGATGAAGATCTTGATAATTCAGTTTCTCTGATCACAAGATAATTTAGAGATCTTCTTTTGAAGGGAAGTAACCGATTCGTCAGAGATAAGCCCAGATCATCAGTTAAACCTCATGACCGTGTACCTCCTAAAAATGGGGATACAGTCGATACTGATGATGAGGATATGCCTCAGTGCTTCAAGTGTAGAGGTTTTGGTCATTTTGAAAATGAATGTCCAAATCGTAGAAAATACACTGGGAACAAAGGTCTTGCTGCAACTCTTGATGAAATGTCTGATCACTATGATTCAAATGAAGACGAAAAATCAAGTGTTGCACTTCTTGCTGAAAATATTGATTTTGATAACTGTAGCAATACTCACATCAATCTTGATATTTTTCCTGGACAAACTTCTTCAACCACGTTGGAGGATAAAATGGATTTTTCTATGTCTACTGGAAATCCTATTTCTATTTTTTCAGGTACTAAAATATGTCTAGCAGCTTGCTCCGCAGTGGTGTCTGAATCATCCTCCAATTTGACATGTTCTTACTGTGCTTTTAAGGGTCACGAAATCTCCAGGTGTTATAAGTACAAACATAAAGTAAGATATGTCAACAAACTTCAACGGAGAGCAAATATGTTAGAGCATAGCTCGGTTGAACCCACCAAGCGTTGGTATGTCAAGTTTGGTTGTCATATTTAGTGAATCAAAACTCAATTAAAGAGTCGCTTGATTATTATATACTAGAGACAACTTCGTATAGGTTAGGCTAGAAAGATTAGGATTGTGAGACATACAAGTATTACTCGAAGACTTGAAGAATGTGAAGAAGAAACAAGCTACATCGACGACATCATCCTTCCTCTTGAGGTTAGTAATATTTTGAATTGAACTATTTCATTCCCAACGTATCTTTCAAGTCGTGCTATATTGAAAACATAACTGTGAAGCTGTGAATGATTATACTCTAGTAGACATAGTGTTCAGGAATTAGAATACGAAGTATAACACCTATCTTTTGAACTTCGTATATAAGACATCGACATAATCGTTTGAATGCTATTGTGATTATGTGTATTGGTAAAGGTGAAGATTTCATCATAGGAAACAATGTTTAAATTTTTTAAAGGAAGTACATTCATGAACCTATTTTATGAATCCAAAGGGAAATCTCTAGGCTTATTGGTATTGTTATTCATTGCATATCTTTGGATTACCAATATGTGTGAGTTAGTAGAACCGATCATAACTTGTTATGTATCTTGGTAAAACTAGTCACAATGCCTGACTTATGTATTGGTATAACTTTTATTAGTGTAACCGATCCTAAGTAATCACCTTAGATGGTATGATTGATATTTGTAATTGGTGTAACCGATCCTGGTAATTGGTATGACCGATCACAAAAGAGTTGTAATCGATCCTTATAATTGGTGTAACCGGTCCTGGTAATTGGTGTAACCGATCCAACTGACTAGAGTAACCGATCACAAGTAATACCATGAGAATATGGTAACCGGTCCTGGTAATTGACGTAACTGATCCTGATAACTGATGTAACCGGTCCCAGTAACCATATTAAGGTAGAACTGATCCTTGTGTTCGGTAGAACCGTAAACCCATGATTAGTGTATTGATATTTGATTAATTACATAGTTCTTGGAAATCATATGAACCAGTTCTAACTTGTTTGGAAGTGTGGTATAATCGGTTCCAAGATTGCAAATATGAAAAAGGATTTACAAAGAATAAGATGTCGACATACATTGAACATGTTCTGTAACTCTTATCTTTTATTGTTCAAAGATATTCCTTAATAACTAAAGGAGATCAGGACCGAAATAAGTTGAGAATCTTTTAATTAAGGTTGTTAATTTTATATGCTTTTAATTACTAGCAATTAAAATGCATATCTCTCGGAAAATAAAATTGGTAATGTGCATTTACTAATTGGAGATTTTCTAGTGAGATTTCGGTTAATATTGGATGAGCATTTCTAGGAATTATGAAACCGATTTGGAAATATATTGCATATCTTAAGAATATTTCGGTTTTGGAAATTCCTTAGTGTCCAAACTTCCTTGGTCTATAAATACCCAAGTTTGCATTTCGTGCAAACTATCCTAAGAGCCAGAAAAACTACCTTGTTGTGTTGTTATTGGTGGAGTCGTCTATTCGGAGAGGAAAGTATCCTAATTAGGCGAAATCTCTTACGACCGCTCGTTTAAAGACTTATGTGGGATCAAGAAGCTCTACGAGTACCGTTGGTGGGAAACTAGATAATTGAAGTATTATTAGTTTTCGATTTGATTTGATTGACTAACGGTTGTTGAACTTTGATTGCACCTAGTTTGTTTATTCTTGAGAATCTTCTCTTCCGATATAAGATTCACTCAAACTAGATCGAAGTGTCGACCAGGATCTTTAGAACTGTTTGTAGATCTAAAGACGTCCGGTGATAATCCATTGTTAACATACTCGGTTACGGCGTGATTGATCACAAGAGATTCAAGTTGTGTGTGCATGTGTTTATTGAAGATTAAAGAAGATTTGAAGACAAAGAAGATTTCTTTTTGGGTTCATAATCTTTGGTGTGCACTAAAACTTGATAGGTCTGGGATCCAACTATAATCGGTTTATCTTTGATAGATTTGATTGATTAGTTGCGTAGATCGGCATCATTATATATTATCTTGATAGATCATATTTTTTATTGCAAAATTTAAACTCGCTACTTTGGTAGATGTTGGATAGATAGATCTAAACCCGACAAATGAGTTTATTGGATTAAACAAAAGAGCCTTTGTCTAACTCATATCACTTTGATATTGAATAGAGTTGTTACTAGGAACATATTTGTTATTCCTTTATCATGTTTGGAATACGAACCAAAGGAATTGTTCAGTGCGTATAATGATTGAATGTCGGAAGCGCATGGATACTAAAGAAACTAGGTGAACTATAGATTTAGTTGCTTGGTCTCAACTATACGAAGTTGGTTTGATTTTTTGTATAACTACTTTAATTCGAGAGTATTCAATTGGACTAGGTCCAAGGGTTTTTCTGCATTTATGTTTTCTCGTTAACAAAATCTTGATGTGTCATTTACTTTTGTTTTCCATAATTATAATTGTTGTTATTATAATTTAAAGTAAATTACACAAACGTTAACTCCGTATTACTTGATAGTGATCCTTTGGTTAAGTCCAACCTATTATCAAGTAATCACACTTTGATTGTTGTATTGTCTCGATCTCAGTATCCATTGACGATCACACAAAGTGTGAATACCGATTTATTGTATTGTCTCGACTCGGTCCATAGACAATCACTTTCGGTAAGAGGACTTATAGGTGGAAAAGTAAGATTGTGGTATATTTGGGTACCCTCGTCTTTTCAATTGGTATCAGAGCAGGAAAACACGAAAAGATCTAACAATATGTGTTTGGTGCGATCCAACCTATAAGACTGGAATCTAAAAATCGTTTTTATAGAACCTGATAATGATTCAGTTAACGTAAAGCAAGACATCAATAGTTTTGAATTAACACTTGATGATGGCATCTACGATTCAATATCTGAAGACCATCATGAAATCAATTCAATAGAATCTACTAGACAAGTTAATCCTGTTAATGATGTAGAAACTGATGACGACTGGAAATTTTGTCTACAAGAAAGGTTGGACGAAATTTCAGATGATGATGACTCAGATTTTGAACGTGATGTAGAAGAGGATGTCTCAGAATACTCTAAACTACTGAATCCTTTGAAAAATAAAAAACTGAGAGCTTCAGATTTTCTTGGTTTTATGACTCCTCTTTGTCGTGAGAACAAGAAACTGAAGAAGGTTTTCCAAGGATATTACATGGGTATCGCCGCTGACTTGTTCTTAAAGATCGTACAAACGAAGCTAAATTCTAAGAAATTAGAATGTGAAAATCTTCAAGAGATCTCTTTTTGTTGGAAAAGAAACTTGCTCAATCAGAGGAAGGGTTAATTCTCAATAAAAGAGTTTTGAAAGAGAAAGAAGGTGAATATCTCACGAGAAAAACGCCTTGAGGCTGATCTAACTGGTGCTCTTGATAAAATCAAGACGTTGGAAGAAGAAAATTTGTACTTGAAAAAGTCCAATGATAGCACAAACAATTTATCCTCATTGTTAGAAGCACGAAGATATCATGGTGATACACGTGGATTGGGATATAAGGAATCAAGTGCTTCCAACAATAACAATGAGATAAAATTTATTAAAGCTACAAATTCTTCTCAACCAGAGGCTTCCACTGATGTCAAAAATGATATTATTTCTTGTAAAGAAAGAAAGGCAGTCAAGCCTAAGAATTGTGTTCAACCAGCAGCAATCAAAGAGAGCATTTCTGCTAATGTCAAGAAAGCAACATCATTGAACAAAGATAAGAAGAAGAAGAAGAAGAAGAAGAAGAAGAAGAAGAAGAAGAAGAAGAAGAAGAAGAAAAAGAAGAAAAAAAACTTGTCGAGCCCCAATGTAAGCGGATCCACAAAAAGGTAACATTAAAACTTATACTCCTTATGTTACTAAGCATTGTTATTATTGTGGTAATAAAGGGCACTTGCAATGGGGATGCAAAGTTCGTAGGATGCAAGATGCACTTTCTTGTGTATCAAATGAATTGGTTAAGTTTGTTGCCGAAAGAACTCAGATCGTTATTGGCCTAAGTTTAGGCAAAAGAATTATTATAATGATAGTTCAAATTTTGCCTTTCGCTCGACAAGGCCATCTCATAAAAGACCCGAATATAGAAAGAGAAATGACTTTGTAAATGCTAAGACAAGATCTGATGTTCCAAATTGGAGAAAAGATGTTTCGCAAAGTATTCAAAAGGATAATCGTCCTAATTGTACGAAGGAGAAAGCTGATCCTACGAAACCCAACTATATATGGGTCCCAAAGTCCTCCATAGCCAAGAAGGGGCCAAAAGTTAGTCACAAGAATGACTCTCATTTGTTAATTATTGGTGACAATAATTATAAGAGTTTTTGAAAGACTAAAGAAAGACATCATGTCTAAAATCTCTTGTACTAGTAAATGTTGTGATAATGAGACTCTTCATCACAAGTCAAAGAAGAAAAACAAGAGATGGAACAAGAGAAAACAAACCAAGCAAGAGGTCAAGAATGATGATTCTGTCTTAGTCAATCGTGACGAACAAGACAAGGCTCAACTCAACACAACCTAGTTGTGTTAGAATGTGCATGCTTACCTTGGTGCTCAATCTTTTGAAATGTGAGTAAGCACATGAAAACTGAGCACATGATCTCTCGGTTATTATATGACTAATTAACATCTTTAGGGAAATTTATTTTCTTCTATACTCATACCTTCTCTATCTATATTTGAGCTTTTGATAGAAACGGTAATTTCGAGTTTATGATGTTGATATCTACTGATCATATATGTGTAGCTTTTGTTTTTACGGTTAAAACGAGCCAAAAATTACTGAATTCGGACATTGTATGCAAAAGTTATGTCTAAAACAGTTGAAGATTTTCCAAAGAGATTTTTGGTCAATATTTTGGACAGAACATTTCCAGGAATTATGGAAACCGAATTTGGAATATATTGCATATCTTGAGAATATTTTCGGTTTTGGAAATTCCTTAGTGTCCAAACTTCCTTGTCTATAAATACTTGAAGTTTGCATTTCTAGCAAACTAATCTTTCGTGACAGCAAACTTCCTCGGTTGTGTTGTTACTGGTGAAGCCGCCTATTCGGAGAGGAGAGTAACCTAATTAGGCGAAATCACTTACGGCCGCTCAGGTTAAAGTCTTCTTTGGGATTGAGAAGCTCTATTATTACCGTTGGTGGGAAACTAGATAATTGCGGTTTATCTTGTGTTTTCGATTGATTTGATTGACTAACGGTGGTTGAACTTGATTGCACCTAGTTTGTTTATGCTTGAGAATCTTCTCTTCGATATAAGATTCACTCAAACTAGATCGAAGTTTCGACAAGAATCTTTAGACTGTTTGTAGATCTAAATGCGCCTTGTGATAATCCATTGTTAACAGACTACGTTATGTGCGTGATTGATCACAAGATATTCAAGTTGTTGTGTGCAGGCGTTTATTGAAGATCTAAGAAGATTTGAAGACAAAGAAGATATTGACGATTTTTGATTTGGGGTTCATAATCTTTGGTGTGCACAATACTTGTTTCGGTATAGAGGATCCAACTATAATCGGTTTATCCTTGTGGTAGATTAGATTGATTAGTTGTGTAGATCAGCATCAATACAATTCTTTGTGATTAAAAGTATTGATTGCAAAATCTTAACAATTACCTTTGGTAGTTGAGAATAAGATAGATCTAAGAACCTGACGAAGGAGTTTATTGAGATAAACAGAAGAGCCTTTGTCGAACTCACATCACTTGGTTGAAGAAAGTTGCTACCAAACATATTTGTTGTTCCTTTACTGTTTGGAATACGAACCAAATGAATTGTTCCAAGTACATGACTTATTCATAAGTTGGAGGCGTGGGAATATAGACGGAACTAGGTGAACTATAGGTTTAGTCGGTTGGTCTCAACTATACGAAGTTGGTTTAATTTTGTATAACGGCTTAATCCGGAGAGTATTCAATTCTGGACAAGGTCCCGAGGTTTTTTCTGCATTTGCGGTTTCCTCGTTAACAAAATCTTGCTGTGTCTTTAACTTTTCTATTTCCGAAATTATAATTGTTTTTATTATAATTAGAAGTAAAATACACAAACGTTAATTCCTATTTTACTTGATAGTAATCCTATTGTGTTTGGTTAAGTCCGAACCTCATATCAAGTAAACATACTTCGTTGTTGTATTGTCTCGATCTTGTATCCATAGACAATCACACGAAGTGTGAACCGATTAGTTGCATTGTCTCGACTCTGTCCATAGACAATCACTTTCGGAGAAAGGACTTATAGGTAGGAAAAGTTTTAGCTTGAGGTATATTCGAGTACCCTCGCCTTTTTAATTGGTATCAGAGCAGGAAAACACGAAAATATCTAACAATCTGTGTTTGTGCGATCCAACCTATAAGAATTGAATCTAATGGATGATTCAGTTAACGTAAAGCAAGACATCAAGAGTTTTGAATTAACACTTGATGATGGCATCTACGATTCAATATCTCGAATAAATAATCTCAAGATATTCTACTAGACAAGTTAATCTTGTTAATGTTGTAGAAACTGATGACAACTGGAAAATTTGTCTAGAAGAAAGGATGGATGAAATTTCCGATGATGATGACTCAGATTTTGAACGAGAAGTAGAAGAGGATATCTCGAGAATACTCTAACTCATCAATCCTTTGAAAAATAAAAAACTGAGATCTTCATATTTCGTTGGTCTTATGACTCCTCTTTGTCGTGAGAACAAGAAATTGAAGAAGGTTTTTCAAGGATATTATATTGGTTACCAAATTGGTGATTCTCTTCTTAAAGATCGTACAAACGAGCTAAATTCTAAGAAATTAGAATTTGAAAATCTTCGAAGAGATCTCTATTTGTCGAAAAAGAAACTTGTTGAATCGGAAGCAAGGGTTAATTCTCAACCAAAGAATTTTGAAGAGAAAGAAGGTGTATATCTCTCACGAGAAAACACCTAAAGGCTGATCTAGCTAGCTGCTCTTGATAAAATCAAGAAGTTGGAAGAAGAAATTTTGGACCTTAAAAGTTCAATGTTAGCTCAAACAATTTAACCTCAATGTTAGAAGCAAGTAGAAATCATCGTGATACGCGAGGATTGGGCTATAAGGGAATAGATGCTTCAAATATTAACAAAGAGGTAAAATTTGTCAAAGCTACTAATTCTTCTCAACCAGAGGCTTCCACTCGATGACAAAGATGCTCATATTTCTTGTAAAGAAGAAAAAAATCAAGCCTAAGATTAGTGTTCAACCAAGCAAGAATCAAAGAAGGCATTTCGCGCTAATGTCAAGAAAGCAACAACGTTTAATTGAGACAAAAGAATAAGAAGAAAACTCGCCGAGCTCCAACGCAAGAGGATCCACAAAAAGGTAACATCAAAACTCATAATTCGTATATTTATACTAAGCATTGTTATTATTGTGGTAATAAAGGACACTTGCAATGGGGATGCAAAGTTCAGAAGATGCGGGATGCACTTTCTTTTATATCAAACGAATTGGCTAAGTTTTCTGCTTATAAGAACTCAGATCGTTATTGTCCTAAGTTTAGGCAAAGGAATTATTATAATAATAGTTCAAATTTTGCATATCACTCGACAAGGTCATCTCATAAAAGACCCGAATATAGAAAGAGAGATAACTTTGTAAATGCAAACACAATATCTGATGTTCCAAATTAGAGAAAGGGTGTTTCGCAAAATATTCAAAAAGACAATAATCCTAATGGTATGAAGGAGAAAGATGCCCCTGCGAAACCCGACTCTAAATGGGTCCCGAAGTCCTCCATAGACAAGAAGGGACCAAAAGTTAGTCACAAGAATGACTCTCAGCTGTTAATTGTTGGTGACAATAATTACAAGAGTATTCTTGAAAGACTAAAGAAAGACATCATGTCTGAAATATCTTGTACTAGTGAACGTTGTGATAATGACACTCTTCATCACAAGTCAAATAATAAAAACAAGAGATGGAACAAGAGAAAACAAACCAAGCAAGAGGTCAAGAATGATGATTCTGTCTTAGTCACTCGTGACGAACAAGACAAGGCTCAACTCAACACAACCTAGTTGTGTTAGAATTTGCATGCTCACCTTGGTACTCAATCTTTTGAAAAGGTGATAAAGCACATGAAAACTGAGCACATGATCTCTGGTTATTATATGACTAATTAACATCTTTAGGGAGATTTCTTTTCTTCTATTCTCTTACCTTCTCTATCTATATTTGAACTTTTGATAGAAACGGTAATTTGAACTTTATGATGTTTATATCTACTGATCATATATGTGTATATCTTGTTTTTACGGTTAAAACGAGCCAACAAACACTGAATTCGGACATCGTATGCAAAAGTTATGCCAAAAACAGTTTAGTATTGTGATCCTTCACTAGCAACACATGGGTACCGATCCTAGTGAGAGGTGCAATACGAATGAGTGTAAAACTGTTTTTCCTATAACTTCTTTTCGTCCGAACTAGAATGACCTCATTCATTTGCGTTATGGTTGGTTTCAAATCGATTACCTACAAGATGGAGGTAATTGCAATACTTGATTTTATGTTGAATATTTATGGTGTATTGCAAATTGATTTATGAGATTATGTTTTCGGTTTTCATAACCTTAATATTCGATCTCATATGTTGTGAACCCTTATGGTTTGGATGACTTTTTGATTTAGCAGGATTAAGTTCTATCCCGTGATGGTAGGCTTTATCAAAGGATCGTGAGGGGTTCTGATAGAAACAATATGTGAAAAAGTCACAATATGTTGAATCGGTTTTGGTTTAGCATAAAAGCATACGTGTTTCATGGGTTTTCAACTTTTGCTTGCAATAGCTAAAAACCGGTTTTCAACCTTTCTCTGGTAAAGGTTGGTTGTTTTCATTCTGTTATTTTGCATAAGGATGACAACATAATGATATTCCGATATCAATTCTCTCTGGAAGAAGATGCAAACATATTGGAGAAGAGGATGCGAAATTTGAGGTAACAATCTTGTTAGTTAATTGTTTTCCTGTTTAAGAAAAGCTTTGATTTTATTGCGTATATTTATTGCTTTTGCTTAACAAAATTTCGGTACAATTGATGTTTTATTCCATTATGTGTGTGTGATTCAATTGGTTCCGGTTAAGAAAAACTATTGTTATCTTGCTTTATTGTGTGGTATCAATTGTTTCGGCTTACAAAATTTTGGTGCAATTGCGGTGCTTTAATGTCTATGTTGTTTCAATTGCTTAGGTTGAGATGAATAATTATGCAAGTTGATTTATTTTGGTTTGTATGAATTGTTTATGGCTTAACGAAAGAAAAGGTTCCCCATGGATGAATTGTTTAGTCCAATTCGATTTGATAAGAGAAACTAACTTAATTCTGATCTTAGTTAGACTTATCAAAGTGGAGGTTTCGGTTATTCAAGTCTAATCGAATTCCTTAACAAGAAATGCTAGTTAACTAACCTAGTACTTGTCTTGTTTAAAATTGAAAAGTCTAAGTTATATGGATAACTAGAACCTGGTGAGAAAAATATAGTTATCTTTATTTTGTTCTTATCGAACAAGCGATTGTATTTGTACAATCGGTTTAGCAAAGGGACTAAGGTGCTTAGTTGATTTTTGGTTTGCTAAACTATTAGGGAAAATTTCTTCGGGCAATTGTTTCCTTGATAACATATTGTTTATGGGTAAAAATCGTTTCCGCGGATTTTGGTAAATTCGGTAGGTGAGTGAGAAACTGGTTTAAACCCTAAACAAATGTGCTGCACGTGAGCACTTTATAGATTCGAGAGATCAATACATAAGTCCGCCTAAACCAAGAAATGGTCGCTTCGGACTTGCTTCGGTCACAAAGTGGAGGACAAGGGTTGATTTGGGGGGGAGGAAGCAAAGAAAGGTGTTGAGACCTTAATAGTTCGGGGAGAGAGAAGTGTCCGACTTGTATCGTAAAGTGAAAGCTTAGAAGCTTGCAAGAGATGAAAGCTTTTGGGAGAGCTTGCAAAGTTGCCTTTTTCGAGAGTGTTGTATTTTTCTCCGACCGAGACTTGTTGTCTCATGGAAATAGGTAAGACCTATTTATACAAGTCGAGATTGAAACGTACTGCCCTGGCCTCATGAAGGAAGAGAGTAAAGGGTGAAATAATGGGAGGAGGTGGTAACCGCAAGGTGTTTATGGGTGAAAACGCTTTCACCATTATTTCCTCATTTATTTGACCGCTTTATTCTATTCACACTTTCTTAATGTGAGTGTAGTGTACGTCGTAGGCCGTGGATCACAAACCAAAACCCCGGGAAAGCATCCCCGGTTTGTGTTGATGTCTCGAGTGTTGGTTGCACTCGAGTGCAAGTGGCGCTAGTGGCGTGTGTGGCATGTGCTAATGCCTTTGTTGGGTTGTACTTGAGGCAAGTGGCAATGCAGAGCTGCTAGTGGCGTGTTTGGCATGTGCCAATGGCATAATGTGGAATGCCTTGGTGGTAGGTTGTACGTTGAGTGTAAGTGGCAATGCCGTAGCCGCTAGTGGCGTGTGTGGCAAGTGCCAATGGCGTGCTTTAATGCCTTGGTGGTAGGTTGCACGGTTTGCAAGTTAAGGCTGCACAAGGCGTGTTTGGCATGTGTCAATGGCACGCATGGCCATTAGTGGCTATATCCCGGTAAGAAAAGCTGCCGATGCATGTTGGCATGTTCCAATGGCATGCGTGGCCAATTTGGGTCACGACTGCAGGAAAAGCTACCAAATGAGCCGTGTCGGGGCATGTGCCAATGGCATGCGTGGCCAATTTGGTCCTACCTCAATAGGAAAAGCTACCAATGGAAGCGTGTTGGCATGTGCCAATAGCATGCGTGGCCAATTTGGGTCACGGCTCCAGGAAAAGCTACCAATGAGCGTGTTGGCATGTGCCAATGGCATGCGTGGCCAATTTGGGTCGGCCTGGTAGGAAAAAGCTACCCCGAGCGTGTGGCATGTGCCAATGTCACGCGTAGCCAATTTGGGTCACGACCGGTAGGAAAAGCTACCCGAGCGTGTTGGCATGTGCCAATGGCATGCGTGGCCAATTTGGGTCACGACCTGGTAGGAAAAGCTACCAACAGCGTGTTGGCATGTGCCAATGGCATGCACAATTTGGGTCACGACCTGGTAGGAAAAGCTACCAACGAGCGTGCCAGATCCGCTAATGGCATGCATGGCCAATTTGGCTCACGACCGGTGGGAAAAGCTACCAATGTAGCGTGTTGGCATGTGCCAATGGCATGCGTAATAATTTGGCCTAGGTTGCACGCTTTACAAGCGCTCCTAGGCGCGGCGCTACTTTGGCATGGCGCAGATAGGGCCAAGGTAAGGGCGTTTGGCGCGTGGGCGTGGGCGTGGACCAATGGAGAGCTAGGGCCAAGGCAGAGTGTATTTGGCATGCATGCTGCTAGTTTGGGCTAGGTGTGGCTGGCATGATTTGCCATTACACTGAGGTGCGGCTAGCATGGTTGGCATGCTTTGGCGCTTGGTGTGACTAAAGATAGCTAGTGGCCAAGGCAGAGTGCGTTTGGCATGGCGCGGCTAGCTTGGGCTAGGTGTGGCCGGGCATGTTTTTGGCGCTGCTTGGTGTGACTAGTATAGCTAGGCCAAGGCAAGAGTGTTTGGCATGGCTGGCTAGCTTGGGCTAGGTGTGTTGCACATGATTTGCCATTGGCACTGAGGTGCGTCTAAAGATGGTCATGGTTGTCATGCTTTCATGCTTGCTTATGTGGCTGCATGATTTGCCATTGGCACAGAGGTGCGGATAGCTTGGGATAGGTGTGGTCGGCATGATTTGCGATTGGCACGGGGAGGTGCGGCTAGCATGGTTGGCATGCTTTGGCGCGTTTAATTGTGGCCGGGTATGATTTGCCATCGGCAGGAAGGTGCTGGCTAGCTTGGGCCAGGTGTGGTCGACATGATTTGCCATCGGGCCGGGAGGTGCGGCTAGCATGGTTGGCATGCTTTGGCGCTGTTTGGTGTAACATAGCTAGGGGCCAAGGCAGAGTGCGTTGGCGCAGCCTAGCTTGGGCTAGGCGTGGGGCATGATTTGCCATTGAGCACGAGGGGAAATAGGGTTTTGTTCGTTGTAACCCTAATTTGAAAAAATACCCCCTATTAATTACCGACTACATGCATTAAATGTTCTAATAAATGTGTCAACAAAGTGACATTAGGTTATTTGGGGTTTTACGATTTTACCCTTTGTTTAAAAACCACCATCAACACATATCAAAACAAAATTACTTTGTAGTTTTGGTTTTGATATTGATAATCAAAAATGGTGTGTGGAACCTCGTGCTTAACTCTATAGTTGCAAGTCTATTTTGAGATTTGTAAGATTCTTTTAGTTTGTCCCTTATTTTTTTATTTTTTGTGACAAAAAGGGGGAGAAATATATGGAGTAAACAAGTGATATCTTTGGCATTGATTTTATATTGATTGGTATCACTAAGGAAAGGACATTTGTGCTTAAACGTTTATCTAACGAAAGAGTGAAAGCATAGACTAAGGGGAGTAACATTTCATTACAAAGGAATAACAAAGACGTATGATTGATAAAATCTACCTATCTTACCTTTAGGGGAGTAATATTCATTGTTATCATAATGTCAACAAAATGACATTTAAGGATTGAATGTATACAGGTTATTGTGTTGAATTCCTGAATCAAGCGTATTTATAATGAATTTTGTAATTTATCCATATGATAAATTGACAAAGGAGAGATTCATAGAGTTAGCTCTCGGTTGAACCCACCAAGCGTTGGTATGTCAAGTTTGGTTGTCATATTTTAGTGAATCAAAACTCATTTAAAGAGTCGCTTGATTATGTACTAGTGTCAACTTCGTGTAGGTTAGCTTGAAAGTATTAGGATATGAGACATTACAAGTATTACGAAGACTTGAAGAAGTAAAGGAGTAAGAAGCTACAACGACAACATCATCCTTCCACTCGAGGTTAGTGATATTTGACTTGAACTGTTTCATTCCCTAACGTATCTTATTTCAAGTCATGCATATTGAAAACAAAACTGCGAAGCATGAACACTCTAGTTAGACATAGTATTAAGGAATACAATACGAGGTTTATTGCTTAACCATTAAACTTTGTAAATAAGACATCGACATAATCGTTTAAATTCTATTGTGATTATGTATGGGTATGAGGTGAGGATTTCATCCTATGAAACAATGTTTTACATGTGTTTTAAGGAAGTAAATTCATGAACTTGTTTTGTGAATTAAAAGGAAATCTCCGTGCGTTATTGGTATTGTTATTCATTGCATATATTGTGAACAACCAAATATGTGATTAGTATAACCGTCATGACTTGTTTGTGTTCTTGGTAAAACTATTCACAAAGGCCTGACTTTTGTATTGGTATGACTTTTATTAGTGAAACCGATCTTAAGTAATCACCTGAAATGGTATGATCGAGTTTGTGATTTTGTAAGACCGACTCTGGGTAAAGGGGAACCGATCCTAGTAAGAGGTGCAACACATCACAAAGGAGAATCGATCCTTGTATGAGGTGCAGTATGTTTTAGCAGAAAAGGGAACCGATCCTATGGACATGTGCAACACGTTTTTAGGCAAAGGGGAATCGATCCTATGGACATGTGCAACACATTCAAGTTAGATACCATATATATGTGGGGAACCGATCCTAGTACCTAGTCAACCGAATTTTGGAAAGCTAGTGTGACTATGCACAAGACTCACATGGAGGTAGAACCAAACTTGTTTTGGGAACCGTTAAACCCATGATTGGTGATTGAGTGTTCTTGATCAATCACATAGTTTCGAAAGTCGATGAACCAATTCTAAACTTGTTTGGAAGTGTGGCAAATCAGTTTCAAGATATAAGTATGAAAGAGGACTTATAGCGTAAGGATGTCAGCATAATTTGAACATGTGCGAACGCTTTATCTTTAATTGTTCAAAGTTATTCCTTAATTGTTCAAAGTTATTCCTTAATAGCTAAAGGAAGAAAATCCCAAGATCGAAACATAAATAAGTTAAGAATCTTTTATTTAAGGTTTTTAATTTTACTTTAGGAAAATGAGAATTAGTAATGAGCATTTACTAGTTGAAGATTTTCCAAAGAGATTTTCAGGTCAATATTTTGGACAGAGCATTTCAGAATTACGGAACCGAATTTGGAATATATTGCATATCTTGAGAATATTTTCGAGTTTGGAAATTCCTTTGTGTCCAAACTTCCTTGTCTATAAATACTTGAAGTTTGCATTTTCAAAAGCAAATAATCCTTCGTGACAGCAAACTTCCTCGGTTGTTGTTACCGGTGAAGCCGCTTATTCGGAGAGGAGAGTAACCTAATTAGGCGAAATCTCTTACTACCGCTCTTTTTAAAGTCTTTGGATCGGGAAGCTCTATTAGTACGGGTGGTAAACTAGATAATTACGGTTTATCTTGTGTTTTCGATTGATTTGATTGACTAACGGTGGTTGAACTTTGATTGCACCTAGTTTGTTTATGCTTGAGAATCTTCTCTTCGATATAAGATTCACTCAAACTAGATCAGAGTTTCGACATGGATCTTTTAGATCGTTTTGTATCTAAAGACGTCTTGTGATAATCCATTGTTATGACTCCGTTCTCGTGCATGATTGATCATTGATGAGTGCCAAATATTGCATATTTCTACACCTTTTATTGGCATTTAAATCATCTTTTGTGCTCAAATCGATATTATCCCGCAGTTATGTATTTTCTTTGTTTTCAAGAATAAATATTTATACTAATTAATTTTGTGTTTTTAGGTAGTGAATAAAGCTCGAAGAAATTGAGGAGCCAAAAGAGCAAAATTGAGGCAAGCGTCTATGGAGCGAAAGCACAGGAAAGTATTTCAATTTTAAGTCTGTTTTCATGATGTTTAATATGTTAATTCCATTTGCTAGGATTTAAATGAAACCACTAATTTCGATTGTTGTTCGACTTTGTTTGAATTGTTTTTGAATGCTTAAGTTATAAGAGAAATTCAATTATAACATCAATGCCTTGCTCTCACAATGAATGCCATGTATCCATTGTAGTTAGGATAACCTCTTTGTGTTGATTGTGTTTCGAGGCTCAAGCTCACAGAGATTATTGCTAACCTTGATTTAGTTGTGCTTAACCAGGCAGTAGTGCTCACGAATTAGTATCTTTAGGCGATAATTGAATTATCCCCTGGTGAAACTCCTTAGATAAGTGATAGAGCTGACATACTTTCCTTATGCATCACAGGGAACAAGAACACTCAAACTAGTTGAATCCATGCTTGAATTAGTGAGTGGATTTGACAATCCTAGTGCCTCTTTATACTCATTACTTGTAATTCATCTTGAGCTCATTGTCCATGACATTAAATCAAGTCGTATCGACAACCAACCCGTATTTGTGTTACAAACTTTGTCATTTCTCTAGAAAATCAGTTAAGAATCCTTTAGATCATTCATAGCAACTCCATTTTCTGTGGATGGGCTGTGCTTGCCCTTGCCTCCAATAAACCTTGTCATAGGTATTACAAGTAGGCGAAAAATCAAACATCTTAAAAGCCTACCGATTCGCGAGATCAAAAAATTTATAAGAGGCAAATGTAAGACCTAAAAGTGCGTCATAAAATGGGGTACTGTTAGCATAGCTTAGGGAAAGGTTAGCCCACGGAACTTGAGTCATGGAATTTGGGGTCAATAAAGCCCGTCGGAGCGCCTCTCGGATTTTCAACCTAAGCTTATGACTTAGGTTGGACGTGAGTCTCTTCTAGGAGTCGGCATATGATCAAGGCGCCAAGGTATACGGTTGAGCCAAGAGTGCACAGGGCATTTGAAGTGTGTCTCGGCCATTCTTGGTAAGTCTTGGCATATCTTTGTGCTGGCAGAAGAAAACTCCACTTAAGTGCGATCCCGTAACCATAAGCCACATATGCAAAAGGGATAAAGAGGCTGAAAACAAGCTGTTTGTTGTTAAAGGCCGGATGGGAGGAGCTAGCCTTGTATGGCGGAAATCGCCTCCTTGAGGGGGCAGCCGAGGGGAAGATAAGGCGGCACCCTCTATTAGGGGCTGATAAGTGTCTCGGACGCAAATGTCATGAGGCTTTATTTTCTACAAAGAAAATTTAGGCTTGTCATATTTGTGCGACAATCTGAAGAAGGCAATAATACAAAACACAAAAGCGAGATCAATGGAGTCATTACATGAAAATGTAAGGACATCCTGCCCGATCGTCGCCTGTCTTTAATGTCATGAGGGCTTTATGTTTTGCGAATTTTTTAGGCTTGTCATATTGTTGCAACAAAATATCCTGCAAAGAGAACAATACTAAAGAAATGATAAGTCAAGATCAATGGGTCATTACATGAAAGTATAAAAGGCACGTCTGGATTAATACTCGCAATGACAAGAAATTGTACGGTAATACCTTTAACTAGGAAGGCAAAATAAGACCACATAAGAGAAAAAAAAAAGGAATCTTGGAAGAAACCAAGATTTCCTTACTTAGAAAATTCAAGCTGAATGACGGCTGCGAGATTGAGGCATGAATACATATCCTATTCGAAAGTAACTTGCTTAATCTCTCATTTGAATGCAAATAACGAGGCAAGTATGGGAATGTATAGAATAAAAACATGTTATTTGTCTTCATATGAGAGATTAAGCGCTCATAAAATGAAAGGTTGATAATATATTGATTAACCGTATTGCAAAAAGAATTTTTCTTTTAATATGCGAAAGGAACAACAAACGTAGAGCTTGTATTTGAAGATCCAAGAAACTCGTAGCAAAAAGATTACAAAAATAAGATTAAAAGAATGAATGCCTTGGAGATATTAAAAAGAGAAAGAAGAAAACAGAACTATTTCTTGTTTGATTCTTCTTCTTTATTTTTCTTCATCTTCATTTTCTTCATCTTCATCGATCCTTCTACTTCTTCATCTTCATAAGATTCCTCTTCTTCGCTAGCATCGCTGTCAGAGATATCCAAAGAAGGCACATTCTTAGGGATTTCATCAAGGAGGCAAGGGTATGTAGAATGAGGAATGATGTTGTAAATGCATGAACCATCTTAATAGTCGATTGCGAAAAGAGTAGCATCATTCTTGAAATTCTCAAGCTGTAATTTGTAGTTGCCTCTTTCAATACAGAATATTTTCATTTCGAGAAGAAAGATCCTTTTGCGAGCTGCTCCTTCCTCGATTCAAGTTCTTGATTCTTTTGCGAAATCTCTCTTGACCTCTATGAACATATGACAATGAATCGGAACTTAATGACAACTTCATAAAACACAAGCAGTTAAAGAAGAATAATTAACAACCTTCTTTGTCGAAATCATATCCTAATCAAGTTCGTATGCTCATCTTGAAGACTAACGTTAACACCTAAATTATTTCGGCGTCATCTAGAACCTTTGCAGCCTAATTTGATTCTCTCTTTCGCTAAGTATAGCATTTTGTGGATGGATTCATCTGTTCAATTTGAACCTCGAAGAGTCTTTTGGAATTTCTTTAATGCTTGAGCACCTTTGTCTAGCGTGCGATCTTTGTCATCTATGAGATCCTGATTTTCTTCCTTAAAGTATTAATTTTCTATTTAGAACTAAGATATAGACATTTAAATTGGTTTGCTAAGCCTAAACTAGATCTATGATCAATTTCTAAGAGGCTAAATTTGGATTGAAGTTCGTTTAGAGAAAGAGATTTAATCTTGTTATTTGAAAAACTATTCAAAGAATCGTTGAGGTGATCAAGAAGGGCATTGTTATCTATAGGATCGGGGAATGAGTGAAGAAGAATGGCTTCATCAGAAAGGTTTTAAACGTCTGCGAAAATGGTAAGTCAGATAAGCGAAGATAATGAGAGAAGAAAACAAAGGAAAAGAGAAAAGTCTCATACCATAAAGTTGTTGGTTGGCGCTTTGAAGACTAGATATCTTATTCTTGAAAGTGGAAGAATCAACTTATAGTTGCTTGGTCTTCTCGCGAAGAGTAGCAGACTTGATTTCAAATCTTCATTTCTCTTGAAGAAGCGGCGGCCAGTTTCCAATTCTTCATTTTCTTGCGAAGTTGAATATTCTTCTTTTCGAGAATCTATCGTCTTTTCTCAAGATCAAAGGCGACAACGAAGGAAGCTCTCCCGGACTATAAAGGAAAGTAAAGAAATTATCAAGATATAACTTAAAATCAAAATTATGAAGAAATAAGGGAACAAAGACATACCAAGACACCAAGCGAATTTAGAAATGGGGGTTACCGATCCGGAGACCCCATGAAGAGAATCATCACCCTCTAATAAATGGCATCATAGGATGCTGTGAGAGCTTTACGTCTTGGAGAGGCGATCATCTCCGATTCGTTGCATGGAGTCGAAGAAGATCTTTGGACAATTGCGCCATAGAAGATTCGATTGGAGAATTCTCATTTGCGAGAGAAGTGTCAACATCATCATTATCTTCATCATCGGAGCTTTGTTGGTGAATCTTTCGTTTCTTTGAAGGTGGGGCGAGTAGACTTCTCCCTGCGAAGAACCTTTACCCTTGCCTTTGGTCTTCGCAACCTTAGAACTTTCTTTTTTTGACAAGAATCGATTACCAACCTTGGCACACGAATGAAGATAAGCAGAGGCAACAATATTATTAAAAATAATAAAGAAAGGTATTTCTTACTTCATCCGTGATCGAGCAGAATCTTTGCTAGGGTACTTGCCTTAGCATTTCTTTGTATCTCTTTCTCAACTTGATAATCTGAAAATTTCGCAAGATTAATAGGTATAAAAAGGAGTTAAGATTATAAACGAGCGAAATTTAGGAAGCATACCTCTTTTGATTTCTCAAAGCGCAGTTAAAACCCAAGGCTGATAATTGGCGAGATTCGCATGGAGCACATTTGAACCTGAGATATAAGGTCCTTTCAAAGCTAGCGGAAAGACGCACCACCTATCGTCCTTAGAGTAGCGAGGAATATTGTTTTTGCCATAATGCCAATCGATGTCTTGCATAAGCATTTTATCGCTAGCAACATTTTCTTTCCTCTTCAAACAAGCACCCCGGCGAGTTCTATCATTCTTCATGTTTATTACTTCATAGTTTTCTAAGAAGCTCTCTACTGTATATTTTTCAGCGCATATCTCTAAGTCCATAAATTCAGGATCCATGACTTCTTTTGGGTAAAGAGACCCCTTACCAAAGACACCCGGTTGGCGAATTCAAGCATTAGCTTGGGAATCTGATCCCCTCAATTGGTAGACGGCTCGGTGAGAATTTCGCATGAGCAAGAATTTCATAAAACAAGGGAAGATCATGTTCATAGAGAGGAATGGAAGGCCATCGAGAATCGACTAGCGAAATTATGATTTCCGATCATCACAATGATGAATAACAAATTTGATTGTGACAGAATGGATTTAGATTCTTGATTGGGAATGGTGGATAATATGAAACCTTTCTCTTCAAAATCTTTCGAACTTTTTCAGAAGACTTTCATATTTTGCGACCATGGAGCCATTTTGATATGGGAATGAAGAGAAGATTGAAGATCAAAAGAAGTAAAAAGAAGAAGATTCTGATGGCGAAGCGGAGTTACGGAGAGATTAAAGAAAAGTTGCGGAGAAAATAAGAAAGAAAGTAAAAAGAAGAAGAAAAGAATAAGAAAAGTATATATAGAGAAGGATTCTAGAAAAGATAAACACATTTAATGCGAAGAGTAGACGTGAACGTTTGAGAAATAACAATTGAAAAGACGTGTCAAGAAATGGATGGAGGAAGAGATATGTGTAATAAATTGCATGTAAAAAGTACGAGACTCATGTCAAAAGCAGAAAAATATGAAAAAATGAACAAGCTGCGGCATTTTGAAAGTACTAATTCTCATGACATTCTCTCCTTCAACCAGAGAAGACATGAGAAGAGGCAAGATGTGGGATCGTAATATCGCCAACACCAAGCACCCTGAAATCCATAAGCGACACATTGCGAATATATCGCGAGATGGGTAATATAAATGATGCAACGGATGACGACATCCTGAACACGAGAAAGATGTGAATACCTAGCTAGATTTAGGAGTGTTGCGAGATTTCACATTTGTACATTTGCGAGAATTCGCAAGTCAGATCCGAAAATAAAGGACAGCTTAGCTGTCATCCACTATGTAATGTCCTATATAAAGTAGAACATGCTTAAGAGATGGGAGATCTTTTTCGAGTGTTGGGAAAGTCATTAAGAGAGAGAAATTTTAGAGCGGTTGTTAATTCTTGAGCTTATTTCCTTTTATTCTTGTAACATTTGTGAGTTTAATCAATAAAGACTATAATTGTTCATCTTAAAATGATTTGATTGTGTGAATTCTTGTGAGGGGTGTAGTGTGGGATTTCCTGCTACTACAATTACTTCTAGGGAGACCATTTATGAAGACTGCTAAGACGAAGATTTATTGAGATACTGGGACACTCACTATGGAGTTTGACAAAGAGGTTATACGCTCAGGGAAGCCACGATACTAGGACACTCACTATGAAGATTGACTAACTCACTATGCATATAATTGTTGAAGGCACCCGCCTAATTTACTCAGGGCGCCACGATACAAAAACTGAACTGTTAGTCGTCCAAGACTGACAATTGAAGAGGCAAATCCTAAAGGCACCCATTGGATTATTCGGGGCATCCAAGACTCATGGAAGAAGCTGAGCGGGCACTTCATCTTCTTCATCGTACAGAGACATCAGGCAAAGTTCCGTGGCAGTGATGATGATGCTAGGCAGTAGTGATCAATGGAGTTTGATATCGGTGATTGGAGAAGGACAGGGAAGTAATGATGCTGGCTGCGGGTACGAAACAGATAATGGAAATAATAGTTTGCGATAGAGGAGTTTCAACTGATGTTTATGGCAGCAATAATGACGAGAAGCTAATGGAAGGTGATGGCATGTTGTTTCTATGGAGATGATTGAAACTCGAAGGAGGAGTTGGCCGGTGGTATGATAAGATGCTGCAAATGAGAATGAAGATCGAGTAAAAGCAACAAAGGAATTGGATTTCTCTGTTATGTTTTGTGACAGAGATATGGGAGCAGTCGAGAATCGTGATGATCATGATTGCAGACAGAGAAGTTGGTTGCTTTGACATGGCATGATGATCGGTGGTGTTTCTCGACTGAAGGGAGGAGTTGTGATGCTGGCGTTGAGATGTTGGTTGGTAATCATGTGAACATCATAGAATGGAGCCTAGTTATGGTGAGAGATTAGTAGATATTATGGTGAGACAATTTAGCATATAAATCTATTCATAATTATTGATTATCATGTATTTTTACTATTTTAACTTTATGATTGAAAATCCAGGGGAAAAATAATTTCACTGGGTGGTGTATGTCCGTGAGTTTCCGAGGAAGAAAAGTGAAAATCACGTGACTTTGAAAAATCACGGAGACTCATCTGTCCGTGATTCTGTCTGGAGAAAATAAAAACCATGGAAAAATAATATTTCACACGAGGTTGGGCTGGACTTATACCTCCTGCGTGAGCCCATGAAGACTGTTTGGACGTGGGTTGTGCTTTCACACGAGCTTTGCATGATTTTGGTGTTAGTTTGGCTAGTTTTGGCTACCAGTTGACCAGGATTCGAGCACGGGCACAACTACAGTTTTTTTTTTTTTTTTTAGGCTAATGCTGGACCCCAAGCCCCTACCCAAATCCAACCAGTTGGACTAGCCCCACTTCTAGACCCAACCCCCTCTATGGAAGGGATTGAACCCCTAACTTCCTCCTTACTGAATTTGATGGGATACCACTGAGCTATGCCCTTGGACCCGCACAACAACAGTTTGGATACCTATAAAAAGAGAGCTCCTATCAATTTATCTTTTTGATCTTTTATCAAGCCTTTGGATAGAAGAACACAAGAGAAGAAAAGCTAGGGTTTGGAGCTATTTTCATCACCGTGACTATTTCTTTTCCGTTTTATCATATGTATCTCATGGGTTCACTAATACCATGAGTAGCTAAACTTCTTATTAATTGGGGATGAATTCTAGTTCTAACACATGATTCAATTTATCATATAAAATCTATTCATAATTATTCATATGGTTATCGTGTGTTTTATTATTTTAACTTTATGATTGATTGATAAATTGTAGGTGGCCAACTAAGTCATTTTATTAGTGAATCTAATGCTAGTAATGAGTTAGGATATCCGTAATTTTGAATAACTCTAAATTATGAAACCTTCGAGAGGATTACATGGAGACAATCGCAAGTAAAAACAACCCTAGTAAGTGGACCGAGCGTCGAGTTTAACCGCTATGATCCAACCCTAAGTTCATAAACCTTAGGTGTTCGGCGAATTACATCTTATAAGCGAACCTCAAAGTGGTTAGGAGGACATAATTTGGAGACTAAAGCGTACTTGTTTTCCATTGATATAAAGAATTTTGGGGATAACTAAATGTACCTTCTATCCTACGGTTGGTGATAATTTGTGATTGATAAATAATATATGGATATGTTGATTTGATGAATGTTTAGTAATGAAGAAGGATTCTCTGATCATATTTCTCTTCATTGCTTGCAATCTTAATTACTTTATATTGCTTTATTATTTATTTAGCTTTAAAATCTAAAACAAAATCCCTCATTGTGACATTTTGACAACTAAAACTCCTTACTCTTCATGGGAACGAAGTTGACATCTACTATATTATTTATATTGAGTGGATTTAAGATCACTAATTTGATTGAAACTACGACACGTATCAAATTTTGGCGTCACTGCCGGGGAGCAGTTAGTAGCTTTAGTTGTTATTTCTTTTTGTTTTTTTTTTATTTTAGATTTTTTTTTTTATTTTTCGATTTTTGTTTTCTAGACTTTTTATTTTAACTACTTAATCTCTGGCACCTAAACAGTGGGATTACCCAAGGTGCGGAATTGAACTTCTGCGAAGCGGTACTACAAACACATCAACAATCTCAACAAGAACCCTATATATAAAGAGATGGTTAATACGAGACGATGAGAGGGATCCTCCACCTCCAGAAGAAGAAGTTGGGAGAGTTGACATCTCCAAGTTTAGATTTGCAACCACTGTGCATCACAATCAACTATCCAGTGAGTCAAATCGAATCTAATTCATCATCTACCAAAGTTCAAGGGATATCCAGGTGAAAACCCAAATCGACACCTTTAGCGGTTCAGAACACGATGACAAGTCTCGAGGCATGCAACCTGCATGAGATATGGTTATGCTACAATCTTTTCATTCTCATTGTGAGACTTAGCGAGAAGAATGGTTTATTATCTTCCTCAGGGATTATTTCAACATGGACTAAGATGAAGAAGATATTTTTGGAAAATTATTTTCCTGCTTCTAAAGCGACATCCGTTCGTTAGGAGATTAGTAGCATTCTACAGATGTATGGGGAGCCACTATATGAATATTGGGATAGATATAAGAGGTTGTTGGCAAGATTCCCACACCATAATATATCCTCAACACTCATCATTCAGTATTTATATGAAGGATTACTTCCAGAACAGAGGAACTTGATTGATGCATCCGCAAGGGCTACACTTACTGAGACGACAATCTCGCAGGCAACAAGTTTGATTGAGAGTATAACTGCCAATGCTCAGCCATTCTACACCAGAAACAACTCTAATGTCATAAGAGTTAGTGAGATTGGAGAGTCTGCACAATTAGAGCAACGGATGAACAACATAAAGAAGGTAGTACAATGAATGGCAGCAATGATTATTCTTACTTATGAAGAAGAGTCCGAACAGGTGAATGCTGAATTTCCTAATCAGATTCCAAGGTATGATCCCTACTCTAATACTTATAATCTAGGTTGGAAATATCACCCAAATTTGGAGTTATGCTAATCAAGAAGTCACAGCTCTAATATTTATGGGCGACAAAGTGGTTTCCAACAAACTACGTCCGACCACAACCTCAAAAGCAGACTCAGAGTAGTCCCAATTGATAGGAGATGATGAAAGCTATGATGCAAAAGAAAGATGCAAATGCTCAGAGATAAGATACAATTTTGCGGAAACAAGATATGGCTAAAGAAGTTGCAACTTCAAATGAGACAATTGGCTACAGACATGAATCAACTAAAAGCACAGACTTCGACAAAGTTGCCATCACACACTTTCGTGAATCCAAGAGAATGTCAATGCAGTGATTTTGAGGAGCGGGAAGCAAACAAAAGAGCCAAAACAACAAGAAAAGGTTGGTCATGACTCAGAAAAGGAAGTAAAGGTGGATACCGTTCAAAAGGAAAAGCCAAATTCATCTGGCCAACCTATGGACACGGTTCTACTTTTACACACCACCTCCTTTCCTAGTCATTTTGCCAAGTCAAAGAAACAAGCTCTGAACAAGGAGATTATGGATATTTTCGGACAAAGGTGCAAATCTCTTTGAAAAAGGGGGAGGTACAACAACACACCCAATGGCCCCAAGCTTAGCAATACGTGGACTAACTCAATATACTTTTAAGAGAATCAACTAGGCAAATCGAGACTCAATCTTAATAAAAGTATATCAAGAGTTATACTCTCTCTCTTTCTCGATTCAATACTTACTCAAGCAAATAGAAATGTCACGAGTTTAATTGAATAAAGAAAAA
>JAJJWW010004813.1:0-286430 GCA_023531295.1 Papaver armeniacum
GAGTTCGAAGAGAGGGTAACTTGCGTTGTGCTAACTCAAGTTATATCGGCGCCTTATCCTCGATACATCTTCGCTGTGAGGGGTTTAGCATTACTCAACTCGAGTATAACCGCGAACTAATGTGTTAAGGACAACTTGTTGAACCCGTGATTCCGCCTCGTCAAGTTATTTCGGGTAGAGTTGTTTCGCATTAGTTCTTTACGTATTATTTTTGATACATCTAACGTGTTGTTCATTGTTGCAAGATTCCAATGTAATTCGGATATAAAACGAAACCAAAAGAGAGAAAGAACACTGCTAGAAGGTGAACTACAAATAAGTGCAACCATGGGGATGACGTTTAGGGTTTACTGCATGTGATAGCAATTCATTCTTAGGACTAATTAACGATATTTATTTACACTTGTATCCTTGTGCAGAAGCACTTTGAGTAGATTAATATTTTAAAAAAAAAGCTTATTAGGGGTACAGATTTCTATTCTAAAAGGAAGAAATGAAAATTTGCAAAAAGCAAGAAATCTACTCCTTACACAAAGTTCAGAGGAATGGGATCACTAATCCAATCCCATAATTTGTTTATTTTGAATCTTAGACCTTTCTTTTTCGACTATCGATCATAATTTAAGATTTCAATGATAATATTGGACCGAATTTTGTTAATGGCGCTGAAAAGTCTTCATGAGCATTGGAGATAGTATAATCGTTATAGAGGATGCCGAGATAAAACAAGTACATAACCTACTAGGCGCCCTATAATATACCCAAGTCCATAACAGTCTCACCAGCACAATACACTAAGCGCCCTAGAATATACCCAAATATGACTACATAACCTACTAGGGTTGAAGAAAACTATCCATGTGCGCAATAATCCTGCTCCTATCCCTAAGCCGGCAACTAGAAGGAATCCAAAACCTGCACCCTTTACTCCCCCTCAAGATGGTGTGGTTATGAAGATACAGCCAGTAGCTGAGCCAGATGATGCACAAGGAAGGCTTGGAAAGAGGCAGAGGCTTGTTGATCCAAACATAGTATCTGATAATGAGAGTGCTAATAATACTGGAGATGCTGGTGAGAAACAAACAACAGCTAGAGCCACACAAATGGATAAGAATAAGAAAAACATGCTGGGGAGAATGAGGTAAACATCAAAAAAAAATTTCATAATCCTTATTACTCCTGCTGCTTTATTTCAACTGTTCCCAATTTTTTTTTACTAGGCAAACCATGAAATTCTTATCCCTGGAATGTTTGTGGTTTTGGTAATAGTGATAACAGAAAACACCTTAGAGAACTGATTAGATCAAATAATCCTGATGTCATATTTCTCATTGAAACTAAGAATAACAGTAGAAAAATGAAACAATATATCTCCAGTTTTCATTAACCAAATAACTGCATCAATGACCCAATAGGCACATCAGGGGGACTATGCCTTCTATGGAAAGATGGTATTAATCTTCAAATCTTAGAAGTTAAACACAATATGATCCAATGCACAGTGGAGATTGATGCTAGAACAAACAAAACTCTGGTAACCTTTATTTATGGAGCCCTTGATAAAACAACCAGAAGTGATCAATGGAACTATATGAATGATATTGCAAATCAATTTAACTTGCCTTGGATTGTTGCAGGAGATTTAAATTTTGTTCTCTCTCAAGACGAAAAAGATGGTGGGAATCTTATCAGTCAATTTGTACTTGATGAAGCTAATAATTTGTTAGCTAACAATGGTCTGCATAGCGTAAATTATATAGGAAACCCTTTTACTTGGACAAATAGAAGACAAGGGAATACTATGATTCTAGAAAGACTTGATAGGTTCCTTGCTAATGATGAGTGGTTAAACCGCTATCCTAACAAAGATTGCTTATCATCTTATTCCTCTGGCTAGTGACCACTGTCCTATCATGCTAATAACCTCTAGAGTCCAAAATGATACCTACAAACCATTTAGGCTAAACAAAGCTTGGTTTAGAGATAATAGATGCAGAACAATCATTGAAAATAGTTGGAAAATGAATAGGAAAGGATCTCATGCTTTTAGAGTCACAAAGTCCTTGTATAACACAAAACAAGAACTGGGGAAATGGAACTATGTTAGTTTTGGAAATATTAGTACCCATATTAAAAAGATTAAGGCTCAAATAGAAGACCTATCCAGAATAAATAGTAGTGCCAATCTTCCCATGATAGAAGAATTAAAATGCAAACTTAATCAATGGTATGACATTGAAGAGGATTACTGGAAACAGAGGAATAAAGATGAGGATCTTAGGAATGGAGAAAGAAATACAGCCTACTATCATCAAAAAGTGAACTTTAGAAGAAAAAGAACAAATATTGATACTATTCAGAATTCCATGGGTGTTTGGTTAACTGATAGGATAGACATTGCAAATAACTTAAAAGATCACTTTTATAACATGAGCAGGTCTACTTATCCCCCTAATGCAGATGCCTATTTTAGTACTGTTAATCCTTGTATTATTGATGATGAAAATGCTCATTTAATTGCTGTTCCTACTCATGAAGAAGTTAGAAATGTTGTTTTTGGTATGCATGTGATGCGTGTCGTAGGTGCAATCAAATTAATTAATGTTTCCACTCAATTAAAAATAATATAATGGAAGTCAAGTTCGTTCCCACGAGGAGCAAGAGATTCTAGTTGTAAAAATTGTCACGAAAGGGGGGTGTAAAAAGCAAAAGAAAATAAACAAAGCAATTAAAATCGAAAGTTGAAAGCAATAAGAGAGACAAGATCAAGGAATCCTTCTTCGTTGCGAAACAATGATTAAAGTTATGTTCTTTTCTACTTTTTATTAGTCACAGATTATCACCAACCGTAGGATAGCAGGTCCGCTTAGCTAGCCCCAAAATCCCTAATTTCACCGAGTAACAGTCCGCTTTAGTTATCGATTCTATTCAAAAGAACCACCCCGAGGTTCGCTTACAAGATGTAATTCCCGAATGCATTAAGATCTATGAATTTAGGTTTAGTACTAGTAGTTAAACTCGGTTCGCTTGGTCCACTTTCTAGCGTTGTTTTTACACACAATCGCTCCACGGAATCCCTCCGCAAGGTCTCGTGTTTTCTACTTGTGTAAAGTGTCGAGAACGATTACGTATTCCCTAACTTATACTAGATATAGATCAATTAACAAATCAATTTAGCGTGCACTCCAAACAATCTATCAATGAATCATGAATGAATAAACATTCCTATTAGTAAAAACAATCGATAATCATGTGAAAAATCTCAAGATAGAATTGAAAACAAAAACTTAAATCATATATTAAGAACTAGGAATTCATCCTCAATCAATAAGAAAATTAGCTACTCATGTTTTTGAAATTCACACAAATAATAATAATTAAAAGGAGAATTTTTAAGTTCACACAAATAATTAAGAAGGAGAATTTTTGAAAACAAAAACACAAGTGTGGTGTGTGTAGAGAGGTGTGTCAAAAGATGTAGAAAACTTCTCTATTTATAGGCTTCAATATTCTCCAAATCTTCCAAGGATTAGAATCATTTTCCTTTAGCCATTCAATTTCCAAATTCAAGTCTTTCTCTTCCTCCATCTTCTCTTTCCAAATTTGAGTCTAATTCTCCATCCAATTCCAAGCCCAAGTCTTCACACCCATGAGAGAACTCCATAGAAAATTCTGGAATTTTTCGATCGCCGGAAAACTGGGATTATGGCCGGAATCCGGCCGGAATTGTCGCCGCCGGCCACCTGAAAATTTCTCCGTCAGTGGAATATTCGACAGAAAAATATTCCGTCAGTCCTCCGTTAGGACTAACGGTCAAAGTAGGTCGAACTAACGGTCAATCGTCAGTCAAAGTCAAAGAAGGACGAGTTAGCTTAGTCAGCTTCTGAGTTGGCCGATTACTGGCCTGGATCGGCTCTTCAAACTCGTTCTGGATCGGTCATCGCCGGTACCGATTTGACTCGCCGGTATAGAAAACCGGCCGAGTTTTGGTTGTTTACAGGGCATTTCCGGCCAAATTTTCAAGCCATTATCTTCACTCCCCTGTAACAATCCTAGCATACATCTAATACAATTCCAACACATTCTTCACTGCAGTAGCAAGCATCTTCTCAGCACCATTAAACCAAGTCACCACCATCATTTCCACAACCTGCAAGCTCCACACTTCCAATGCCCGAGCTCTTCAACTCCACCTCACCGCCATCCCATAACACCATCAAAGCCGTAACCCAAAGATATCCACCACCATCCCATTCCACCATCCTTTGCATCGCGCATAACACCGCTTGCTTCCACAAAGCCGTATTCTCCTAGTTCAAGCCATCATCCCGCAACTTCAATCCTAGGCCACCCACCTTCAACCTCATAATCACTCAGAGAACTTGATTTTAACTCCATCCACAACTAACTACCAACACTCACTGCTCCTGCAACTTCATAGCCATCAGAACTTCTTCATCATCTTCATAGCAGCAATGTCTCAACCAACTCAATGTAAAAGACCCACTCTTTAATTCATGTTCCACCAACAACACCACCACCACAGCAAGCCAATGTTTTTTTTCTCTTCAAACAACACCAAACCCATTGTTCTTCTGAATTCAACATCAGCAAACCCTCAATCTCGGCTAAACTCAGAACCCATTCAATTTGTGGGATTGAGCATCAATTTTACTTCCTCCGATTCAAATCAAAACTCCTTCGGCTGTTTGCAACTCAACCTCAATCCCATGAAAATCAACAGCATCAGTTTCAGATCGAAGCCCTCATTCAGCAGCTCACTCTCGATCTCCAGCTCTCGATCTCCAGCTCTCGGACCAACAGCAGCATTTCATTGCTTTCATCTTTCCCGTTCTTTCATCTCCTTCTCAATTTCTTCACAGCGGTAACTCATTCTCTGTGTATCATTGAATACCACCATCTCTCCATCTTGCTGCTGCCAGATTCAATTTTGAATTGACCCTGACTTGAATTTATCAGCCACAAAACCCATTATGCAATCAACCTCTTATTTCAGCTCAAACCCTTGAACCAGTGCCTTCCTTCTCTGTGGATCGACAGCCTCACTTTCACTGAGTTCTCAATCTCTCGTTCTTGAGATCTCAAACCCACTTAGTTTCTCGAGCTTTATCCTAGATTCAACAGCAATTAGCCACCAGAACCCATCTTCCTATCCTGCTTCTCGATCTTAAACTCAAACTCAAATTCCTCCCAAGTCTCTGAGTTCGATCTCTCTATGTTAAATTCCAGAAATGAAATGAAAAATATGAGAGACGAGTTCTCTCGATTTAGGGTTGGGGCGATAAGGATATGTACACCCCACAGATAGGACCTGATAATTACACCCACTAGTAGGTGATAAGGGACACCCTGATAACAACCCCCCTTATCCTTGACTGGGCCTGGTTTTAGTACTCCTCCAATTGGGTTGCCCCTTAACCTCAACTGGGCTCCATATATCAATCGCCTGTAAAATGACCTTTTTGCCCTTTTTGCTCAAATTGGGTGATTTCTTCTTCTTTTCCTCCGTGTGACTCCAAAGTAGCTATAAAACTCAAAACAAGCGTAAAATACAAAATTCACAGAAAAAAATAGCAAAGAAAGCATAAACTCTAGATAGTAAATACGGTGTATTCTACACCTATCAAATTCCCCACACTTAGACTTTGCTAGTCCTCGAGCAAATCAAACTAAAAACTCACAACTTCAAAGCGTTCAAGCGTCCCAAGCATCCAAAAAGCTATGAGGACATAGAGTTTATGCATGCTAGTAATAAGAAGTTAGAAATACTAAAGAACATATTCTCATTCTTAAATGTTGAGTGAGAACTAACCATACCATAATGAGAGAATGCGTGTTTGAGAAACGACCAATAAGCATTTCGCCTCGACTTCTGCCTCACCAAAAAGGATTTTATGATAATTGCACTCAAAAAGACGGCTTTTTTATGGTTCTCACATGTGTGCAGGTAGGAATGAAGAGAGAATTCCTGCTACACGTTGAATGGTGGGAAGGACAACTTCCGAAATATTTTTAAAAACCCACATCTTTTAATATTTTGAAAAACCATTTTTCTGACGATCTCTAAGAAAGGAAATCAACCATATATTATCGAGGATGAGATTACTTACTCACCTTCACATCCGATCACCAATTATGATAACACCACTCTCACGGCATCCAATAGAAACGTCTTCCGCTCCTCATCTTTAACTTCTTGGTCTTCGGTTTCAACTATTGATGATAAACCCTCGAATTTCATAAATCCTTAACAATTTATAACTCTTTTTACCTTAAAACCTTGTCGCTTGAAACTTTCTTATATATTTTCCTTCCCCACGGCTCAATAAATAAAAATAAGAACAAATATTTCTCTTGTTTTTCTCTTTTTTTTTTTCTTTTCTTTTCTTTTTTCAATTTATTTATTTTATTTTTTTTTTAAAAACAAGAGAAATTAAATACAAAATAAACCATGGCCGTGGAAGAAGTATTTTACCACTTGATTCTTCACAACTTGTATCGTCTTTGAAATCATAAACTTTCAAAAATTCTCACCTTTTAATTTTCTTCGCTTTTATGAATAAGTCTTCATACTTGTATGTATAATTATGCTCATTGTATTGTAAGTCTTCAACATATATGTAAAATCCGCTCATTTGTATGTTGCTTTACTTGTATTTGAAATTTGCTCTTTTTCTCGTTCCGTTGCTTGTAAACCTTGAACTTTTTCCAACTTTCCTTGTAGATTTTGATGTCGCTCCTTGTTGATGATGAATGTGTTTCTATGGATCCGTTGTTGTCGAGAGAGAATGGTGCTAACCGCAAATCGAACTACAAGAAGGTGGCTTTCATCTATAGACGTCACCCTTATGATTGACAAAATTAGCACTCAAGAGATCAAAGAGTAGTGCTTCTATTGGTGGGAGGTTGGGTAGCTCACCATTCTACCCGGAATTTACTTACGGTGACACACACACAAAAGAAGCTCTTTAGTAGATGGAAAATTTCTGGTCGGTGCCTCACATGATATGAATACGGGTAGTCTCCACTAATGATTGATCAGCAACTCTAATAATGCATTTCTCCCTGCACCAAATTCGCATCACCGGCATGATTAAATCCATTATTTAACACTCAAACAAGCAAGAAATCCGAATGTAATTCTCTAACACTTCCAAGTTCAATTATGTCGGTCAAAATCTCTATGTAAACATACCTAGAAGTATGCTAGTGACTCTAAAATCTTTAAAAGTTGGAGTTTTTATGTAAAACTTTTTTTTTTTTTTTAAGTTTTTTTTTTTTTTTTTTTTAAGTTTTTTAATTTTTTTGTACTTTTTTGTTTTAAAAACATGCTTAACCATTCCCCCACACTTAAACCTTACATTGTCCTCAATATAATTGAATCCTCCTAGTAAAGTCAAGGTGGGAAATTTTAACATGATAAGAATCAAGAAAAAGAAATAACAAAAAGCAAAAGGATAAGAAATACAAAACCGATGGGTTGCCTCCCATTAAGCGCTTGTTTTAAAGTCGACGGCCCGACTTAGCTCTTGCTGCACATTACTCCTCCAGAGGGAGTGAATCTCGAAGTCCAATCACGTCCACATGCTCCGTTGGAAAGTTTTCATAATATAGCTTTAACCTATGGACGTTGACTTTCAAATGTTGTCCTGTTTTTGCACTGACAATTTCAACTGCACCATGATCATAAACATTAGTAACAACAAATGGTCCCACCCAACGGGACTTAAGCTTTCCCGGAAATAAACGTAAACGAGTATTAAATAAAAGAACTTTTTGCCCCACAACAAAACTTTTCCGAGAAATCATCTTATCATGAAAAAGCTTAGTCTTTTCCTTGTAAATCCGAGCACTCTCGTAAGCATCATTACGTATCTCCTCTAACTCATGTAGTTGTAACTTCCTTTGTTTCCCGCTTCATCATACTCCATGTTGAATTTCTTTATCGCCCAATAAGCCTTATGTTCAAGTTCAACTAGGAAGATGACAAGCCTTGCCATAAACCAACCTATATGGAGACATACCAATCGGTGTCTTATACGCCGTTCTATACGCCCAAAGTGCATCGTTGAGCTTAAATCTCCAATCTTTCCTCGTGGTATTCACCGTTTTCTCAAGAATGGACTTTATCTCACGATTCGAAATTTCCGCTTGTCCACTAGTTTGTGGATGATAAGGCGTACCAATTTTGTGTGTTATGTTGTACTTCTTGAGGAGAGCGTGGAAAGCCTTCTTGAAATGTGAGCCTCCATCGCTTATCACCACTCTTGGTGTTCCATGCCTATTGAATATATTTTCCCTTACAAAATCACAAACAACTTGAGAGTCATTAGTTTTGGTGGCTCTAGCCTCCACCCATTTCGAAACATAATCAACGGCAAGAAGTATATAAAAGTTTCCATTCGAATTGACAAAAGGGCCCATAAAATCAATACCCCACTCATCAAAAATCTCAACGGCAAGAATTGGTGTGAGTGGCATTTGATTTCGAGCACCTAGATTGCCCGTTCGTTGACATCTATCACACGATTTACAAAAAACATATGAATCTTCAAACAAGGTGGGCCAATAAAATCCACTCTCGAGAACTTTGAGAGCGGTGCGTTTAGAACCAAAGTGGCCTCCACATGCAAAAGTGTGGCAAAAGGAGAGGATGGATTGAAATTCGGAGTTAGGCACGCACCTTCGCATTATTTGATCAACCCCATATTTCCATAAGTATGGTTCATCCCACACATATTGCTTAGCTACCTTCTTAAGTTTCATCTTTTGGAAATTAGACATTGTACTAGGTACTTTCCTTGTCACCAAGTAATTCACTATATCCGCATACCAAGGTGTTGATTCTTCCATGGAGAAAAGTTGTTCGTCCGGAAAGCGGTCATGTAATGGAAGTTCCTCTTGAGACATAACAAGTCTACTAAGATGATCCGCAACGGTATTCTCCACACCCCTCTTATCACGAATTTCTATGTCGAACTCTTGTAACAATAGGATCCACCGGATTAATCTTGGCTTAGCTTCTTTCTTCTTTATTAAGTGTCTTAGTGCGGCATGATCGGAATACACAATAACCTTTGTACCCACCAAGTATGATCGAAATTTCTCCAACGCAAAAACTATAGCCAATAACTCCTTTTCCGTGGTAGAATAATTGATTTGTGCATCATTAAGGGTCCTAGATGCATAATAGATAATGTGGGACAACTTGTCCACTCTTTGACCCAAAACGGCTCCAACCGCATAATCACTAGCATCACACATTAATTCAAATGGAAGATTCCAATCCGGTGATTTGATAATCGGCGCACTTGTCAACATATCCTTTAATTTGTCAAAAGCATCCTTGCATTCCTTGTTGAAGTCGAAAGGTACCTCCTTTTGTAATAACTTGCACATCGGCATGGAGATTTTGGAGAAATCCTTGATAAACCGCCTATAGAAACCTGCATGACCAAGAAAAGAACGGATCTCCCTCACCGAAGTGGGATATTGTAAGTTTCTTATTAAATCTATCTTTGACTTGTCCACTTCGAGCCCTCGAGAGGACACAATGTGACCAAGTACTATGCCGTGGTTTACCATAAAGTGACATTTCTCCCAATTAAGGACAAGGTTTGTGTCTATGCATCGTTTAAGAACTAGTTCAAGGTTATTTAAACAACCATCAAAAGAATTGCCATAAACACTAAAGTCATCCATAAATACCTCGATGATGCGCTCCACATAATCCGAGAATATACTCACCATGCATCTTTGAAAAGTAGCCGGCGCATTGCAAAGGCCAAACGGCATCCGTCTATATGCAAACGTTCCAAACGGACAAGTGAAAGTGGTCTTCTCTTGGTCCTCCGGTGCAATAACAATTTGGTTGTATCCCGAATAACCATCCAAGAAACAATAATAAGAATGCCCCGCTAACCTCTCCAACATTTGATCAATGAAAGGTAAAGGGAAGTGATCCTTTCGGGTTGCGGAATTAAGCTTTCTATAATCAATGCACACTCTCCAACCGGTTTGAACTCTTGTAGGAACAAGTTCATCGTCTTGATTTCGAACAACCGTGACTCCGGACTTCTTTGGTACCACTTGTACCGGACTAACCCACTTGCTATCGGAAATTGGGTAGATTACCCCCACACTTAGAAATTTGAGTATCTCTTTTTTCACAACCTCCATCATGGGAGGATTAAGCCTACGTTGAGCATCACGTACCGGCTTCACGTTTTCTTCCATTAGAATCCTATGCATGCACATGGATGGACTAATGCCTTTGATGTCCGCAATTGTCCACCCAATAGCCGTTTTGTGCTCTCTCAAGACTCTAAGCAAACGGTCTTCTTGTATCGGTGTGAGGTTCTTTGCAATAATCACCGGAAGCTCATCTCCATCCCCCAAGAAAGCATACTTCAAATGGTCCGGAAGTGGCTTCAATTCTAGCTTGGGCGCCTTCACAATAGATGGTACAAGTATTTCATCATTCACGGGTAAAGAAATATATGAAACATTACCCTTTTTAGCTTCTTGCAATGTCGCCAAAGCACCACACATCTCCACCAATTCCTTGGAGATTTCAACATCCAAGTTAGACAAGCCATGGACGTCCAATTCAATGCTCTTTTGCAACACCACATCAAGTTCATCCTCTTGGTTCAATTCCACCATTTGTTGCGCTAATGAATCAACCACATCAATGGAGTAAACGGAATACACATCACTTGGGTAGCGCATGGCTTCAAATATATTAAAGTGTATTATCTCCTTGTCGAATTCCATAGTGAGTGTACCCTTATCAACATCAATCTTCGTCTTTGCGGTCTTCATGAATGGCCTCCCAAGAAGTAAAGAAGTAGATGCTCGGTTCTCATTGTTGTCCATATCCACCACGAAGAAATCCACCGGAAAAATAAGCTCATTTACTTGCACTAGCACGTCTTCTACAAGCCCCTTTGGATATATGTTAGACTTGTTCGCTAATTGGATAATAACTCTTGTCTCTTTCAAAGGTCCAAGATTCAAGGAGTCATATATTTCGCCGACATCACACTAATGGAAGCACCCAAGTCAAGTAAAGCATGTTCAAACCTTTGCTTACCAATAGTAATTGGTACCGTGAAACCACCGGGATCCGTGCACTTTGTAGGCATCTTCTTCAATAGCATAGCCGACGCACTCTCGCCAACTTTAGTAATTTCATTATCAAGCAACCTATCCTTCTTTGTGCATAATTCCTTCATGAACTTCGCATACCGTGGCATTGTCTTGATGGCCTCAATGAATGGGATGTTGATTTCAATCTTCTTGAAAATATCCATGAGTGCCTTGTCTTGAGCTTGTTTCTTGGATTTAGCAAAACGACTAGGAAAAGGAGGTGGAGTAGTGAAAGTAGGAACCGGTTCCTTGGATTGGTCGTTTGGTGTGGAGTTCTCCTTTGGTGCGGTTTCCTCCTTATCTTTGACTACCTCTTCAATAGCTTCTTCATGATGACTTGGACCATCCACTTGTCTTTCACTTCTTAAAGTAACCGCATTAACATTCTCTCTTGGATTCACAAATGGTTGTGAAGGAATTTTTGTGGATGCTTGAGATTTTAATAGGTTCACATCGGTCGCCAATTGTCCCATTTGAGTTTGTAAATCCTTGATGGCCGAATCGGTCTTTTGTTGGCTTTGTTGGAACATAGAAGTAAGACCTTGCACACCTTGCATTAACGCATTGAGCTTGTCATCATTCAAAGAATCACGCTCCTTGACTTGTTGGGGTTGGAATTGTTGAGAACCACCTTGTTGTTGAGGTTGAAAGCGTGATTGTTGAAAACCACCTTGTTGCGCATATGGATTAGGAGCCGCCGCTTGCTTGTTTGCATAACTAAAGTTGGGATGATCCTTCCACCCGGGATTATAGGTATTGGAGTATGGATCGTACCTTGGCCTTTGATTTGGATATAAAGCATTCACTTGTTCGGTCTCCCCATCCGGAATAATTACCATGCCATCCTTTGCATCATTATCTCCATGTTACTCATCCTTTGATCAAGATGTGATGATGTATCACTAACTTCATGCACTCGCCTAACCATTGGTTCATCTCTTGTGTAGAATTGTTGCGAGTTTGCCGCCATACTTTCAATCAACTCTCTAGCTTCGGTCAAAGTCTTGTTCATTAGTGCACCACCACCCACAAGCGTCAAGAAGAGACCTATCACTTGGGTGAAGAGCTTCATAGAAGTATTGGAGTATCATAACATCACTAAATTGATGGTGTGGACAGCTTGCCACCAACCTCTTGTATCGCTCCCAACATTCATACAATGATTCTCCCACTTGTTGTTTCAATCCACAAATCTCCTTGCGAATTTGAGTAGCTTTGGATGCGGGAAAATATCTCTCGAGGAAAAGTTTCTTCATCCCATTCCATGTTGTGACACTTCCGGAAGGCAAATAATATAACCATTCCTTAGCATTGCCCGCCAAAGAAAACGGAAAGCTTTCAACATTGCTCCATCCGCATTAGTCTCCCGGTGGAAGCATGGCCATAACTATGGCATAGAAGTCCATAAGATGTTTGTTTGGGTCCTCATTCACCATGCCATGGAACTTTGGTAACTCTCTAATCAACCCCGGATTGATCTCGAAGGTTGAGTTAGTTTGGATACACCATTGTTGTGTATCAAGCTTGTGAGAAGCTAGGTCCTTTAGTGTACGTTCAGCCATTGTTTCTTCCTCTTTGTCCGAATCACTTGATGAAGAAGGAGGAAGTGGAGTGTTAATCGCACGAATGAAATCCTTTAGTTGAGTGCCGGATCGAAGACGTATTGGACTCGGTATGCCCTCTTTAAGCATTCACCAAAGGTATAACACCTGGAACAAGATTCTCAAAAACTAAGTTAGATACGGTAAAGAATCTAACAAAGCAAGAATAAAGCAAAAAGAAAAATAAAAAAACAACTAAAAATCGCCCGTTGCTCCCCTAAGAAACGGCGCCAAAATTTGATGCGTGTCGTAGGTGCAATCAAATTAATTAATGTTTCCACTCAATTAAAAATAATATAATGGAAGTCAAGTTCGTTCCTACGAGGAGCAAGAGATTCTAGTTGTAAAAATTGTCACGAAAGGGGGGTGTAAAAAGCAAAAGAAAATAAACAAAGCAATTAAAATCGAAAGTTGAAAGCAATAAGAGAGACAAGATCAAGGAATCCTTCTTCGTTGCAAAACAATGATTAAAGTTATGTTCTTTTCTACTTGTTATTAGTCACAGATTATCACCAACCGTAGGATAGCAGTCCGCTTAGCTAGCCCCAAAATCCCTAATTTCACCGAGTAACAGTCCGCTTAGTTATCGATTCTATTCAAAAGAACCACCCCGAGGTTCGCTTACAAGATGTAATTCCCCGAATGCATTAAGATCTATGAATTTAGGTTTAGTACTAGTAGTTAAACTCTGTTCGCTTGGTCCACTTTCTAGCGTTGTTTTTACACACAATCGCTCCACGGAATCCCTCCGCAAGGTCTCGTGTTTTCTACTTGTGTAAAGTGTCGAGAACGATTACGTATTCCCTAACTTATACTAGATTTAGATCAATTAACAAATCAATTTAGCATGCACTCCAAACAATCTATCAATCAATCATGAATGAATAAACATTCCTATTAGTAAAAACAATCGATAATCATGTGAAAAATCTCAAGATAGAATTGAAAACAAAAACTTAAATCATATATTAAGAACTAGGAATTCATCCTCAATCAATAAGAAAATTAGCTACTCATGTTTTTGAAATTCACACAAATAATAATAATTAAAAGGAGAATTTTTAAGTTCACACAAATAATTAAGAAGGAGAATTTTTGAAAACAAAAACACAAGTGTGGTGTGTGTAGAGAGGTGTGTCAAAAGATGTAGAAAACTTCTCTATTTATAGGCTTCAATATTCTCCAAATCTTCCAAGGATTAGAATCCTTTTCCTTTAGCCATTCAATTTCCAAATTCAAGTCTTTCTCTTCTTCCATCTTCTCTTTCCAAATTTGAGTCTAATTCTCCATCCAATTCCAAGCCCAAGTCTTCACACCCATGAGAGAAGTCCATAGAAAATTCTGGAATTTTTTGATCGCCGGAAAACTGGGATTATGGCCGGAATCCGGCCGGAAAACGTCACCGCCGGCCACCTGAAAATTTCTCCGTCAGTGGAATATTCGACGGAATATTCCGTCAGTCCTCCGTTAGGACTAACGGTCAAAGTGGGTCAAACTAACGGTCAATCGTCAGTCAAAGTCAAAGAAGGACGAGTTAGCTTAGTCAGCTTCTGAGTCGGCTTCTGAGTTGGCTGATTTACTGGTCGGATCGGCTCTTCAAACTCGTTCGGATCGGTCATCGCTAAGTATCGATTTGACTCGGCCGGTATAGAAAAGCCGAAGTTTTGGTTGTTTCTGGGTGGCATTTCCGGCCAAATTTTCAATCCATTATCTTCACTCCCCTGTAACAATCCTAGCATACATCTAATACAATTCCAACACATTCTTCACTGCAGTAGCAAGCATCTTCTCAGCACCATTAAACCAAGTCACCACCATCATTTCCACAACCTGCAAGCTCCACACTTCCAATGCCAGTAGCTGCAGCTTCAACTCCCCCTCACTGCCATCCCATAACACCATCAAAGCCGTAACCAAGCATATCCACAGCTCAGTCCCAATTCCAGCCATCCTTTGCACTGCGCATAACACCAGTTGCTTCCACAACATCAGGTATTCTCCCAGTTCAAGCCATCAGTCTGCAACTTCAATCCTAGGCCAGCACCAGCTCAACCTCATAATCACTCTGTAGAACTTGATTTTAACTCCATCCACAACTAACTACCAACACTCACTGCTCCTGCAACTTCATAGCCATCAGAACTTCTTCATCATCTTCATAGCAGCAATGTCTCAACCAACTCAATGTAAAAGACCCACTCTGTAATTCATGTTCCACCAACAACACCACCACCACAGCAAGCCAATGTTTTTTTTCTCTTCAAACAGCACCAAACCCATTGTTCTTCTGAATTCAACATCAGCAAACCCTCAATCTCGGCTAAACTCAGAACCCATTCAATTTGTGGGATTGAGCATCAATTTTACTTCCTCCGATTCAAATCAAAACTCCTTCGGCTGTTTGCAACTCAACCTCAATCCCATGAAAATCAACAGCATCAGTTTCAGATCGAAACCCTCATTCAGCAGCTCACTCTCGATCTCCAGCTCTCGGACCAACAGCAGCGTTTCATTGCTTTCATCTTTCCCGTTCTTTCATCTCCTTCTCAATTTCTTCACAGCGGTAACTCATTCTCTGTGTATCATTGAATACCACCATCTCTCCATCTTGTCTTTGCCGCGATTCAATTTTGAATCGACCCTGACTTGAATTTATCAGCCATAAAACCCATTATGCAATCAACCTCTTATTTCAGCTCAAACCCTTGAACCAGTGCCTTCCTTCTCTGTGGATCGACAGCCTCACTTTCACTGAGTTCTCAATCTCTCAATTCTTTCTTGACCAACGACTTAGTTTCTCGAGCTTTATCCTAGATTCAACAGCAATTAGCCACCAGAACCCATCTTCCTATCCTGCTTCTCGATCTTAAACTCAAACTCAAATTCCTCCCAAGTCTCTGAGTTCGATCTCTCTGTGTTAAATTCCAGAAATGAAATGAAAAATATGAGAGACGAGTTCTCTCGATTTAGGGTTGGGGCGATAAGGATATGTACACCCCATAGATAGGACACGATAATTACACCCACTAGTAGGTGATAAGGGACACCCCGATAACAACCCCCTTAGCCTTGATCGGGCCTCGGTTTTAGTACTCCTCCAATTGGGTTGCCCCTTAACCTCAACTGGGCTCCATATATCAATCGCCTGTAAAATGACCTTTTTGCCCCTTTTGCTCAAATTGGGTGATTTCTTCTTCTTTTCCTCCGTGTGACTCCAAAGTAGCTATAAAACTCAAAACAAGCGTCAAATACAAAATTCACACGAAAAATAGCAAAGAAAGCATAAACTCTAGATAGTAAATACAGTGTATTCTACACCTATCAGCATGCTTGGACTACTCCAGGACCTGATGGATTTCCACCAGGTTTCTATCAAAAAATGTGGAACACTGTTGGAGATGACATTGTTAGTATGGTGCAAGCTTTCTTTCATTCTAAGCACCTCTTAAAACAGTTAAATCACAATTTTATTGCCCTAATTCCTAAGAAAAATTGCCCTGTTTCTGCAGTGATTTTAGGCCGATTAGCCTATGTAATGTGAGTTATAAAATTATCTCAAAATTGTTAGTTACTAGGCTCAAACCTCTTTTGAATAAATTTAATTCTACATTTCAATCACTTTTGTTCCCGATAGAATGATACTGGATAATATTGTTATGGCTCATGAACTGATTGATACCATGAAAAAAACAAAAAGTATGAAAGGTTGGATGGCTATAAAGCTAGACATGAGTAAATCTTTTGATAGAATTGAGTGGAATTTTGTGATTGATAGTCTAAAGAGCTTAGGGTTCTCTGAATGCTGGTGTGATCTCATTATACAATGCATTTCTACTGTTTCTACCTCTATTTTGTTAAATGGTTCTCCGGGTGATGTGTTTACTCCTCAAAGAGGATTAAGACAGGGTGATCCCTTATCACCATATCTTTTCATCCTCTGTATGGAGTCTCTTTCCAGATCTTTGTTTACTGCTGAAGCTAATAACTTCATTCATGGTTGTAATGTTACTAAAGATAGTCCTTCTGTTAGCCACTTATTTTTTGCAGATGACTGCCTGTTGTTTGCTAGAGCTAACACTAAAGAAGCTAATCAGATAGCTAATATCATTGATCAGTTCAGCAAATTTTCGGGCCAATCTGTAAATTTTGAGAAATCTGGGCTGGCCTTTAGTCTTAAGGTTCCTAACCAAATTAAAATTGAAATTTCTAACATTTTACAGATTAAGAGAATGGCTTTGCAAGACAAATACCTAGGAGTTCCTCTCTTGTTGTAAAAGAATAAGGTTGAATCCTTCACCCCCCTGATGGATAGATTTAATGATAGGCTTGCTCCCTGGCAATCAAAATTCATTGCTCAACCAGGTAAGACCACCTTAACTCAATCTGTTTTAGGAACTATTGCTAGTCACCATATGGCAGTCTTTCCTATGCCTAAGAAAATCACAGACAAAATGGATGTAATCCAGAGAAATTTTTGGTGTAACAAGAAGAATGGGGAAAAAGGTATATATGCTAAAAAATGGAATCATGTAGCTTATCCTAGAGATCTAGGAGGTTTAAATATTAGACAATCTGCCATTCTAAACCAAGCTTTGCTAACTAAACTTGCTTGGAGGATGATAGAGGATCCTGATGCCCCTTGGGCTGTGCTCCTTATATATAAATATTTCAATGGTTATAATCCTCTAAATTGTGTGTTGTCTAGGCAGGGTTCTTGGGTGTGGAAAGGCATCTGTGATGGCTTACAAATTATAAGGAAGTATTACTGCTGGCAAATAGGAGATGGAAATGATATCTCTATCTGGAAGGATAATTGGATACCTAGCATGAATGGTCCTCCTAAATCTAGATTTGTTTCTGCAAACATTAACAAAGTGAGTCACCTAATAGATCACACTACTAAATCCTGGAATATGGAAACCCTTGAAGCTTTGTTTGATAGAGATACTATTAGAGCTATTCAAGATATTATGATACCCTTATCAGGAAAAGACATAATTAGGTGGAAACCGGCAGCTAATGGAATGTTTTCAGTTAAAACTGCCTATAGGGCAATTCTAGATGATTCCCAAGCCAAACCCCCTAGACATAATGAAATTGACTGGAAATCCCTATGGAAAACTAAGCTTCCAGTTAAAATCCAACATTTTCTATGGAAATTTCTCCACAAATGTGTGTCTACTAGAGATAGATTGGCTAGATTTACTAAGCATAATGATATTAAATGTCCTCTCTGCAGAAGCCAGAATGAGTCCTTACAACATCTGTTTTTGGATTGTAATGTTTTTGAATCTGTTCTTGCTAGTATTGATGTTAATTGCTTACAGTTGTTACAGGGAAAAGACATCCACTCTTGGATGAAGCTCTGGTTTGACAATGATTTTCATAATAGACCTACCAATATAGCCCAGTTCAATATCATTTGTTTTACAATGTGGCAGGTCTGGAAAGTTAGGTGCAAAGTGTTGTCTTTGAGAACATCTGAGGTTAAGGTAGAGGACATTATTATGAGCATTAGAACTCATATGGCTGATTGGCTGAGAGTACAAATAGTCTCTCCTCATAACATCAGAGGAAACTCAATTGAAAATGTGACAAAGATCTGGAAAAGGCCTGATCAAGGGGATATCAAAATTAACTTTGATGCAGCTTTCTGTAAACACACTAAATCCACAGGCATAGGACTAATCTGCCGCAATTTTGTAGGTACAGGCAATGGAGCTAGAGGACTCTACACAAAAACCGCTGAACCAGAGCAAGCTAAGGCACTAGCAGCATTTGAAGCAATCCAATGGGCTAAAGCTAAAGGGATCACTCGGTTGCATATTGAAGGTGATAGCCAAAGGGTGGTGAATGCGTTAAATGGAAAACAGGGAGCGGTAAAATGGACTAATGCAAGCATAATACAAGACTCTATTTTTCTTCTAAATAATTTTAGTTACTGGAAATGTACTTTCATTCATCGTGAAGGAAACAGCGTTGCAGACACTATAGCAAAAAAAGCACTTTCATTTCCTAGTATCCAGGAATGGCAAGATTATATGCCTACTTGGTTAAAAACAGCAATTACTGCTGATGAAAACTTACTGGCAGACTCTGCCTGATTCTAGATTTTAATAAAATTTCCTTTCGTAGTAAAAAAAAAACCTACTAGGGTTGAAATTATGAAATTCAAAAATAAAATAAAAAATAAACAAAAACATAAAAACTTACAACTTGTGCATTTTTGGGGAACATGTACCACATTTGGTCCAGATGCCTCATCCTCTTCTACTTCTTTTCTATTGGCAAAATGCAAAACGGATCTAGAACCCTGTATGTGCGTTCCCCATACAGAAACATGGAAAATCAATTAGTAAAAGAAATAATATTATTTAGCTAAGAATCGGTAATTAAGGAATGCAAAGAAACCTTCCTATGTTGCTCTAGCTTAAACGATATTCAACATGAGCCACATAAAATAAAAAGAACACGTACCACTGGTACTTTGGAGATTTGGCAAAATGCACAAATAAAAGCTGAATCCCTCTCAATAGATTCCGATACCAACTCCTGAATCACAAATGCAACCGTACATTTATTCTTTGTATATACGTCAAAGATAATTTGGATCATATTTATTTTAGTTTAGGAACAACAAGCTACTAACCTCGATAAAGTCTTGTGCAGAGATTGAGCATTCAATAATGCAAGCATCATTCACAGTATACCCACTTATATGATCTTTACGTTCCTTTAACTGCATGAAGTCATCAAAACCCCAATCACTTTCATCCAGGGTGAACCGGAACATCTAGTCTTCTGTATCTATATAAACAAATACACAATAGAAACAACTTAGAACCTTTAGAAGATATCCATTTTAAACCGATATACATATGTATATATAATATGATACATACCATTTCTCAATGTGTTATGGTTGCGAGTTTGATCAACAATGGTCAAACCGAATTTCACACATGTTGAATTCTTACATTCAATTGCAGCCACGTAGACAGATAAGTAACTGTTGACCTCACATGATACATCCCCTACGAAAAGCCAGCAATCGCCTAATAGAATAGTCCTAGTACAGGAAACAGGTTGATTGGTATACCATTTATCAGGACCTACACTGAAAATACGAGAGAAATGATTATCCTCGTTCAATTTAGAAACGTTTTCAATCCTCCATATATATATCTGGAAGACCGAGGGGCGTCATCGTCGTTAACCAATGCTGATTTTGAACTGCAAGAAGCAATGAAGAAATAACTAAAACAATTTCAACAGCATCTTGTTCAATCCTCCTTGTAAATTTACTAAAACAATTACTTTAGAGAGTAAGAAAAAAATAATTACCACTTTCCATTTGGAATAGAAAATCAGAGTAACAACTTGAGGAGGCTGAAACCTGTTCCTGCACCTTCAAATTTAGTGAATGAATAAAAAATTGTTCCAAGCACAGTGGATAGACAGTGAAGAGTCAAAAATGAAATTTATTTAGACGATAAAAAAAAAAAAACTAAGACCATCCAAGAGTTGTTTTATCATCAGAATTTGCATGTATCACCACCAGAAATGTTTCTCCAAAGAAATGGTGTAGATGTGGAAAATCCTACTTCTACATCCAAGAAACATAAACACACACACAAGGAAGCAAACAAGCAAGAGATGTGCAAGAACACAAGATATATGTGGTTCGGTATGATTACCTACGTCCACGGGATGAAGGGTTGATGATCTTATTACTTGAATCGGAGTTACAAGGATGTTTCTAGCTCACAAGTTCTCTCTTCCTCACTTACAAGCTCTTAGTGCCCTCTCTCCCAAACTGAATGCTTGCCCTTAACTCTCTACAAAGCTCTCTATTTATAACCGCAAGTGCTAATACATCCGAGTTACAGTGTATGTCATGGTGTATCTTCTTTGATGTTCTCTTCGGCTCTGGTTGATGCCATGCCCGATGTACTAGGCCGAGCTTGGTGATGTTTCCTCATGTCGCCTCTTCACCCGATGTTAGTGTCTTTGGAGAATGCTGCCGATGTCGCCCGTGATACTCTTAGCCGAGTCTTACTTTGACCGAGTCATCCTTATCTTCTCAACCACTTAGTCAGTGCATTTATTCTCGATGTACCCGATGGCATCACGTCCCTACTTTACACGTATTGTCTTCACGGGTTCATTTCATATCTCTTTTCTCGCGCCAAGGCTGAGTGGTAGGATTCAGTACTTCACGCTTCTTCTGCAATTAATGTCTCGCCTCCTAGGATTGCTCCACCTGTACCTGTGGATTATTTACACCTACATTTATGCCCCTTCTTTCACTCGTGTGATCGACACGAGGGGAAGAAACCGCTTCGGCTTCCACGTCCTTTGTCATGCCGTATTCCGCGCCATGTTGTTCTCCACTCCCGCTCGTCTTTATGACCGGTTACCTCTTCCGTCGGTTACAATTTCCTAGGGTATAAATCCTTCCCTTAAACCCTTGGTTTCTCATTCTGCCTTCTTTTTCAAAATAACGTTCTCTCTCCTTCTCACCGTTGTTCTGACGTCTTCTTACCCTCTGATCTTTTCGAGAGATATTAATCCTTTTCGTTTTTTGTTAATCTTCCGTTGCTGCAGCCACCGTGTTTTCGCTGTTCGTCTTCATTTCTTTCAGTTTGAGTTCTACCTTTTCTGCTTCTTTAATGGCTTCCGCTTCTTCAACTCCTTCTATGACAGAAAAAAGGTGCATAAGTTATACCTTTTCTGAAGACGATGGTGCTCCTCTCAATTATTTATTTATTATTGATAGTCCTTCCCATCATGATTCCTGCGCCCTGAATTCTCTTTTCTCTGATGGTTCTCCTTCATATTTATGTAGGAATGATAAGAAGGCTGCCAAAGACTTGACGGACAAACAATTCATTCAACAATTGAAGGATGACTTCAATCTTCATGATTACAAGATTACTCTCTTATCGGGCCAGAAAGGAGTTTTGAAGAGAAGTGATGTCACCAACTTCTCCCACTCACCCGAGGCGACTGTCATTACCAAAGGTCAGCTAGAGTTTCCTCTGTATGACCAGAGTCGTCCATTTATGTATGAAGCCCTCTCCAAGATCCGCCCTCATCGAGCCTTGGCTCAGTGGAATGGTAATACTTTCCGCATCATAAATGAGTTCGAAAGGCGAAGTCTGGGCGGCTGTACTCCTACTGCTTGGTCGACATATGATCCTTCCCAAGCGGGCGATTATACTCGGAGTGGGACTTCTACTAATGGAGACCTTGCTGGTTTTGCTGCTAGCCCTCACCGCAACAAGGTTATCCCCGAGGGCTTTAAGAAGCTTCTTTTGGACGAGGATCCCGAGGGGAAGATTACTAAGACGACTAACAAGCATGCTCGTCATACCAGTGACGTAGCTTGGGATCGAGTTCCGTTAGGCATCTATGGTCCTCTTTATAGTGGCAAGTTTTCCTCCCGGTCGAGCCCTATCCTTTCTGGGTCGTCAATGTTGATCAGGTAAGTTCCTCCGTCTTGGTCGATGTCGGCTCATGTGTTCTGCAATGTTTTAATTTTTCCTGCTTTTTGTAGTTCAAGTCCCAGACCGGCCAACCGGAAGCTCTCGTTCCTCGAAAGAGAGGTTCTAGCACATGGGCCGAGGAGGAGATAGTGAAGGTAACAAATATACTGCTTTGTTATGTACTTGCCCCTATTTGTTGCCTTGAATGTATCTGACGAAGGCTCATGTGCAGAAATCAAAGGTTGAGAAGAGTGGAGCTGGAGGTATAGTTCTTGGAGATGGTGAGGACCCCGAGGATCGGCTTCCTTTATCTCATTTCCTGGGGAAGTCGCCTCAAAATACCGCTGATATTTCTTCTGCCATTGTAGGTGGTAAACCCATGGGGAAGGGTAAGGAGACCAAGGGCGACTTGTCTGCCCCGGGAAAAATTGTGCCCAATGATCAATTTGGTAAAGGGATTGTTCTTGCTGATGGTGTTGTGTATCTTGAATCTGATGGTGATGATGATGAAGATCTTTTTGATGGAGAGGAAGAGGCCGATCGTGATGAAGATGAGCCTAAGCAAATGGAAAAGTCTGGTGATGGTGGAAATAATGTGGTTACTCGTGGCGAAGAGAATATTACTTCTGGGAACGAGTTGTTGGAGCCTATTTCTCTTGTGGTTCCTAACTCGGGCAGTACCACCTCCTTTACTGTCTCGGGCCCTATGTGCAATTCTTTATGGGATCTCCTTTCTCCTGACTTTGGCTCCTTATCCGATGAGGAGATGATAAGTTCCGTAGCTTTGTACTCTGCTCGTCTAAAGGTCACATTTGATCGAATTGTAAGTTATTTTGTTTATCCATAGGTTTGTAGAGTGAAATGATCACTAACGTTTACAATGTTCCTAGGCGGTCAACAAGGAGTTGCTGGATGCTGCTATTCGTCGGAGAGAGCTAGCGGAGAAGGAGGATCTTCGGCTTCAATTGCAGCGTGAGCAAGGACGGGCCCGAGATCTTGAGAAAAAATTGGCCGATGCCCAAGGTACTTGCTTGAAACCCACATCTTCGTGATTGATTCTGTAGTGCCAATATCTTGAGCTTAGTATTATCTTCTTAGCCGAGGTGTCTAGTATTGATGCCGACGCTGCTTCAGAGTACCATTTGTTAAAGAGAAAACTAGACATTGAACTGGATCATGTTGAGAATATACGCCAAAGAATTGTGAATAAGGATGACAAGATAGATCAACAAGAGTCCGAGCTTGAACAACTTCGAGATGAGTTAAAGCGGTTTCAAAGATTTGAGTATGTGCCCGATGAGATGGATAATCTCCGAGCAAGCTTATCTCGGTTCCAAGGGATTGCTGCCGATAAGACGTTGTTGGCCGATAATTTGGAGAGTCAATGTGAGAAGTTCAGATATCAACTTAGGGATCTGCACGTCGATCGTAAGCGGCTTTTGAAGGAAAGAGATATTGCCGAGCTGTCTAATCAAGAGTTGAAATAAAAGCTCAGACAACTCGAGAAGGTATCCCAAGAGTTAGAGTGGCTTCAAACTGAGATGTCGTGTTTGCGACTGACACATGATCGACAAAAGGCTGATTGGCAAGATCATAAAAAGTACTGACCCACCAATGAGTTCAATGAGCAGCATTACAACGAGCTAACAGCGAAAATATCGACCCTTGAGTATAGTTTACTTAAGTCCGAGGATACTATGAAAGAAGTGTTTCCATTGCTTGAAGGTGTTATTGTGTGTAATATGTTTTGGTTGTAGTCGTTCTTTTGTTATGCTGCCCTTGTCATAATTCTAATCGGTGTCTTTGCCCCTGCAGCCGAGCAAGAGAAAGTGAAGTTGTTGGAGGAGGAGAATGTCTGACTGAAGGCGAGGGAGACCCATCTGCTTGGGCAAGTAGCCACTGCTGAGGCGGCATCGACTAAGTTGACTCAGAGTCTCGCTGTTGAGAAGGAGAGGTTCAATTCCAAGCTGGTTGTTAGAGTGAAGGAAGGTGTTAAAACGGTGATGGATAAGAAGCGAGCCGATGGTGCTGCTAAAAAGGCCGGTTCAGGATCAGTTCCTCCGAGGGCATAGATGGACATTTTGTAGTGCTGCGCCACTATTCTGCTCCTTATGTTGGGCTGTAATTCCTTTGAATACCTTTATTTTCTTTCCTAACTCTTTGTTTATGGGGTGCTGCGTCGCCAGCCGGTTGTTTTCTTGTTACTTGACATTCTCCCTTATGTCGTTTTGTTCATACTTTGGTTGTTTATTAATGTTGAGCTTGTTGTTCCCTGCAACAAAGTGTGTTAACGTGTTAGTATAAATTCCATTTCTGTCAAACACACTCAACAGGGAGGGTCATCGGGCCCAATGCCATGTCCCGATTGAGGTATCTCATCACAGTCATTTCGATCTAGTGGTAGGGTATTGGTCTTTCCTAATCTTTATTGGCTCAATATCCCCCAGGAGATATCAATTAGCTACCTTGGGCAAGTGATTTCGGCCACTTGTGATGGGAGCAATGTTGTATGCTCGATTGTCGAGTACTCATGCCCCGAAAATCGGCCGCTGGTTTCCAACCACAAGAGCCCTTAGACTACCTCGGCACTTGCACACTGCCACTACCCCGAGTTCGAATAACCCGTCGAGTGTAAGGCACCTCGGCACTTGCACACTGCCGTCGCCCCGAGTACGAATTCCCATTCGAGTGTAAGTCACCTCGGCACTTGCACACTGCCGTCGCCCCGAGTACGAATGACCATTAGACACAATTGTCATAGTTCCTACCCCACGTGGATTTTTAAGGATACGAATGACAAGATATCATACATGTTTCCGCACCCCTCATGGGTGATACAGCTTTAGGTGTCTAGTATTCCACGGCCGCGGTTCGGGTGTTCCGTCCGGTTTCAATATCTTATATGCCCCTCCTCCCACCTTTTCCATAATCGTGTATGGTCCTCCCCATCGTCCCGCTAATTTTCCTCCCTTCTTGTCACGTTCATAACTGGGTAGTTCTTTCAGTACTAACTGCCCAGGCTGAAATTCTCTCGGCCGAACTCGCTTGTTATATTCACGATGTGGTCGCCTTTGATAGTTTTCCATTTTTTGCAGGGCCATCTCCCTAGTTTCTTCTAAGTCGTCGAGCTTGGCCAAGATCAGGTCTGCCGAGATGTTTCGTCTCCAAGCCTCAGTTCTTGTCGTAGGTATCATTGCTTCTGTTGGGAGAATAGCTTCGGTGCCATACATTAGAATAAAAGGTGATAGACTAGTGGCGTCTCTGCGTGTAGTACTGTAAGCCCATAGAACGTTGTAGAGCTCCTCACACCATTCGCCGTATTCCCCGTCCAGCTTCTTTTTTAGGTTGTCGGCTATGGTTTTGTTTGTAATCTCGGCCTGCCCATTACTTTGTGGGTAAATGGGTGTCGCCTTGCTCTTTCGAATGTTGTAAGCGTTGAATAATAGGTCGATATTTTTGCCCTGCAATTGTTTCCCGTTATCCTAGACAATTGCGGCTGGTACACCGAAACGGCAGATAATGTGCTCCCAAATGAAATGGAATACGTCCTTGTCTCGAATATGTCTCAGGGGTGCCGATTCTACCCATTTGGTGAAGTAGTCCGTGGCCACTATCAAGTATTTTCTTTGTCCCGACCCGACATGTAATGGCCCCACGATATCGAGCCCCCATTTGGCAAATGGCCAGGGACTAATAACTGAATTCAGGGTGACTGCTGGTGCATGTATCTTCTTACCAAACTTCTGGAACTCATAACAGATTAAAGCCATGTGCTTAGCATCTTCATTCATGTAAGGCCAAAAATATCCCATGGTCTTTGCTCGAGATGCCAGGCTCCGCCCCGAGCTATGATTACCCGCTGCCCCGTAGTGCAATTCATTCAAGATCATGTGCCCCTATTCTTTGCTTAAGCATCTCAATAACGGTCCAAAATAGGATTTTCTGTATAAGACACCATCTCGCAACTCGTACGACGTTGTTTTGCTTTTAATCTTGTTGATCTCGGGTCGCCCTTTGGGCAGTTCTCCCGTTTCCAAGTATTGGTGAATGGGTTTACGCCAATCCCCAACTTCATATTTATCGGCCGTGGCAACTGCTACATATACCTTGAGGTCTATTGGTTCGGGTATAGACGGCGTTAAAATTCGCATAACTCGAATGCCTTCCACGATCGGGTCTGTTAGCATCGAAGCAATGTAGGCCAGTGCATCGGAGTGGCGATTTTGTTTTCTGAAGATTTGTCGGAACTTAATGTTTGGTATTTGTCCGATGTAAAATTGGGCGAGTTCCCAATACTTCTGCAAAATCGGGTCATGTATGGTGTATTGTCCATTGATCTGTCTAATGACTAGTTGAGAGTTGCTAGTGAGCCTTACATCGTGGATTCCCATTTCGACTATCATTCGCAAAGCATGTATTACCGCCTCAAACTCAGTAACATTGTTTGTTGTCTTAAATTAGAGCATAAACGAGTGAACCATCTTCTTCCCCTTTGGCGTAGTGAAGACGAGTCCTAAACCGGACCCTTCTTTGTTGGACAACCCATCTACAAATACTTCCCACCGTGTCAGGTCACATGTATCAAGGAGATCGGACGGATCTTCTCGGTCTTCCTCCATGCCCGGGATATCCTCGACCTCATCCTCCTCGTCCAAAGGAAAATCGGCCAAGAAGTATGATCGCTGTCGTATGCGTCAAAAATAAATTACTTTCTCACTCCTCAAAATATATAATATAGCAAGGGCAAGAAAGGATCGTTCCCACAGAGAGGTCTTGGGTTGTCAATATGTTTCGGTTTCCTATATAAAGTGAGGGGGATTTTCTGATTTTTATAAACTAAAAGTAAAATAAAAACAAACAATAAAGCAAAGCACTCGAATCAATGATATAAAGATATTGGTCAAGGATTTCGTTTTCATTCACAAACATGTTCTTGTCTTAATAACTAGAATTGATTTTTAATCTCTCATTATCAAAAGCCCTAAGATACCTAGTCGTAAGAGTATCCCGCAATTTCCTGATTTCATCACACATACATGTAAAACGACGCAAGTATGAATTCTACCAAAAGAATAACCCGACGCCTTGCGCTAATCAAGTTCAATTCCCGTGGAGCATTAAGATTCATGAAATTAGGCTAATCAATGCAATTGAAATACATTGCGCAAACAATTCGAACAAAGGTCATGATTCACATATGAATACAAGGATATATCACTACAACCTAGAATCATATTTATGCTACTTGTGTTCAAGGATTATCGCTCGATGAAAAATCCTAAACTAGCTATAGATGTGAATATAAGTTCTAGCATTTTGCAACTTGACAAAACAAATAATCAATCATGTTGTAATACGTCAATCATACAATTATATTTTCAGAGAATCATGAACGATAAATATGAGACAAAACTAATATATTGAATCAAAGAACCATGTTATGTGAAATCCAACTAATCCATAACCAAAAGTAAATTAAGTATTCATGCTCATGGAGTTCATCACAAGAAGGAAGAGAAAGCCTATCATGTTTCTAAACCCTAGAACAAAGGTAGAAGAAGAGATCCTCGAATAGAGAAAAGTCTTCTCTTTTATAAGTTTCTCAATTTCCATAAAGGATACTCTTTCTCAATTAGGTCACGCCTCATTCTTCTCAAAAGTACATCTCCAAGTGGTCCACCAAGCCCATATGTTAAAACATCTCTTCTGGAAATTATGGGTCCAAAACAGGGTTGTCGGATTACTAACGTCACCACCGGAATCCGGTCGCCGGAATTTGTCACCGGAAAATTATCTCTGCCCACCTGAACAATCAGAAACTGTCACCAAGCAATTGTATCCTTCCAGCACCTCAACTCTACTTCTCTGCAATTCAAACATTCACAAAATACCATCTAAGCCAATTCCTTGTTCTTGCGAAAACGTACCCAAAAGCGTAGCTCCAAACTCATATATGCCGCGGCCGAATCATGCATCCAACACATACCCCCTTCGCGATTCACTGAAATATTATGATCCATACTCTAAGCTCTGAAATCCGGCATCCCGGGCTAGTACCACCGGCTCACCATTCTCGCCCACTTTTCGCACTATTTCTGCAGCTGGAAAACTATCTCAGGCCATACTTTCAGCCGCTTCAGTTCATCACCATACTGCAGAAACTCCAGCCTTCATTTGCAGCTCATTGCAGCACTGCACATTCCCTGCGTTCAATCCATGCACAATCCACATAAACCCTTAAGAACTAAACCATTCATCTCACTACCAAAACTTCAGTCAAACCAACAGCATCAGAGACTCTGCTAACTCCATTTCTTGCACTTGTTCCGCATCATTCATTTATTGCAGCTGCAGCTGGTCATGCTCCTGCACTCTAACCTCTACCAAATCTCCACAAGCTTAAGCTCCAGAACTGTCTCATAGCATCACATCCCATCCGATGAGCAACAAACCACAATCTCAGTTAAACCCCATCTTCCATATTCTTTGTAACTCTCTGTTGTTCAATACCAGCACCAGCAATTCTTTTTTTCTTCCCTGCAACCACCAAAGCTCTACTGCCACAGCCATTGTGACTATGGCTAACACACAACCATACTCAGAACCACCTGACTCAGCCACCACTTGCAACTGCAACAGCAACTAGTTCATTTCCTCATCTCCCCGAGTTCATCCACAAGAGATATTCACTCTCAGATCACACCCAATGCCATATTCTGCAGCTCAAGCTCCTTCATTGAACCACAAACACACAAATACTGCTCAAGTCATTCCCTTTGCCAATTGCACGATGCACACTTTGCCGGTGGCAATATCATCTACCATTCAGTCCAGTGTCCACTGCACTTAATTTACAGCACAACTAATCCCTTCTTAACCATTCAATTCCACCGACAAACACCATCTAGAAACACCATCTGAGCCTAATGAACCCTTGACTAACAATCCCTGGAATCAGACATGCCTCCTGCACCACCAGTGCATCACAAGCCAATCCACAACACACAGCTTTTCTGCAAAATCACACCATCATTGGAACAAAACAACCCAACTGCAACCACAGCTTCATTGCTTGCATCCATCTCAACAGAACCCCCTCCATCTTCAACAAAGAAGTTACATAATCATTCAACCAACAATATCATACACGGCACCCTTCACGTCATCGTTGCAATTTCTCCCATGTTCATCTTCTCTAATCCAGGCCCTCAACTCAATCGAAAACACCCAACAGACCCCACGGCTACAAACTTCGATCCCTGCTGGCTTTCAAGTGCTCTCACTAGTCCTCCGTACGCACCTACAGACCCATGGCTAGCTGATAGCAAACCTGGAGCAGCACCAGATCGTGACTGAAGTTGAATGTGTAAAACTGGTGGCTCAGGCTTTTTGTCGAACAACTGCAGTGCGTGTAGCAAACTGACCATGGCTAGGCACTTGCTGTATATTGGAGATAGCACAACTCCTTACCTGCGAAGATTTCACATTCAATCACCAACCCATTCATTTATAATTCATTTAAATACACTAATACTTCAACAATTCCCTTCATATATTCCCATGAAAATGGTCAGTAACAGCTTCAGTTATTCACAGTTCTACTGCCTGAAATCTTTACCAAAATTTAATCCAATTCAACCCCACTTCGCCTGCACCTTGAGCTACAACCACCACTCATACTCGATACACTGATTAACTCAAACACTCAACAAAACCCATGTATTCAACAACTTCTCTCGACTGAATTCATACTCCATAACTTGACCAAACTCTGCCCATAACCACCACAGATAGTACCCTATTTGCTGCTCTTGGTTGGTTCATAATGGAGTTGTTGATCTTTGCTCTTTACTCTTCTCGATCTCTGCAGGAAACGAGAAGAAATGTAGCCTCTCATAGCTCGAGCTGATGAAGAATGCGATCTCTTCTCTGCTTGTAATGAGACCTAATTATCATTCTTTGAATTGCACATGTGCGACTCCCTTGAGTAAAATCCACTAAGGCCTTTGTAGTCTGATTTACTTCATGTTGGTTTCCAGGCTTGTGACCTCCCAAGCTAAATGTTAAGCCCATGTCATAAACTTTGCATAATCTTAGACTCCAGCATCGCAGCTTACACTTGGCAGGTGACTCAGTTGATATGAGCTTTACGCGTGTATCCGATATGTCCCATTTCGATGCTTTTTTATTCTTTCACACCATATGACTCCAAAACACCTATAAAATGCAAAAGAAGCGTAATATACAAAAATATAAGAGAAATAGCTAAGAAAAGCATACATAATTGATACTTGAAAGATGTAACTTAGGCACCTATCAAAGTCCGCCACTGCCTGCGCCTTTACTGCTGTCCTCATTTTGTAGAAGACGTCGAACTGCTTAATTTGAGCACTCCATTTAGAGATCCGTCCCGACCTTGATGCGTTATCGAGTACTGATTCTATGGACGACTTCGTAAGTACACTGATCCTATGAGTCTGAAAGTACGTCCGTAGTTTTTGTGTCGCCCATACCAAAGCGAGAATTAGTTGCTCGATCATGGTGTAGTTCTTCTCGGCTGGATTCATGGTTTTGCTTATGAAGTATATAGGCTTCTCCTCTGTCCCAACATTTTTAACCAGGACCGCACTTATTTCATAACCCGTTGCCCCGAGATATAAGGTAAGCACTTCATCGGGCTCGGGTCGTTGTAGCACCGGCAGGCTCGCTAGGTGTTGTTTTATTTTTTGAAACGCTTCTTCACACTCCTCGCTCCACCTGAACTTCTCCCCTTTTATGAGTGTCCCGAAGAAGTCTTTGCATTTGTCGGAAGATCGAGAAATGAATCGCCCGAGTGCGGCTAAGTTGCCGTTTAGTCTTTGTACGTCTTTCACCGTCACTGGAGATGGCATTTCTACCACAGCCCCAATCTTCTCAGGATCCGCTTCTATGCCTTCGTCCGTAATTAGGTAACCCAAAAATTTACTCGAAGTGACCCAAAAACTAAATTTAGCAGGGTTGACTCGCATCTTATATTTTCTCATAGTTTGAAAAATTTCGCGTAGGTCGCCAATGTGGCCGGATGCTATCTTTCTTTTTACCAACATGTCGTCCACGTAGACTTCGATGGTGTGATGAATCTTGTCTTCAAACATGTCCTCCACTAACCTTTGGTAAGTAGCACCCGCATTTCTCAATCCAAATGGCATTTTGGTGTAACAATAAAGTCCTCTAGGTGTGAAGAATGACGTATGTTCTTGATCCTCAGGGGCCAATGGGATTTGATGGTACCCCGAGTATCCGTCCATTAGCATGACTGCCTTATACCCGACTATTGACTCTACTAGTTGATCGATGCTGGGGAGAGGAAAGTTGTCCTTCGGGCAGGCCTTGTTCAAATCACTGAAGTCAATGCAGATCCTAACTCCCCCGTTTCTCTTTGGTACGATCACCATGTTAGATATCCATTGTGGGTACTGAGCCTTTCAAATGATTCCCGCTTTTTGTAACTTTCTCAACTCGGCCTCCACCGCTGCTTGCAACTCGGGTGCAATTCTCCGTATTTTTTGTCGGATTGGCTTGAACTTGGGGTCTATCCTTAGATAATGTGAGCATACGTCTGGGTCAATTCCCTCCATATCACGCATCTGCCAGGAGAACACATCCATGTGTTCTTTCAACAATGTTATCAGTTGTTCAGTCTGCTCGTCCGTTAGTAAGGTTCCGATTTTTACTAATCTCGGCTCTTCTGCAGTACCTAAGTTAACTTCTCGGGTTGGCTCTAAAGCCGAGAAGTTAGGTTTCGATTCTTCGACCGATGTCGCCTCCTTTGATTGCTATAAGACCTCTTTTTCTCCTTCTTCATAAGTTGCAATAGCCTGTGAAAGCACCTTTTCTAGTTCTTCTTCGGCCTTGGCTTCCTTGGCTTTGTTCTTTTCTCGGCGTTGCCTTGATCGTCTTTCCTCATTTTGCTGGATATCCAACTGCATGCATTATTTTGCTGCTTGGGTATCTCCCAATACTTCCACAACTCCTCGATAAGATGGGAATCTTAGCCTTTGGTGGTACGCCGATGCCACTCCTTTGATACCCGCGAGCCATGGCCTGCCGAGGATCGCCTCAAATGGTGACACGACGTCCACAACACAGAAAGTAGTAAGCGTGTCCAGGTATCCTTCTCTGTCCAAAACTCTGAGTGTGACTTCTCCCTTTGGTACTATAACGGTGCCGTTGAAGTCGTAAATTCGATAAGTTGAAGAAATTAAGATATTATCTGATAATTCCATCCTCTTGAAAGTATCATAGAACAGGACTTCGACCGAGCTTCCCCTGTCCATCAGGATCCTCTTAACTCCCCATTCTTCAATAAGTAAGGTGATCACTAGTGGGTCTCCATGTGCTTGGCCATTCGAAGGAACATCTTTAGCTGAGAAGGTGATCGGCTGCATCATCCATGGTTCCATTGGTAATGTCTTTGCTACACTAAAGATTTCTTTCCCTGCTCGATCCCTCTTACAAATCCTGGAAGTGATACCCATCCCGAGATCAAATCTTTGTGTGACCGAGTATGAGATAGTGTTGCAGGTGAACTGGGTTCCCCTGTCGATCCTTACTTGGTGCACAGGAATATCGGGCTGGACTGGTGTCAGCGCTGTCTTGACGAAATGTCGTAAGTACCCATCTCGGATCAAGTGTTGAACGATATCTTTTACTTCTCGACAATTGTTAGTTGAGTGCCCTCGATACTGGTGGTAATGACAAAACTCGGGATGGTTTCTTGTTTCGTCGAACTGGATGCCCCTAGTCTTCGGGTATCTGATGTCGTTACATTTTTCTACTTCCTTGAATATTTCCTCTAATGGTGCATTCATGGGTGTGTAGGTTCTTGGTTCGTGTCGTGGCTTCTTTCCCTTCTCAACCCATTCTTTCTTGCCCGAGACTTGTTGTGGGGCTACCGGCCTTTTCTCGGGTCGCCTCAGATCTTGCATAGGGACAGGCTCCGATGCCGTGCTGGCTTCTTGGATTCCTCTATACTGTGCTCCTTCTTGTATCTCCTCAAATGCTATGTAATGTTCCTGCATTTTCCTCATCTCTCTTAGCGTCTTTGGCTTTTCTGTGTACATTGTTATCCATATGGGATCTGACTTTCCCAATGAATTCTCAAATCCAAATATTTGCTGCTCGACTGGAACCTTCCCAATATCAGTACATAATTTCCTCCATCGATCTATCAGAGATGTCGGGGGTTCTCGAAACCGTTGGGCCAGTGTGAATAATCTGTTTACCCTTGAGCGAGCAATGTTGTTATGCATACTTTAGAGTGTCGGGAAGCTACAATCACATGTAAAGTCTCAGATGGGCCTAAAAACACATACTTTAGAGTGTCGGGTAGTGGTTTTAGGTCCAACTTAGGAGGCTCTTCTAAAGAAGGAATTAAGGTAGTCTCAGAAACTGGTAATGGTTCGAACCTAGCTTTCCATCTATCAGTGTCTAACACAGGGTTAGAATCTAATAGAGCATTCACTTTTTCAATAGTGCTATCATCATCAAAATCTAAATCAAAATGGGATAGACAACTTTCTAATGGGTCTTCAGATAAAATGTTTGGTACTGACTCTTGAACTAAGGCTTCTATCATGTTCACCTCCTCAACACATGTGTCATCTAGCTCATAAGGTAGCTTACTGACATTAAAAATGTTCATCTCCATAGTCATATTACCAAAAGATAAATTCATCACACCATTTCGACAGTTAATGATCGCATTAGACGTAGCTAAAAATGGGCGACCTAATATCACGGGTATCGGTTCTCTCGGGTCAGTGACAGGTTGGGTATCTAGGACCACGAAATCCTTTGGATAAATAAACTTTTCGACCTCAATAAGAACATCCTCAATAACACCTCGAGGAATTTTACGAGACCTATCGCCTAACCGCAATGTCATCTCGAGTAGGTTTCATTTCACCAAGTCCTAGTTGTAAGTACACATGGTACGGCAGTAAGTTCACACTGGCTCCTAAGTCAAGTAAAGCTTTTTCTACCCGGTGTTTACCTATTGTACAAGCAATGGTAGGGGAACCTGGGTCTTTGTACTTTGGAGTTGTGGTGTTCAGAATGATCGAAATTACATGATTAGATAAAAAGGCTTTCTTATGGACGCTAAGTTTTCGCTTTCGCGTACACATATCCTTAAGGAACTTGGCATAAGCAGGAATTTGCCTAATTGCATCTAATAAAGGAAGGTTTATGGTAACTTGCTTAAAAACGTCCAATATGTCATTAAAGTTCGATTCCTTCTTTGTTGGTACTAATAGTTGGGTAAACGGGGCTCTAGGCACAGAATCAGACCTCTCGGGAACCGAATTGGCTTCATCAAAAATTTTATCAGTCCCCTCAGCTAGTGGTGGTCCTGAGGGGTGAACTACAGTATGTTCACTATCGGGCATGGTTACCTGATTGTCTACTACTCTACCACTCCCAAGGGTTCTAATAGCATTCAACTGATTCGATGGTTTTGCACCTACTTCATGAACTCCTCTAGGATTGGGATTAGTCTGAATAGGGAACCTTCCGTTATCTCTTTCACTTAAGGTCTTAGCTATTTGGCCCACTTGAAGTTCTAACTTAGCAAGGCTCTGAGCATTAGTTTGAAAGTTCTGCTTAGTTTCCTGTTGAAAACTAATTTGGCTCTGTGCTAATATATCCTGAGTTTTTGCTAACATTACTAAACTGACCTTGACTCTGTACCTTAGACCAAGAAAAGTTCTGATGGTTTCTCCAACCATGATTATAAGTTTCTGAATATGGGTAAAACTTTTGACGATTATCAAATCTAATGTTATTATAGAGAGCATTGGCTTGCTCTTCATTATTCTGGCCTTCCCAAAAAGGCTCCAATCTACCACTAGTATGACCCACTTCTAAAGCTTCTAACCTTTTCGCTATAGCAGCAATTTTGGCATCTAATTCAAAGCTTACTTCTACCCTATTAACGTTTCCTCTGCCTAGAAGAATTGTTTTCTGGGGTCCCCTATTACTTTCCCATTGTTGGGTCTTTTCGGCGATTTCATGCAAATATGGCATCGCATCATCAACTATTTGGTTTTCAAACCCACATGTACACATAGATTCTACTGTGGTTGTAGTGGCATAATCTAAACCCTCATAAAGGATCTGAACTAACCTAACCTTTTCTAAACCATGATGAGGACATTGGGCTAATAGATCATTGAACCTTTCCAAATACCTATACAAAGATTCTCCCTCTTGTTGAGAAAACGTGCAAATTTGCGTCCTAATAGACAATGTTTTGTGCCTAGGGAAAAACTTGTTCAAAAAGGCAGATGTAAGTTGTTCATATGTTTCAATTGAACCAGAAGCCAAACTATATAGCCACGATTTAGCTTTATCTTTCAAGGAAAAAGGGAATAACCTAAGTTTCAAAGCATCATCATCAAGGTTTCTAATCTTTAGGGTACTACAAATTTCCTCAAAGTCCCTAACATGGAAATAGGGGTTTTCATTTTCTTTCCCTAAGAAGATTGGGAGCATGTGTAAGGTCCCAGGTTTAAGTTCATAATTTGCTTCCGTTTCAGCTAACCTGATACACGAGGGACGAGTAGTCCTAGTCAGGTTCAACAAAGCTTTCAAAGTTGCCATTTCTGGCACTATCAGAATATTAGGGATTGTCTCCTCAAACGGACATTCAAAAATGGACTCGTCAAAAATCGGACTTTCTAAATTGAGGTAATCGAGGCACTTAGAACTACTAGGTTTCTCTTTAACAAATCTACCTAGGGCGTCTCTTTTACGTTCAGGCATGCAAAAGAATAAGGAAGGGGATTCTATGCAATCACAAAACAAGGCTGACTCAACCAAATCAAACTTATTGATTTCTAGCAAACAAAAAGCATGATGGCTCCACTTAGATTGTTTCTAGACCATCTTCTAATCTTCCGAAAGGCAACTAGGTACAATTTTAGAAAACCTCTAAAGAACGAGTTAAGCTAATAGATACCCAATACAGTCCTTTTGAACGACTTTCCTACAAGCTCGTTACCTTATCGGTCTCGTTCTAGTCAAAATTTTAAGCTTGGGTTCGCGTTTGGTATCGTTTTCCTAAGGCGGGCAAGAAGAAAACGGTGATGAAATCCGAACCCTTATCATGTATGGCCAGGCCTTGCCCTATACTAGGAAATTAAAGTCCGTATTCAGTCCTCAACATATATGCATACGATGGAGTCCAATAACTCGCTGACAGGGGATTCGCGAGTGTTTAGAATCTTACCTCCCGTTCCAGACGGGGGATGAATCGGTTGTAGTCGACTCAGGCCACTGACTCCTATGTCAGTGTACGAACCCAAGGTGCAGAGACAATATTGTAATTGTCCTCCTTCTCTGCAAACAGTTTATATTTAAAGTACCCTTCCGTAGGGTAAAAATAAAAATAATGTCCCAAAGTCCAAAAGTCCAAAGTGTCCAAAAAGAAAAGAAAAATTACAAAAATAGATAAACCCTAATACAATTTTTTTTTTCCTTTTCTAAAAATAAACAAACCCTAAAAAAATAACTAAAATAAAATTGTCTTCTTTTTCCTTCTTTTCGCTTTAATCTTTAGCTCCAAGTCTTTATGAAATCACCAAACTCCTTGGCTCAATTTTCTTTATGGTCCAGAACCTGTAGACAAAAGATAAATACCCAAGAACGTAAAAAAGAACAAAAAAAAAATAAATCTAAAACCCTAAAAACAAGTCCGCGTCGGCGGAGCCAAAAATTGATGTGATTGTGATAATGGTAAATAAAGTGATTCGATTCTCGAACTTGTGAAGGATTTTTCAGACTTAAATTCTAAAACTAAATAGAAAACTCACGAATAATTATAGCAAACACTGACAAAGTTGATATCAATATTAAAAGAACACTGAGGCTAAGATTCCACTATTTTCCAAGTTCAAAGTGATTTAATCCCAATATTTATATTCATGCAATTTTCCTATTCAATTTGATTGTAACTATTGCAACAAGTAGATTCTCAAAATAACAAGTGTAAATCCGAAGCATAGAACATCAAAAACCTAGGTCCAAGTATGATCTATCAAAAGAAATAACAATTGCATAACAAAAATCATTCAAACAATTTTCGATCAAGGAAAATAATCAATAATTGCAAATAAATAGATAAATAAATAGATAAATAAGAATATACCACTTTTTGTTGGAAAAATAGCTTCCTCTATCGCCTCAGCAATGGGGTTTAGCTCCTCATATTAATCACTTGCTCAAAATATTGGTTTATGGTTCAAAAGTTGATTAAAAAGATGAGAAAGAATAAAACAGACTGTTCGCAACTATGTATCGGCGTTACAAAGCAGCTGTTACAAAAGACGGACTGTTACAAAGAAATCACTGTAGGACTGTTACAAAATTGAGACGTTGTTCTTATTTGCAACACTTGTTCTTTAGCAGCAGCAGAACACGGTATTTCCTGCGACTCAATCTTCTGAGCTCTGTGGTGTTCTAAAGTTCTCTGCAACTTCTCCAATGATTTCGTAACCCTTCCTTGACCTCTCAGCAACCTATATATAGCCAGCATACCCCAATATTCCGAGTTTATCTTCGATTATTCTTTGTTTTCCTCCACCAAAAGTTACGGGATTTTCTTTCCCTGCCAAGCCTCTTTACACGTCTATGTACGTTCAAACCTTCCAAAACTCGATAGACACGAATCCTAGAGGAATATATATCCTTTCTTATGCACGTAACTCCCAAAAATACAACCAGAAAGTCCCGCAATATCTTCCTTTCCTGTTTTATCAAACCAGAGAATCCATCCCTTTTTTTTCGAATCTAAATCCTATACCAATCCTGTTTAGGACTAACATGATAATACCCATCATACTCCACGTCCAAATCCAACTAAATCTCGCCCGAAATCTAATCCAGAGAATACGCAGCAAGTCGTGAAACTTCCCACTCCTCTGTTTCGCTCCAACACGATCATGCAGCCCCAAGTTCATCGATCCAAACACCCATACGAGACCTATGATGCTCTAACAGGTCCAGCCCAACAAAAATCAGCCCTTGAATCTCCTTCGAAATCGCTCAAATTTCCAACCCTAGTCTGGTTCGCTGCTTCCATTAATTCCCACCAAATTCTGAATTTCAAACAAAAAAGATGGTTTCCCCCTATGCAGAGTGGGGGGTGCAGATATCAGCTGCCTTGGGGGTGTCCTGAGGGTGCCCCTTAGTAATTTGGGTACCCCTTATCCATAGTGAGAGTCCGAATAGCATGTGTCGTCCGGGCACTTTTACCAACTTTTCGAGCCGATTTTTCCAAAAATGTTTATTGGCCAAAAATACCTACACACGCATAAAACACCATAATAAGTACAAAAATGAGCACTATCAATATAAAGAATCGAGACAAATTAGACACAATAATGCGTCTATCACCTTCCCGTGAAAAACCCTAATCACATCACGAACCGACATTCATCCCAGAGAATATCTTTTTCAAACTCCTTTACATACCTAAACTTGTGATTGAGAAATTATCATCCAAGGTTCTACAACCCATCATGTCTCTTATGTCTCGAATTCTTGAAAGCATGGAGACAATCTCTTAATCGCGATGGTATCGAAACAAGAGGAAAGAAAAGAACTTTGGTAGATAATGAAGTAGATAATAAACTGTTATTTTGCATATGATCATCAAGATATTGAACGAGAAGAGGCGATCTTTGCTGATGTTGTTTATAAATTTCTTAAACAATTTGAAGAACCAAAACTAGAACATGTTGAAACGTTAAGAAGTCTAGACATGGTGAAAACTGAGTTGAAAAAGGTTTCTGCTGACCTTGTTCTCATGAAATCTCATGTTCGTGAACTACTCAATGAGGATATTTTCTCGGAAGAGCTCGTGGATACAGTTGACGACAAATTCAAGGGTCTTAACACCGATAAAGAGTCTGGAAAAAACTAGTTTGTTTTGTTTTGTTTTCTTTTATTTTTGTTTGTCTATGAAACTTCTTTTGAGAATTTGTTCTTGAGAAGGATAACTAGGGTTTGGTATGGTAAAGATTATGATTACACATAGCTATTTCCAACGTTTTTCATCTTGCATGTTTTTAGATTTATTTATTTAAATTATAGAGTTGTTGGAAGATGAACTTGCAGTATGTAATCATTATTGGTTTAATTATTGCAAAAGTCTTATGAAATATGAAAAGATGAGGGTACCTATTAGAGAACTGCTCGGTCAAACTCACAAGTGTTGCTATCTCAAGCTTGTTTGTCAAGTTTAGTTGTCAAAACTATAAGTCTTGATTTCAAATCTACTTATAGCTATGTCTCGGACTAGGATAAAATGTATAGTTGAGCTTTAGATTTCACAGCGTTTATCGATTGAAGACGAAAATCTACTAAGGAGAGCTTGGAGTAACTTCATAAACAAAAGGTATGTGGAGACTTGAACTCATCTATCACACAAAAGTCTATTTCTTTCTATCTCCTATTGAGACTAAGCCGTATAGCTATATAGACTTTGAATTATACACATTTGATATTTCGAGCTGAGTTTAACTCGCTTACATATTTCTCGAAATATGTGTTGGTAAGCTTTCGCTTTAACTAATTTCATTGTTGATTCTTGACGAAATTCGAAAGATGATCATGTGAAAATCACCTGGTAACATCTTATATGATTTGTGTGAGACAGTCATTTGATGTAGACTCGGAATGTTTCGTATTGATCATTCGGTCACTTGAAATTTGCTTTGAAGCTAATAGTTTATGTGAGACAATTATTCTCGTCTTCTAAGAATGTTTCAATGATTGAAATGGGAGTTTAGAACGATTAACCAATGATTGGATATAGCACAGTATACGTACTTGTATGCTAACTTTACATGTTTATTCCAAGTCCGGGAATCTAGTATGCATACCCGTATGCGTACTGATTCAACAATTGAAGCCCGGGAACAATAGTATGCGTACACGTTTGCATACTAACTTCAACTGAGTTCGGTCATGTAGGAAAGTATGCGTGCGCGTTTGCATACTGGCGAACACAGACCAAGTCCGGGAACTTAGGTATGCGTAACCGTTTGCATACTTGAGTGGTTAAGTTCTAAATCGGCTAAGTCATGAACAAATACATTTATATAATAAGGAATGCAATCTTTTGCAAACCGTGGCTATATTGTTCATGAATTGATTCGAGTGAATCAAAACCGATTTTTCTTCAATTGTGTCTTGTATACTTCTATAAGAAAATAAATAATTGAACAACTCTATGAGTAACATAACTAGTTTCATTTGAGTCATTTGAACTAGATATGTTAAAATGCAAGGTTGATATGAAAGTGTTCATATGGCTAACTTCAATTAACTATTGTTGAGCCAACTAAATGTACACGTTTAGGTATGGTGACCCGTATCTAAATGAAGGTACATTTGATTTGTGTATAACAAGCTGACCATAACGGTGGAAAGATATTGCTTTGGTTTTAAGCAAACTTATCTTGACTTTTAGATCAGGATTCATCTAGCGGTGAATATTGATTGCTTTGTTTCAAAGCTATCAAACCCTGATTTAAAGACTATATAAGGGAGAACTTTAGCAACTGGGAAACCTAATCCACACACCTCCTGTGTGATACTAGTTGCGACTAGAGTCGATTCTCCTTTAACCTAGGTTTTTCCTAAAACCCTCATAGGTTAACGACTTGAAGACTTCATTGGGATTGTGAAGCCAAACCCAACTATTTTCTCTGTAGTTGCGTGTTCTGATCTTACTTTGTTCTATCGTATTGAGTACTATCTTCTCTAAGATTTACTCGAGATTTATCTCTAATAGGTAAGATATAAAAAGTAGTCACAAACAACTTCGTCTCATCGTTTGTGATTCCACAATAACTTGTTCTACTTCCATATGTTTAAGTTATTATGAGGTGATTGATATTTCTAGGTTGTTCTTCAGGAATATAAGTCTGGTATATCAATTGGTTCCTTTGCACATTGATTTTATCAAAAGACTGAACAAAGCCTTGTAGGTATTTATGTGGGAGACAGATTTATCTATCTAAATAGACTTTTATGTGTAAGACAGATTTTATTATTAAGTCTTCGACTTTGGGTCAGCGCAAATCTTAGTTGTGGGTAAGATCAGCTAAGGGAATCAAGTGCGTAGAATCCGGCGTGGTTTTGGAGACGTAAGGAACGCGGTTGTACCTTAATAAGTATGAAATTGGTTAGGGCTCAGCTACATTCCAGTCCGAAGTTAACTGGTAGTAGGCTAGTGTATGTAGCGGCTTAATGCAGTATGGTGTTTAAATCTGGACTAGGTCCCGGGGTTTTTCTGCATTGGCGGTTTCCTCGTTAACAAAATTTCTGGTGTCTGTGTTATTTCTTTTCCACATTATATTCTTTATATAATTGAAACATCACAAGTTGTGCGTAAGTTCAATCAGTTTGTGAATCCGACCTTTGGGTTGTTGATTGAATTGATTGACACTTGGATATTGGTTTTTGATACCGTCCAAGTTGTTTCTTATGTTAATCAGGCTCACGGATTCCTATCTGTTTGATTTGATGATTACATTAAGAAACAGAGATATAATTCTTGGATATACTTTTCTCAGATTGAGTCTGACTGTCTAGTTGATTCTCTTGAAAGTATATCGGAGTTAGTCCATACCGAATGCCTAAACAAAATATTGGGTGTGGTTGTTAGACCCCTGCTTTTTCAATTGGTATCAGAGCAGTCAAACACGTTTAAGACCTTATAAGTCTGTGTTTGTAGCAATCTGACTCTATGGACAGAAGCGATATCTCTATAAATGTACCACTAGTCTTCGATGGCTCAAATTAGTTATGGTGGAAAATTGCTATGCGTGCCTTTCTTCAAGCGCGTGATTTTCAATCATGGGTTCGGGTAGTTAATGGCTATGATCCTCCTTTAGTTACAGTAAATGGTGTAACTGCTCCAAAGGATATTGGTGTTTATGAACCTGAAGAGATTCTCGCTGCAAAGCAAAAATCTGACAGTTTAAATGCGATCATTCATGCCATTACCCCAGATCTTCAGCATCATGTGACTACATGCACTTGGTCTAAAGATGCTTGGGATATCTTAGAAACCGTATTTAAAGGGAATACCTGTGAAAAAGAAGCTAGGCTTCAAAACCTAAATTCTATTTGGGAAAGCCTTCGTATGGCAGATGAAGATTCATTTGATGAGTTTAATCACAAAGTGTCTTAAATTGTTAATGCATCTTTTGCATTGGGTAAGACTATTCCTGAAAAGGACATTGTGATGAAAATTCTCAGATCGTTTCCATCTAGATACAATTCTAAGAAACATGCCATCTTTGAAGGAAATAACCTTGAAACTCTTTCCAGAAATACTCTTGTTGGAAATTTAAAGATCTTTGATCATGAGCATGCATATATCCAAAACTGGAAAGGATATTGCTTTCAAAGCACAAAAGAACACTAAAATACTTGATAAAAGTAAAAGTGTTGGCATCTCTATGGATGATCCTACTAAGACTGATTCATCAGATGAAGATCTTGACAAGTCAGTTTCTTTGATCACAAAGCAGTTTAAAGATCTTCTTTTGAAGAGAAGTAAACGGTTCATTAGAGATAAACCTAGATCATCAGTTAAACCTCATAATCGTGTTCCTCCTAAAAACAGGGATACTGACGATACTTATGATGAGGATATGCCACACAGAGCTTCAAGTGTAAAGGTTTTGTTCATTTTTCTAATGAGTGTCCAAATCGTAGAAAATACACTGAGAACAAAGGTCTTGCTGCAACTCTTGATGAAATGTATGATCACTATGATACTAATGAAGACGAAAAGTCAAGTGTTGCACTCCTTGGTGAAAATATTGATTTTGATAATTGTAGCAATACGTACATCAATCTTGATATTCTTCCAGTAGAAACTTCGACTACTTTAGAGGATAAAATGGATTTTTGCTTATCTACTAAAAATTCTATCTCGCATGTTTCAGGTACCTCAATGTGTTTAGCAGCTTTCTCAGTTATGGTGTCTTAACCATCCTCCATATTGACATGTTCTTATTGTACTCTCAAGGTTCATGAACTTTCCAAATGTTTCAATTACAAACATAAGATAAGATATGTCAACAAACTTCAACGGAGAGCAAATCGATTTGCAAACAAGCTCAAACTTGTTCAGAAGTCGTCTGAGGTATGTAAACTCAACTCTTCTCCGAAGAAGTTAATTTCTAAGCAAAAGATTAGACCACTATAGAAAAGAACATGGTCTAAACATTCTGTGAAACAGGGTATTAAGAATTCTGTACAAGAAGGTTATGGTGGAAAGATTATTGTTCACCCCAACACAGCTTAATTGTGTTGATGGTGCATCTTGTCTCATGTGCCTGGTCCAAAAGAGACAAGAGTTGAGCACGTTTCATGCTTTAGGAAAAGAAATTTTTTGTTTATTTTTTTATTTTTTGTTTTGTTTTATTTTTGTTGGAATTCCATTGCTCTTTTCATATCTGTAATTGGTATTAAAAAATCTTTCCCTGTTTGATCATTAAAAGAGGGTTAAAATCGACAATTTTGCCTTCTTTAGGGTTGTGAGTTGTGCGTACGTGAATCCTTTTTACTTTGTCTAAAGGTTCTGTAACCATACATTCCTTTTTTCTTCCCTGAAAACTCTTTTTATCACAAGATTGCTTGTAGAGCTTGATTTGTGAATTTCTCTCACAATCTCATACTTGTATGGAGAATCCAAGCATCATGTCTTCTGATGGAAAAGATGTTAATATGATTGTTAAGCCATCAATCATGAAGGAAAAATATAAATCTTCTTTACCTTCAACTTTGAAAAGAAAAATGAGGAATGTGAGGAAACCAAGAGATGTCTCTTCAAATCTTCAGAAGTTCTCTGTTGTTCTTGAAGAGTTGAAGGAAACAAGAAAGGAGATTCAGCAAATAAAGGCTATTGTTTTAAGGACTCTTGAAATTCAAAAGACCCTGGTTCGGCATCAGTCTAGAAAGTTCGTTGGAATTGACTCTATTCTTCATGAACCTTATGTTTCCGATGTCTGTTGACGACAAGGAGTTCGGGGACGATTTCTTCAAGATATTGCTTTGGTTTTAAGCAAACTTAGCTTGACTCTTAGATCATGATTAATTTAACGGTGAATATTGATTGCTTTGTTTCAAAGCTATCAAACCCTTATTTGAAGACTATGTAAGGGAGAACTCTAGCAACTGGGAAACCTAATCCCCACACCTCCTATGTAATACTAGTTGCGAATAGAGTCAATTCTCATTTAACCCAGGTTTTTCCTAAAACCCTCATAGGTTAACGACTTGAAGACTTCATTGGGATTATGAAGCCGGACCCAACTATTTTCATTGTAGTTACGTGTTCTGATCTTACTTTGTTCTATCGTATTGAGTACTATCTTTTCTAAGATTTTATCAAAATTTATCTCCGATAGGTAAGATATAAGAAGTAGTCACAAACATCTTCGTCTCATCGTTTGTGATTCCACAATAACTTGTTTTACTTCAATATAGTTAAGTTATTGTGAGGTGATTGATGTTTCTAGGATGTTCTTTGGGAATATAAGTCTGGTATATCAATTGGTTTATGTGCACCTTGATTTATCAAAAGACGTAACAAAACCTTGTAGGTATTTCTGTGGGAGACAGATTTATCTATCTAAATAGACTTTTCTGTGTGAGACAAATTTGTTTATTAAGTATTAGACTTTGGGTCATAGCAATTCTTAGTTGTGGGTGAGATCAGCTAAGGGAATCAAGTGCTTAGAATCCGGCGTGGTTCCAGAGACGTAAGGAACACGAATGTACCTTAATCAGTGTCAGATTGGTAAGGGCTCCAATACATTCCAGTCTGAAGTTAACTGATAGTAGGCTAGTGTTTGTAGCGGCTTAATACAGTGTGGTGTTGAAATCTGGACTAGGTACCGGGGTTTTTCTGCATATTTGGTTTCCTCGTGAACAAAATTTCTGGTATTTGTGTTATTTCTTTTCTGCATTATATTCTTTATATAATTAAAATATCACAGGTTGTGTGTGAGTTCAATCAGTTTGTGAATCTGACCTTTGGGTTGTTGATTGAATTGATTGACACTTGGATATTGGTTTTTGATACTGTCCAAGTTGTTTCTTATATTAATCAGGCTCACAGATTCCTATTTGTTTGATTTGTTGATTACATTAAGAAACAGAGATACAACTCTTGGATATACTTTTATCAGATTGAGTCTGACTGTCTAGTTGATTCTCTTAAAAGTATATTGGAGTTAGTCCATACAAATTTCCTAAACGAAATATTGGGTGTGGTTGTTAGACCCCCGCCTTTTCAGTACCAAAATACACCACAATCTTTTTGTTTCAACCTATAAGTCCTCTACCGAATATGATAGTCTATGTACAGAGTCGAGAAAATACAACAATTCGGTTCACACTTCGTGTGATCGTCTGTGGATACATGATCGAGACAATACAACAACAAGATCGCTTGTGTGATTGACTATGGATACAAGATCGAGACGATATGACAACAAAGTGTGTACTTGATAATAGGTTAGGTAATAACCGGAACTCTATAGGATCACTATCAAGTGTTACGGAGTTAACGTATAACTGCAATTTACTTTATTTATAATAACAAAAATTATAATGCGGAATAGTAAAGTATATGGCATAGCAAGATTTTGTTGAAGAGGAAATCGCAAATGCAGAAAAACCCCGGGACCTAGTCCAGTTTTGAATACTCTCCGAATGAAGCCACTACAAAAAATTTAATACCAACTTCATATATTTGAAACCAAGCAGACTACCCCTAGATACTTAGTTCCCTCGGTGTCCCTGCGCCAATAACTTCTAGAGTCACGCACGTGAATAGCAAGCCCTTTGGATCGTATTCCAAACAGCAAAGGACGAATCTGTTTGGTAACCACTCTAATAAATCTTGCTACAAGATATATATGAGTTGTTGACAGGGGGTCTTATGTTTAATCTAATAAACTCCTTTATCTGGTTAGATCAATTTAACTATAACTACCAAAATAGCCAAGTATAGATTCACACTCAATCAATATAGATCTCAAAGAGAAATATAGAGAATGCCGATCTCACACAACTAATCAATCAGATTTATCAAAGATAAACTGATTCTAGTTGGATCCCATCCGATCAAGGTTGGTGCACTAAATCCACAAGATATGAAAACTAATAAGAATTCTTCTTCGTCTTCAAATATTCTATTACCTTCAAATACCTGCACAACACCACTTGAATCTCTTGTGATCAATCACGCACATAACGGAATCTGTTAACAATGGATTATCACAAGATCTAACAACAGTTCTAAAGATCATGTCGATACTTTGGTCTAGTCTGAGTGAATCTTATATCAGAAGACAAGATTCTCAAGAATAAACAATTTAGGTGCAATCAAAGTTTCAACAACCGTTAGTCAATCAAATCAAATCGAAAACTAATAACACTGGAATTATCTAGTTTCCCGCCAACGGTACTCGTAGAGCTTCTTGATCCCAAAGAAGTCTTCAAACTAGCGGTCATAAAAGAATTCACCTAATTAGGATACTTTCCTCTCCGAATAGACGGCTCCACCAAAAACAATAAGAAATGAAGTTTGCCTGGCTCTTAGGATAGTTTGCTAGAAATGCAAACTTAGATATTTATAGACCAAGGATGTTTGGACACCAAGGAATTTCCAAAACCGAAAATATTCTCAAGATATGCAATAAATGCCCAGATTCGGTTTTTATAATGCCAATAAATATTGGTCCAATATTTCTGAAATCTCTCATAGAAAATCTCCAATTAATAAATGTACATTACTAATTTTTATTCTCTAGAGCTATGCATTAATTGCTGGTAATTAAAGCATATAAAACCAAAAACCTTAACTAAAAGATTCTTCATTTATTTCGGCATAGTATCACCTTGAGTACCAAAGAATATCTTTAAACAATAAATGATAAGAGTTACTACTCGTATTCAAAGTATGTTGACATCTTTTCACTGCAAATCCTTATTTCGTATTTACATGGATTTGCTTCTTGGAATCGGTTCTACCACACTTTCAAACAAGTTTAGAATTGGTTTACCAGGATTCCAAGACTACTATGGTCATACCAAGGTACAATGGTTAGTTTTGGTCGGTCTTACCAAGTCACATACATGGGTTCGGATCGGTTATACCAATCACTAGGACCAGTTCTACCTAAACATGGTACCTACTTGTGATCGGTCACACCAATCACTAGGATCGGTCATACCAATTACAAGGATCGATTCCATCTACACATGGTATCTACTTGTGACCAAGGTAGTCAATATCGGTTGTACATGACGATATTAAAGGTTTTTATAGGATATCGGAAAAAATCTGTACGGTATTGAAAATATCGGCGATACGAAGGATAAACGATAAAAACGCGTGTATCGTCCTGTACGGACCGATATATCGGTTTCACTTGTACACTGATAATATAGGTTTCACTTGTACACTGATATATCACTAATGTAATTTGTATTTTGATTATAATTTCTTGAACTTTTAGTTCAAGAAAGTAACTCCACTAATTTTGGTAACTTCATATATGATTATGGTGGATGTAATTACTATAAATGTGATGTTGATGGGATAACAGACATTCAATGTTTGGTTTCGTTGTTGATAGTATAAGGCTCTAATCAACCAGCTCTTATTTTGTAAGGTTGATGTATGTTTACTACAATTATTATTTTTTATTATGGTTATATCAATATTTATTTATTTTTGATAAATAATAAATATTAAAAAAATCCTAATGATGTATCGCCTATAAAAACAGATATTATCATTTGTATAGGTGTATAGGACCCGATCGATACGATACCGATACACGATATTAACTACCTTGCTTGTGACCAATTACGAGAATCGGTCACACCAATTACAAGGATCGATCATACCATCTCATGGTGATTACTTCGGATCGGTTACACCAATTACCAAGACCGGTCATACCAAATCATAAGTCTAGGTATTGTGATCGGTTATATCAATATACATAACCTGAGTTAAGATCGGTTCTACCAACTCACACATATTGGTCATCAAAGAATATGCAATGAATAGCCGGACCAATATACATATTGATTTCCCTTTCGATTCACGAAACAAGTTCATGAATGTATTTCCTTTAAAAAAATATAAAACATTGTTTCCTAGGATGAAATCTTCACCATCCACCCATTCACATAATCATAAAACTATATACAATATTATGTCGATGTCATATCTACGAAGTTCAAAAGATAAGCGTTATAGTCTAATTCCGTAATACTATGATCATGCTATTATGATCATGTCTGTCCATTAGAGTATTATACACAATATGTACTATATATACAGCTTCGCAGTTATGTTTTCAATATAGCACGACTTGAAAGATACGTAGGAATGAAACGGTTCAAGTCAATATTACTAACCTCAAGTAGAAGGATGATGTCGTCGTTGTACCCCAAAGTGTTCTCGGACCGCGTGCATACATTCGTTAGTAACTTAGTGCAACATGGGAAATTTCTTAAGTGCTTATTGTTTTCCAAAAATCCTACTTCTATAATTGGTAGGTCGTCGGGGTGCCGTCCAGTCTTTGATTGACAGAGGGCGGGAACGTTGTCTAACATACCTTTCTAGAATAGACAATAGCTAAGAGGGGAGCAAAATTGAACCTATATATGACCAATCAAAGTTCGTTACTTCTTCACATTCTTCAGGTCTTCATACTAATACTTGTATGTATCAACATTCATAGACTTTCTAGTCTAATCTAAATGAAATTGACTCTAGTATTTAACCAAGCGACTTTAGATGAATTTTGATACTAAAATATGACAACCAAACTTGACATACCAACACTTGGTGAGTTCAACCGAGCTATGCTCTAACAATCTCCCCCTTTGTCTATTTTACTGACAATATTCTATTTACATATGGAGCTAAACGAATTACAAAATAACTCATTCTTCATACACTTGATTCCAAGTTTCAACATCACAATAACCTGCATATATTCAATCAATAAATGTCGTTGTTGACATTTGAATAACAAAAGCTTTTATTCCCCCTAAAGGTAAGCTAGGTAAAATTCAATCCGAACATCTTTGTTATTCCCCCTTTTTAGTAAGAATTATTACACGACACTATGATATGTTTCTTCCCCTTAATCAATTCTTTACTCTTTCGTTAGATATAACGTTTAAGTACAATTTTTATTTCCTAGTGATTAAAAATCACTTGTTAACTCCATATATTTCTCCCCCTTTTGTCACAAAATGACAAAGATTCGTGCCAATAAAGGACAAACCGAAAGGATCTTACAAATCTATAAGACTTGGATACAACCTATAATAGTTAAGCTCGAAGGTTTCACATACCATTTTAGATAACCAATATTAAAACCAAAACTACAAAAGTAATTTAGTTTCAGTATGTTATCAAGGAAAAAATTTCCCGAAGCAATTTTCCCTATAATCCAACAAATCGACTAAGAAACTCGATTACATTGTTGAGTCGATTGTGTATGTACAATCGCTTGTTTCGATAAGACCAAAATAAAGATCAGAATTAACTTTATTTTTCTCATCAGGCTCTAATTATTCAGACAATAACTTAGACCTTTCCCTTTAGACAAGACAAACACTAGGTTAGTTAACTAGCTTTTCTTGTCAAGGCATTCATTAGACTTGAATAATTGAATCCTCCAATTGATAAGTCTAACTAAGATCAGAAGTAACTTAGTTTCTCTTATCCAGAATCAATTGGACTAAACAAATGATCTCGTATTTTTGTTAAGCCAAAAACAATATATACAAACCAAAATAAATTGACTTGCACAATTATTTTCTTAACCAGAAGTAATTGAAACAAATATATACATCACATCACCGCAATCGCACCGAATTTCGTTAAGCAAAAACACTTGATAACCAACAATAAAGAAGATACCAAACCATAAGCCAAATAAATTGACACAATTTTTCTTAACCAGAAACAATTGAATCACATAAACATCCATACACAGCGTAATGGAACATATCAATTGCGCCGAAATTTTGTTAAGCAAAATATATGCAATATAAACATGCTTTTCTTAAACCGGAAAACGATTAACTAACAAATAAAATTGTTACCTCAATTTCCACAACCACTACTCCCAGAAAGATATATCATTAAGCGCAAGTTCAAATAAGAACTCTCCCCCAGTGTGTTGTCATCCTCTCGCAAGAACAAAAGAACAACAACAAAATAAACCTTTACCAGAGAATTGTTGAATTGATTTTAACTAATGTATGCAAATAGCAAAGTTGAAAACCCGAAAAAGATATGTTATGCTAAACACAACTTATGTAAACATAAATTGATTCAACATATTGTGACTTTTCACATATGAGTTTGAATCGGAACACCTTATGATTCTTTGATAAAGCCTACCAACATGGGATAAAACTCAATCCCGCTAAATGAAATAGCCACACAAATCATAAGGGTCACACCATATGAGATCGAATATTAAGGTTTATAAAAACCGAAATCAGACATCTCATAAACCAAAATCACATAGCAATAATATAAGCATTTATACATAGGCTATGTAATCAGAAACTACCACATGAGACAAAAATTATAAAATAATAATTGTATTCATAAATAATAATATTAATAGTGTTATTCAAATTAGACCTTATAAAAAATATCGAGATAAATCAATACATTGATGTTTATTTTCTTTAAATAAGAATCTAATCTTATTTTTATTCCATGAGCAACTTTAATCCTTCATATCAGTACTAGAGAAAGGCATGTTTTTACTTTCAGTCTTGAGCTTGTGAATTTCTTCAAGAAGATAACCTTGTTGCTTGACCAGAATTTCTTGCAGTTGTGAAGTTTTAGTGAAGGACTCCGCAAGCACATGTAATTCTGTCTTCGATTGAACACAAAATTGTGCCAATATCTCAATACATTGATCTTTCTTCGGTATATTCTCTCTTTCCTTCTTGCTAAGTCGATCTCTCTTTTTGATCTTTCTCTTTGGTTTCTTAGCATCAAGAGATGGTGCAGACCTATTCTTAAATAACTCTTTTAGATCAAGCACCTTTGCAAGAGAAGACATCGGATCTTGACTCATAGTTCAGACAGGAAATGACCAAAGAATGAGAGAGATCCTTTATATTTTTCATACTACCGAAAAATATAATATTCCTTTAAATATGTATGTCTTAAAATATATTTTGAATTACTAGATTTTATTCCCATAATCTACACATAAGTGCCTTAATTTTTGCTTCCTCACACATAATCGGCACACAAGGTGAGGATGCAATCTAATACCGATTAGGTGGTATTAGCATGAGATTTTCTCTCATCATGGGATTTAGAACAAACAAGATGTTCTTGATTTAATGAAGTATGATTCAAATAGCTTCTCTTGTTACCTCGATTTAACGAAGTTTCCGGAGATCGTTTGGAATTGCATATGCACCTTTTAGCAATCCTTGTTTTTGAGACACTTTTGCACTTTGCCTTATTTTTCCTTGCACCATTAGATGAATTTTCAACATGGGAAGACATGCCCATTTTTAAAATGGTTAAATCACTAATGGAATACGAGGAATTGACAACTAGTGCAATATTAGTTGTTTCCTCTTCCTCAGAGTTGTATGAATCAGAGGTCTCTTCTAGAGTTACAACTAATGTCTTGCAATATTAGGACAGTCTTTAGCCAAATGACAAAAACCTTTACACTTGAAGCACTGAGGCTGATATTCATCATCTTCTTTTTTTGTTCTTGATTGGAACTCGATCATGAGGGCGAGAAGAACGATGTACATCTTTTACAGATCTCTTATTCCTTTTCTTTAAGATATCCTGAACCTGTCTTGTAATCAGTGATAGTTTTTGTTCTATATCATCATCAGAATCTTCTGCAATCAATTCATCAGAATGATCTAACAATCTGTTTTTCTCCACAGGAGCTTTTGGAAAACTTTCAGCTTTAAAAGCGATTGCTTTAGCTTGAATAGATTGTGATTCATGATGAAAGATCTTTAACTTCCCAACAAGTGTGCTTCGAGAGAGAGTTGAAAGAACATTTGCTTCCATGATTGCATGCTTCTTAGATTCGTATCTAGATGGCAACGATCTGAGAATTTTGCACATTATATCTTTTTCATAAATAATCTTTCCAAGAGAGAAAGAAGCATTAACTATCTCAGAGAGTTTAATATGAAACTCTTCAAAAGTATCGTTGTCATCCATTCGAAGGTTTTCCCAATCAGAAGTGAGAGTTTGAAGTCTATCTTTCTTTTCTGATGTGTTACCTTCAAATACGATCTGAAGATTATTCCAAGCTTCTTGTGAAGTTTGGCATGTGGATACATGATGTTGTAGATCACAGCTTACAACATGTATAATAGCATTCAAACCATCTGAATTCTGCTTTGCAAATGCCTTTTATTCGCCTGTATAATCCATTAAGCGTTTAAACTCAGTTTTCGAACCTTCCATTTTAGGGCGATTATAACCATCAACGACTAATAGCCCTTAACTTTAGTCATCTTCATACCATGTCCAATTATAAGTAGTCGCATCAGATTTCCTTGGTCAAGGACTCAGGGATTAAACATCTGAAGTCTACGAACCCATAACTATCATGCAAGTCGAGCGCAACATGTACATGGCAATTGTGTTGAAATATTATCCCCCGATTAAAAATTGCTTATGCCAGCATTATGTTTAGATCATCGTTACAAAGTAGTTGTAGGGGTTGGTATATTAAAAAAAAAATTTAGGACCAACTCCTAATTCTCATTTTGAACGAAACTATGATGAACTTTTTGCACTCTTTATTAAAATAAGTCATAGGGTTCCTATGAAAAAAAAAAATGTTTTTCCATTCCCAAAAGAGACAATGGCGACTACCAGGAGTCGAACCCAAGTCTATTTCCTGGAAGCAATGATCCAAAGTCCAAACAGGTGGACTACGACGAGCGCAAAGGTTGATGTGGATAAACCTGACAATGACTACCGACATAGGTTCATATGCTCACGAGTCATGACTACCGACAATGACAACCTCAGCATCTCAATTCTTTTGAAAGCTTCAAGAGAATCGATCGAAGTGGTGATAGGTTACAGACGATTAAACTTGCACCTGAAGCTCACCAATTATGATGAAAATAATAGCTCATTTTTTTCACTAAAATATACCGTCATCAAAACAGAAGTTGTGGGTGTTTGATCTGTCTGAGACCTTCAAGGCTTCAACTGCTTCTAGTAATATAAAAGCGCTGTAAAGTTTAATAGAGTATATTATATACATAGACTTATTCTTAAGGGGGCTTAAATGCTGAATTCACTGAGCACCTGATTCAAAGTTACGAAAACACTTTCAAAAAAAAAAAAAAGTTACAAAAGTAAAATGAGAGAAGAAGATTGGAAATCTTAATATCAATAGACAAAGATAATTTCAGTTGCAGAAGTCATACAACTTACATTCGACGAACCCTTCCAGAAGACTCTGTAAATTTCTAAAGCTTTAGAAGTAGACCTTACTTCTCAGCAAATACAATTACATCATTTTGGTGTACAAAAATATATATGAGCCACTGGTGAGTATGTTAATAATTTACTTTAGATCTTTCTACTCACTGCAAGCACCAGATGGGTCTGCATTCTTAATTATCCAGGGATGTACTAAAATCTTTGACAGCGGAAGTCTCTTCGAGGGATCCTTCACCAAAAGCTGCAAATGTGAGTGATTCCAAAAATGTCAAACTAATATCCACTTAAAATAAGCATATTCTATGCAAAACTGTAGCGCTCATAGACAAACTTACCAAGCGCACGAGATTTTTAGCTTCCACTGACACATCAGGGGTTGGAGGGAAGCTGTATTCAAGCTTCATTATCCTGTAGACAAAAACTGTTATGTACATTTAAATTTTTGAATTACTGAGAAGCCAATGAAACCATGTAGGAGTTACAGAAGCTGAATCCCGAAGATCCGTATTCACTACCTTCTGAATGTTTCGTTCTGCGTCTCGGCTTCAAATGGCGGAACCCCAAAAAGGAATTCGTAACAGAGAATACCCATAGTCCAGGTATCAACTGAATAGTCATGACCTTTGTTCTCAACCATTTCTGGTGCTAAGTAATCTAGTGTCCCACACATTGTATGTCTCTTCTTATTTGACTGTACAGACCATCCAAAGTCCGCAACTTTCAGACGTCCCTGAAATAAAAGGAAAGATGCAACCAAAGATCAACTCCCTTATAACATGCACAGTTTCAACTAACAACTGACAACGTTAACTGCTTAGTCTGACTTCTATGGTCTTAAACAAACTATGTATTAATTCCTATATCTTAATAATCTGTTGTAACCCATATGCAAACACTATGAACTATCAGGATTCGAAACCTCAAACGATCAGACCATTACAAAATTGAGCCAACCACAACATTATAAACGATAAGAACCAAAATAACAACAAAGACAAACAAAATGTTGTTTCTTTTCCTCACATCTGGAACTAGCTTCGGATTATAATGTGGGAGTGTTTGCAGCAACAACTCTCTAGGTGGCATTTAAGAGGGGAATGCTTAAAAATTCAAAGCTTGTCTAAAGCCCTAAATTCTTGCAAGATGCGGGGACTGGGGAGACAAACATTGAAAAAGCTAAGCACGAGGCTGAGAGCATAGGACATCAATATTACCCAAAACATCACGGAGACATTTGTTTGGAGGCGTTTGAGATTACAGATCATGCAAGAGGTAAATGTCTACAATCACCCTATTGTAAACTAAGAGGATTTATCGAGATTTGATAACTTAACCTAGTTGCACATGAGGCAGCTGGGAAATACACCAACAGAATGGCGAACAAAACCACAAGGAAACACAGTTAAAAAACAATGCAGACACTAAATGGAGATAATTTTCCTGCCGACACTAATTTTCCTGCCGACACTACGGAAGGCTTTCATATCAAACCAGCAGTGACCGCTTGGTATCTGTTCACCATGTCTACAGTTGAGTCCCTGTAACACTTAAGGTATTATATGTTTACTAAAGTTGAGCTGACAAACCCAACCTACTCTTTCATCAGATTTAGAAGCAACGTAATAATTATATGCTTTTACTCATAGAAAAGGATCTGCAGTAAGTGCTTTAAACATAAAAAAGGTCCAGGGAAAGCCAGTGAGCCAAGTGTAACACTACATATGTAACAAAACCAGCACACACAGTGACACTTTTGTATTTCTTTCTTGCTCTGTGTGAAATCCCGTGAGACTTGAGGGACGCCTATTCACATATAGCTGGGAAACTCCAAATCTTTGTATAGCCAAAAAACTTGCCCATAGAGAGGAATGACTAAGTGCAACAAGGTTTGTACTGTTCCAAGCACTTAGACACGTAACAAAGTATTCAGCAGCACTATCAACTCCTTAATCTCAGCAATACCTTACTCTATCCAACACGGCAAAACCATCAACAAAAGCCAAAAAATTTAAGTTTGGAAAGAACAGTCAATTCCTTGTACCAATCCAACTAGCTAGGAGGCACTCTTACACCTAAATAACACCATAGATTAGATACTTTACACCTAAACAAAAACTATAAAGCCTGATTGCTCATAAAGAAAATGCTTATGCATATATACACTTCATGTGAAGAATATGTCGTAAATCAATGCATAATCATTTCAAACAGCAGCATTTCCTCATAAACTTTTGGTGTGTACTAGTTTAAATCATGGCATGCAGTAATTCCGCTGAAAGTTATAACGACTAGAATTACCAACCAATGCTTGAACTACATTTGAAACTTCAATCCCTCATGGTCAATAATAAAAATTCCCACTAATAGGAGAGAGATATCGAAATTTTCCGGCTTATTATCTCTATGAATGATATGCTTCTCATGGCAGTAAACAAAACATTCTTTTCAAAATAATAACAAAGCAAACAACATGTATCTTCTTCTCTTCACAGCCTAAAAAACAATGATCATCTCATTTTCGTTAAATTCAATTGAATTCCTAAATGTACAACACCTATAACTCAAGTTCAATACCAACCATGGTTGATCCACATTTGAAATCCTCAAACCCTCATAACCCCAACAAAGATTTCTAATAATAACAGTTTCTGTTATAAGAGTTGAGAGATATCGAAATTTACCTCATGATCAAGCAACAAATTCTCCGGCTTAATATCTCTATGAATGATATTCTTCTCGTGGCAGTAAGCTAGTGCTTTCGCAAGACTTGCAATGTACTAAATTTCAACCAAAAGAAAGAACCCAAAGAACATAATCAGTAAATTAACATAAACAAACCCTAGAAAAATAAAATAAATCAAAAATCAAAAGTTTAGGGATTTTTGCTTACAGTAGCAGCTTGTCTCTCAGTCAGATGACCAGTTTTACTAAGTAAACCATAAAGTTCACCTTTAGCAGCGTATTCAAGAATCAAGAAAATCCTTTCATCATCACCAAACCAACCATAGAGACTAAGAATGTTTGGATGATCTAATGTACTCTGAATTTCCATTTCTCTTTTGAGTTGAGGGAGTAGATTGTATTTCTCTACTTGACATCTATATAATACTTTCAATGCACAAACATACTGATGCTGCAATAAAAATTACTTGAAAATCCAAATCAAATTTACAGAATTTCTTAACTAGTAGGTTTAAGTTAGGGTTTGTTTACCTTTTTTTCTCTGACCATATAAACTCTCCCAAATTTTCCTTTACCAAGAGGTTTGCCAATATCGAAATCTTTCAAACCCCAGTCATACAAATCTGGGTTTGGATTTTCTTCTTCTTTCTTCTGATTTTCATCAATAATTTCAGGCGTACACATTTTTTTTCGAATGTTGAGTTTTCTTTTCTTCTTCAAATTGATAAAGGGGGATCCAAAATTCGAAGTTCGAATGTTTGCCCACGAAATGAACTTTTTAAGGGGCGTGTTGCATCCCTCTTGACTAAACCCCTCTGGGTCTGCCCTTATAGTTCAGTTGTGTGCCTTAATAATTCAGACAGGCTGTAATTGGGTGAGTTGTGGACCGTTGATGGCTTGCCACGTGTCTATCACCGATTCAGTCTGTTAGGGTTTAATTATTTGTGGAATAAATGTGTAAGAGGGTTATCTAAAGGGGAAATTAGGCTAAGGCCCAACCCATGGATAACCCATAATATGAGGCCCTTAATTAAAAGAAGTTTAAATCTAGGCCCCGAGTTATTAAAAGACATTCATGCCCTTTTATATATTGTCAAGCCCCAAATTAAATAAAGTTTAAATTTAAGCCCAAAATTATTAAATATAGGCCCCAAATTATTAAAGTATAGTGTGATGTGTAAACAGAAGTTACACATGCATATGACATGTGTATCCAAAAGTTACACATCCATATGACATGTGTAATTAGAAGTTACACATTAAAAAAAAAAAAAAAAAAGACATCAAAAAGAATGCATACAAAAAAGGCATGTATTACTTTAATTCTCATTTACAATAATTTCTTAGCATGTCATTTACAACAATTTCTTAGCATGTGTAACTAGAAGTTACACATGCATCTGTCTAGTGTAATTGAGAATTACATATGCATCTATCTAGTGTAACCGAGAGTTACACATGCATTTGACTTGTGTATTCAGCGTCAACTCCAATTCCAGCGAGACCAATACCACAAATAAGCAATCAACTTTTATGAAGTTAACGGAAACCTGAAATATAACAACAAATAAACATGAACCAGTGTCAAAAGAAAAATGCGAAAGAATATTGTTCAATATTTAGGAGAACAACAAAAAATAGTCCATAAGAATGCTTAATGTCAATAGCAATGAACAGACATATGAACCAATGCCAACACAAAAATGCAAACAAATATTGTTCAATATTAGCAGAAAAACAAATATTGCTTAATGTCGATAGCATTCAACTAGCAGTTACACATGCATTTTGTTAGTGTAACTAGCAGTTACACATGAAATGACTAGTGTAGTTGAGAGTTACACATTCAAAGTTCCATACCATATGAATCTAAAAGCAAATTTTCAGGCTGAAAACATCCATGAATACGTATACCAAATAAATTCACTAGCAACACAACATAAGCAACAGAAATGGTCTAAAACTCCAAACATTGAAACTGAAGGGAAATTGGTGGAACCTTCAAATCTCGTTGACTACAATAATAGATGTGTATGCAATGGTTACACATGCAATATGCATGTGTAATCAGTAGTTACACATCCATAAAGTTTGTGTATGCCGCAGTTACACATGCATATGACATGTATATCGAGCAAAAGAAGTCGAATTTGTATATCATAGCAAAAGAAAAGAGTGCCTTAGTCTGATGGAAAATAAAAACCAGTCAAATCAGATAGATTTTTGAGATTTGCAATAATCTCAAATATTGCTTTTAACAAAGCGAGCACATTAACTTCATCTCAAAGAATTAAAAGGTAAAGAGGTAAAGTATCATTTCCATGAACACTTGATGCCTAAAAAGTAATCAAAAACAAAATCTTGGAAGTTTCTTAGCCAATGCATATCTAGCCTTACCTCATGATCACATGAGCAGCGTGCAGTTGATCGTTCCAGGTCCCACATAATGAGTTTCTGATCAAGACCACTGGTTGCAGCAAACGGGTGGTGGCTATAAACAAAAGATAAATAATGAGAATTTCTACAGGATAAGAAATTAAGAAACTTGACTTTTAGCAGACAGTTTCTACTTGTTCGTTAAATAGATCAAGAATCGCTTGAACATGTTTCACAAAGCTTATCACTTTATCAATAGTTTTAATACTCTTACGGTTTACAGCTAATTGTAGATTATGAAAAACAGTTAGCTTAAGCAACCATTTCATATCGGATTAGTGGTTCAAAGTTTAAACTCGAAATGAAGTGAACTCTGGTTTAGGTCAATACAGTTATCACAGTTCGAAAAACGATCTGAAACAAATTGAATATGATAGCTAACAAAATATAACTGAGAAATCGGCACAACTAACGCTGATGCACCTGCAGGGACTTGCATGTTTATTCCTAGTGAAGAAGCATTTATGGATTTTCAGTTTCAGTGCAGGTAATCGAGATAATAATAATAATACCTGGGGGGGAAGACCAATGCAATCAACCGAGTCAGTGTGAGATGACAGAGAATTTATCACCTGAGAAATAAAAACTGATTCTAATTTATGCATGTGTAACTAGCAGATTACACATACATTTTGTATGTGTAATCATTAGTTACACACCCAATTAACATGTGTAACTAGAAGCTACATGTACATTTAGCATGTGAAACAAAAGCTTAGCCAAATTAACCAGTATGGAACTACCATATTACTTAAGTTATGCATGAAACCTATGAACTAATATGGCAGGGAGTTAAACAAACCTATCATATGATAAGTTAGTATTGAAAGATATGCAGACAACAACAAAAAATCAGTAGCCAACCTGATTAAACTCCGGCAAGTCCACAACTTCTATAGCTAAACGGGCATCGGTTTCATATACCTGGAACCACAAGAAATATGGCATGAAATTAGGGAATCATACACATTTTTGAAAGGGTTGTATATCTAAGAAATTTGCTCCACATAAGAGCTTGCACAAAAAAAAAAAACTTAGACTTTCTATCCTATCCTATCCTATTAGCATGTGTATCTATAAGTTACACATCTAGTTAGCATGTGTAACTAGTAGGTACACATGTATTTAGCTTGTGTAACTAGCAGTTACACATCCAATTAACATGTGTAACTAGTATTTACACATCCATATAGCACTCGTAAAGTCTGAAGGCATCATATATTTAAAGCTAATAGTACCTATCAACACTTACCCTTTAAACACACAAAAAAATAGGTACAGAGTCCAAACCAGGAAAATAACTCACGGGAGAGAATCTATCCTAGTAAAACAATATGCTCAAGTAAAAGTTGATGTACTGATGAAAATGATTATGTGTATGACTGTGATTGTAGTACCCCATTTGTTATCTACTGAAAAAATTTGTCAGTGAAAACCAACATGGCTTGACAGAGGAAAATCAACAGTAAAAATGGGTAACTTCAGTTTGAGTAATAAATAGTAGAAAAAAAGAACATAAATGAATAATACCAGACAAACTGTGAAGTTTTGAAACAGATAACGATGAATGAATGAGACTTAAGAATCTTATTTCTTTTCTCTTTTCCTATTTTTAATAGGTACAAATGGGCTAACTCATTGAACTTGGAGAAAGCACGTGTACCGAATTCTTTATATATCTTTGTTTTGTTTTTGGTTTGTTGGTATGTAGATTACTATTGTTTGAGAATTGTGTACAGGTTCTAAAGATCCAAATAATACGCCCGGATCTAACAGTTGTTTATACATAAGAATATAAACAATTATCTTGAAATATTTCAAAAACTTTGATTAAATTGGCCTTAACTAGTATATCAATATTTTGAATATGGTGATGGCCGGTGGGAATGTAAAATTTTAATTGAAACCATCTTACAGATTCAAGCTTGAAATGTAGAGATAGAAATGTTACCTGAGCGAAATTCGCAAGGACAAGAAGTGGGAAGGTGGCTAGAATAAGGAGTGAGACCCTCCATTCAATTATGAAAGCTATTATAAATGACGTAAGAAGCGAAGTCATGTTTTGTAGTATGACTGAGATCCTTTCAGCAATTGCCGACTTCACATGAACAGCGTCTGTGGCAAGACGAGCTGCAACAAGGCTTGAATTATTTTCTTCCTCATCGAACCATCCAACTTCATTCCTCAAGATTGCTAAAAAAAAAATAAAGAACAGGAAAAAAAAATAATAACTGAAACTATCAGGTGAACCAAAAATGCAAGAAACTAATAAAGAAATCGATAAAATCTAAGATTGATATTTTCAGCTGTGGTACTGCGAGCATCATCCTTCTTACTATAGTTGTGAGATTCTCTCCCATGATACTGAAGAAATAATGTTGTGTAAGATAAGCAACTACAGCATAAATACCACACCCTATATAAATGAATACGAATTCCTTGGTCTTTTTCTCCATCGCAGCAAGATCTTTGTAATAGAATACATCGATCATGTTACTCATCACAATAGCAAAGGTTGGACCTATAAAACCTGATAACACCGATCCAATTTGCTCCCATTATTGAATATGGCCATTCAGGTGCATTCAATTTAAGAAGACGAAAGAAGTAGTTCTTTGGGGCTAGACGATTCTGATTATTGTCAGCATGGGAGATCATCTCTATCCTTCCATCAGCTCCAGTGCTGTATTGATAGCTCAAGTTCCTTAAACTACCAGAACGGAGTCTTAGAGACTTGGTAGAGAGAGAAAAATGAATATCATAATTTTGAAATTGCAGCTAAAAATTATCATTGCAGATCTTCTTATCACATTAGTTTACCTTCCTTTTGCGAACGATTTTCAGAGACTCATCCAATTTTTTCTCTAGTTCACGCAGTTCTTCAATGCTTAATTCACTCAAGTCATCTTGCCCATTCCTTGTGCTTCACAGATAACATATCTTCCACTGGCAAATTTCATCAAATCAAAGCATCTAGTAAATAATTGACTATGGTTTCCAATTTAACCAAAATCCACAAATTTTAACAAAAGCAAAAAGCTCTCTAGCAGGAAAAACTTCATCTAAATGTCGTCCAATATCATTCAAGAACATATGAAATCGAAAATTAAAAGTGAATAAAATTCAAATCAAATCTACCTGTAATAGAGATTATGAGTCGCTGATATCGAATCCTTGATCAGTTTTTAGATCGCAACTTGAAATTGAGAGTTACGATGATTTTGACGAATAACATATCTGAAAATTTTGTTCAAGATTTTTCAAAAAAAATTCCATTGATACAACCAGAGACAGTAGATAAATGTAAATCTAAGATCTAATTTCGATCCAGACAAGTTATTTTAAAAACGCCTGAAGATTTAGGTTTTGAAAAGATTTTTTCTCAGATTTGTTTCTGAATAAATAAACTAAAATCTCCCAATTGAAGCATAATCACTGATAGAAGAGGATACTTATCTGCACTTAGCTTGCTGATGAACTTGTGTTGAATCTGCAGATCAATTAATTGATATTTGTTTCTCGGATCCATTATCTTCTACTGCAACTGATGCTTCTCCTTCTCCTGATGGTGATTTATTATCTCTATCGTCGCCATCGATTGTCTCTGAATCAATCGTCTCTGCTCAAAATCAATTAGAAACCCTAGAAAGTGTTTCTGTAAGAACTGGAGAGAGGAAACTGGAGAGAGGAAATGAAATAAGAAATGAAAATGTCTAATGAGTTTTCTACAATATATATAGTAAAGGGTAGTGTTGTCATTATCAAAATTCATAATAATTAATTGTGGGCCAGATTTGAAGAAAATTTGATATTTTGGGCCTAGTAATATCATTTACTTAAAGTATGGAGTTGACAATGAAGGGTCCATTTTATGGGGCTTCTATATATTGAACCCATATAGTAGGGGGTTCTAGTATTTTTCACTTATCTAAACAAGACACCTGAATTCTGTTTTTGAAGAAAATGTATTTGGCTGCGCCTCTGGCACAGATTTAGGCTTGAATCATTGATTCAAGAGGTGATTCTTCACCATTCTACCCATATCTGCTTGTTAATTTGTTGTAGGGATACAACAACTGGCATTAGAGTCGTTCAATCCACCCAATTTTTTTTTTTTTCCGATGACTCTCAAACAAGGTAGTCAATATCGGTTGTACAGGCCGATATTAAAGGTTTTTATAGGATATAGGAAAAAATCTTTACGATATTGAAAATATCGGCGATACGAAGGAGAAACGATAAAAACGCGTGTATCGTCCTGTACGGACCGATATATCGGTTTCACTTGTACACCGATAATATAGGTTTCACTTGTACACTAATATATCACTAATGTATTTTGTCTTTTGATTATAATTTCTTGAACTTTTAATTCAAGAAAGTAACTTCATATATGATTATGGTGGATGTAATTACTATAAATGTGATATTGATGGGCTAACATACATTCAATGTTTGGTTTTATTGTTGATAGTATAAGGCTCTAATCAACCACCTCTTATTTTGTAAGGTTGAAGTATGTTTACTACAATTATTACTTTTTATTATGGTTATATCAATATATTTTTTTGTTTGATAAATAATAAATATTATAAAAATCCTAATGATGTATCGCCTATAAAAACAAATATTATCATTTGTATAGGTGTATAGGACCCGACCGATACGATACCGATACACGATATTAACTACCTTGCTCTCAAAGAGGTTTCCGATAGAACTGATGCTAACACCGCTGCTATCACTCAACTCCGCTCGGAATTCCAATCTCTTTCCACGGATCTTTCTTCTCAGATCGAGACAGTCAAAACCAGCTTCAAGGAGGCTTTACAAGAAAATAATCGAAATCTCATCGCCCTATTCGATAGACCTGTGAATAATCATCGTTCGAAGGATCCCGAAGATTCAAATAATAACAACCAGTTTCGATCTCATTCAGGTAATAATCATCGTCTTCCAAAGCTTGATTTTCCACATTTTGATGGTATTAATCCTAGAGGTTGGCTACAGAAGAGCGAAAGATATTTTCAATTGAATGACATTGAGGAACACAAGAAAGTTGATATTGCTGCAATTTATTTAGAAGGAAAAGCAGAAAAATGGTTTCTCAATTTTCAGGTGAATCGACCACGTATTACTTGGGCAGACTTAGCTAGACACTTATGTGCTCGATTTGAGAATCCAATAGAAGAAAACTTTGTAGGCAGTTTCAATAAATTGGTGCAAACCACCACAGTTGATGAATATTATGAGGAGTTTGAATCTCTTAAAGCCTTAATGTTTGATATGAACCCTACACTTACAGAAACTTATTTTGTAATGAGTTTTCTTAGTGGCCTAAAGGATGAGATAGGAAAATTTGTGTCTATGTTTCACCCACAAACATTAGCTGCTGCTTTTTCTTTAGCTAGACTACAAGAGCAGAAACTCAGTTCAGTCACCCACCTCCCTAAATCTTATACTAAACCCTTTAATCTACCATTCAGCTCAACCAAGCCATACCAATTTCACAATTCCTCTCCAAGGCCAGCTCCTACTTCTCCTAAGTCTGCTCCTATGACTCCCAAATCTTCCTTTCAAAACCATACCAAACCTACACCCACACTCCAACAATCAAAAAACTTACCCAGGAAGAGATGAATAAAAGAAGAGCTCAAGGTTTATGCTACAATTGTGATGAGGTGTATAGGCAAGGTCATTTTTGTAAAGGCATGCAAAAGATCTTTATGCTTCAGGTTGACAATTCTAATTCACAAGATACTGAGGAGGAGGAAGACATCTTTGAAGAAGCTGTGGATTCACCAGTTCAGCCTGATATGGAGATTTCATTACATGTTTGACTGGCCATGCCACTGGTGATACTATTAGAATCCCTGGAATCCTTAATAATCACAAAGTATCTATACTCATTGATTCAGGTAGCACAACCAGTTTTATTGACAGTGCATTGGCTGCTTCCCTCCAGTGCAGCATTGATTCAACTACCCCAATGAAAGTCACTGTTGCAAATGGAGAACACACAATCAGCAATGGAATTTGCCCACACCTAAAATGGAGCATGCAGGGCCATACTTTTGTTAAGAATCTGAGACTTTTACCATTGGGAGGCTGTGATATTGTCTTGGGTGCAGACTGGCTCAAGACATTAGGTGATGTTCTTTTTAATTTTTCAAAATTAAACATTTCATTTAAGTATAAAGGTAAGAAAATCACCTTACAGGGTGTGGGGCAACATACTTCTTTACTTCAGATGAGTGGTGCAGCTGTCAAGAAATTTCTTTCTAGCTCTCCTCATGGCTTAGTGGGGCACTTGTTTTCCATTTCTACACCCACTTCACCACCTCCAACCCCTGACATTCTTTTACCCTTATTACATGAGTTTGATGACATTTTCCAAGAGCCAACTCAATTACCTCCACAGAGAAGCTTGGACCATAAAATTCCATTGCAACCCAATTCGGCACCTATAAACCTTAGAGCTTACAAATGCCCCTACATTCGAAGGTGTGGTGGAACAACCGGTTCGGGGAGATGTTACAGTCTGGCATAATCCAACCAAGCAATAGTCCCTTTGCTTCACCTATTCTTCTAGTTAAGAAAAAAGACAACACATGGAGATTTTGTGTTGATTATAGAAAACTTAACAGCATTACAGTCAAGGACAAATTTCCCATCCCAATTATTGAAGAATTATTGGATGAATTTAATGGAGCTATTGTCTTCACCAGAATTGACTTGAGAGCTGGATATCATCAAATCAGAGTGCATCTCTCAGACATTTTCAAAACTTCCTTCAGAACACATCAAGGCCATTATGAATTTAAAGTTATGCCATTTGGATTAACTAATGCCCCAGCCACCTTTGAAGCATTAATGAATGAGATATTTCAACCTGCATTGAGGAAATTTATACTGGTATTTTTTGATGATATTCTCATATATAGCAAGAGCATGACTGAGCACTTGGAGCATCTCAGGTTTACATTCTCCCTGCTAAGCTCTCTAAATGCTGTTTTGGCCAACCTTCACTGGAGTAATTGGGCCATATTATTACAGCTGCAGGTGTTTGTGCTGATCCAAGTAAAATTGCTTGTATGCAAACTTGGCCACCTCCCTCCACCCTCAAAGAATTAAGGGGCTTCCTTGGGCTTACAGGCTACTATAGGAAGTTTGTCAAGAATTATGGAGCAATCAGTAAACCACTTACTGATCTTCTAAAGAAGAACTCTTTTCTTTGGACTTCGGCAGCCACATCAGCTTTTGAACAACTCAAGATGGCCATGTCAACAACTCCAGTATTGGCTTTGCCAGACTTCACTAAAACTTTTGTGGTTGAAAGTGATGTTAGTGCTTCATGTATTGGAGCTGTATTACTCCAAGAAGGCAAGCCAATTGCTTACTTTAGCAAACCAATGGGTCCAAGAGATAGTGCATTATCCACATATGAAAAAGAGTTTCTGGCCATTGTCATGGCAGTTCAAAGATAGAGACATTACTTACAAGGTGCTAAATTCATAATACAGACTGATCATCAAAGTATCAAGTATTTCTTGGAGCAAAGGATAACCACACCCTTACAGCAGAGATACTTAGTCAAACTCTTGGATTTGACTATGTCATCAGATACAAGAAAGGAGCTGAAAATGTTATAGCAGACTCACTTTCTAGAAGACCTCCTGATTCAGCTCAATGTAATTTATTGGCTGCCTCTACACCAGCATGGGCTCAGGAAGTACTTGCCAGTTATACTGATGATGACATGGCTCAAGGTCTCATCTCTAAACTACTGCTCAGTCCTTCTAGTGTTGACCACTTTACATACACAGAGGGCATACTGAGGTACAACAACAAACTCTATATTGGTACTGGTGGCAATATAAGGCAAGCACTACTACATTCTCTACATAATTCTGCGCAGGAGGCCATTCTGGTATTCGGGCTACATATGCCAGAGCAAAGGCACATTTTTATTGGCAAGGACTCAAAAAGGATGTCTTACTCTTTGTGTCTCATTGTGATACATGTCAAAGGAACAAAAGTGACACCACAAATTCTGCTCGTCTTCTCCAACCTCTTCCTGTGCCAAATTATGCTTGGCAACATATAACAATGGACTTCATTGATGGCCTACCTCCAAGCAACAAGAAGAGTGTCATCCTAGTTGTGGTTGACAGGCTAACTAAGTATGCTCATTTTATTGCCCTGCAACACCCCTACACTGCTTCCTCTGTGGCACAAGTTTTCTCAATCAAATTTTTAATTTGCATGGATTACTCGCCTCAATTGTGTCGAGATAGACACAAGGTCTTTACCTGACAAGTTTTGGTGATCTATTCAAGGCCTTGGGCACAGGTTTGAATTTAAGCTTTGCCTATCACCCTCAGACTGATGGTCAGACTGAGAGGGTGAATGCTTGTTTGGAAAACTATTTAAGGTGTTTAGCAGGCCATAAACCAAGCAGCTGGAGCAACTGGTTGTCTCTTGCAGAGTGGTGGTACAACACCAGTTTCCACAGGGGCCTAAAAATGTCACCATTCCAAGCTTTGTATGGTTATTTACATCCCCATAGCATTCCCATCTAATGCTACTACTTGGGTGGCTCTTTGTGGAGGCCTACTTAAAGTCCAGAGACTCTATGCTAGATATCATCACAGAATCACTACATCAAGCACATGCCAGGATGAAGCTTTATGCTGACTCTTCAAGAGAGGAGAGAACTTTCCAAGTGGGGGATTTGGTCTACAAGCTTCAGCCCTACAGACAAGCTTCAGTGTCTCTCAGAAGAAACTTTAAACTATCTGCCAAATACTACGGGCCCTTCAAAGTCTTACACAGGATAGGTGTTATTGCCTACAAACTTGAGATGCCTTCACATTCAAGGATACATCCTGTATTCCATGTATCCCAGCTGAAAAAACACATTGGTATGAAACACACTCCATCTCCTACTCTACATGTTGTTGATCTCAATATTGAAGTTATTATGCTGCCAGAGAAAGTGTTGAAGACTAGAACAGTGCTCAGGGGCAGCCAATTGGTGCGCCAGCTTCTCATTCAATGGACAAACTCATCTGATGAGGATGCCACCTGGGAGGACCTCTCTAATATTAAGTCTCATTATCCTAGATTTGTCCTTGAGGACAAGGACAATTTCCAGGGGTAGGCAATGTTGCATCCCCTCTTGACTAAACCACTCTGGGTCTGCCCTTATAGTTCAGTTGTGTGCCTTAATAATTCAGACAGGCTGTAATTAGGTGAGTTGTGGACCGTTGATGGCTTGCCACGCGTCTGTTACCGATTCAGTCTGTTAGGGTTTAATTATTTGTGGAATAAATGTGTAAGAGGTTTATCTAAACAAGACACCTGAATTCTGTTTTTGAAGAAAATGTATTTGGCTGCGCCTTTGGCACAGATTTAGGCTTGAATCATTGATTCAAGAGGTGATTCTTCACCATTCTACCCATATCTGCTTGTTAATTTGTTGTAGGGATACAACAGGGCGACATAAATTTCATACGGTTGAGACTGGCGAACGTTGATAGAGAAAAAGAGAAAGAGGGTAGTTTGGGGAATTCGTATGGTGGCAATTTCCTAACTGTCGGTTCCACAAGCTTGACATTAATCCTTAGATGGAGTATGAACTTAAAATGATGTCCAGTGCAAAGCATTAGTTATACAGTTGGGGACCTCTATAGTCCATACATTAAAAGTTCTGTTAGACAAAGAGAATTTTGCTAAATCATGGGCAGCTATATTTGTTTTGTGTTCGGCTGTTATAAATGACGTTAACATTTTTTAAAATTAGATAGCTGATGTTGAATATCATGTAGTGGGCCTCGAATCTTGCATGGGAAGCAGTTAATGTCACCTTTAGAATCGTTTTTTGGGGACCATGGTTTTCTTTTGGACCATGGTTTTTTAGTTATAAGTTCGGTTAGTTGCAAAAAAACATTTCCCAACCGAACTAGTAAGTTCGGTTAGTTGCAAAAAAACATTTCCCAACCGAACTGGTCAGTTCGGTTAGTTGCAAAAAATATTTCTCAACCGAACAATAGTTCGGTTAGTTGCAAAAAACATTTCCCAACCGAACAATAGTTCGGTTACGTCGCAAAAGTTGCAAAAAAACTTTTCCCAACCGAACCGTAGTTCGGTTACGTCGCAAAAAAAATCTCCCAACCGAACTTGTCGCTAGGAAAATAAAACCACGATCCCAAAAAAAAACCATGGTCCCCAAAAAATGATTCCACCTTTAATGAGATGAACCGAGTAATCTCCTCCAAAAACAACTTTTTGATAGAACCATCATTTGGGGCAATACCCAAAGATTTTGGAGCCTCTTGAATAAGACAAAAACACAAGTGAAAATAGTGTTTCTAGAGTGCCCCTTATCTAGCCATTTTTCATAATGACAAAAATGCCCTTATAATTTATTTTTTTTTATTTTTTTTAATTATTATTGGATAAAGAGTATTACATTAACTAGTTGGAAGCCTAACAATCTAAGCTCCAACAACGTACTACTACATTAATTGAACACAGGTTGCTGTGCTAGCACACCAGCGAGCCTCATGGGTAACCTAGCCAAGGGAGCCGAAGCGGATGGGGGGATGAGATTGTGTCACAAGGGGGGCAAGCTAACTCTACCTTCCATGTTAATTCCTACAATATTACGTCATTGGGGGCTCGAACCTGGGACCTCCTGGAGCGCATGAAACTTTGGGAAACGGGGATGACCAGCTGAGCTAGGTGCCCGTTCTTAAAAAAATATATATATTTTCTTTAAAAAAAAATTATTTTTAACTTTGTTTTATTTTTCTTGGATTGGATATAAAATAAAGATGGAAATAGTTTTATTACAAAGCTTAGTTTGGCAACCTAGCAACCAGCTGGGCGCCAACCCCTTTTTGAATAGCAATACCTAACCTATGAAAAATAAAACATAAAGTATCTTCGCCGAGTTCCCCTAAAGTAAAGAAAGCTAAAACACCCAGACCATATCCATGTGCGACACATTTTTCCAAGTATTTAGTACGTTTTCGCGAAACAGCACTAGAGATAGCTTTGCCCGAAACGAAAGAGAGAGTAACTTCACCCGTGAAAGGGAGACACTGTAACATCCATGCACACATCTTGACCATTTTCCCAGTTAAGAACGAGGATATCAGCAGGTCATAAGCCTTTGTCATCATCTGAAAGAAACCCAAGAGAAACTTCCTTACGAGCAGGCACACCATCTTTGTAACAAATGTCGGCAATGATGTCACGAACAAAGTCATGTCGAAACTTACTCCCATCATCCTTAGCACAATGGAGCGCGTGATCCCCAAAGATATCCATAGATTTATTATAACTTGAGCATAAACCATTCTCAACAAACAATATGATACCAAGGCGGTAACAAAGGACAGCTCTGAACTGTTTAAAAAAAAATTGTTAAATTTTTTTATTTACGAATCTAAGTTCGGCGGACAAATGATATGCCGAACCTAAACATACGTAGGTTCGGCTGATAATATGTCAGCCGAACTTGTGTTTTGTGAAAACATACCTAGGTTCGGCAAATTCGATAAAAAAATAGGACATCCGAACTTAATATTATTCTTCATAAAGTGAAGTTCGGCTAACATCTTCGTGTTTAATTATCAGCCGAACTGTTCATCGACACTTTCAGGATGAAAAGAAAAAAGAGAAGTTCGACTGATAATTTTGATTTTATTGTTAGCCGAACTTTGCTCTGTAATTGTCGTAAAAAAAAATCCCATGCAATAAGAAAAGAAAGAAAACAAAAATCAAAAAAATAAATTAAAAAATAAATAAATATATTATAAATTATAAAAAGAATAAACTAAAAAAGTTAATACTAAAAATTAATTAATTAATCAAGGGTAATTAAATAACTTAACCACTCATTAGACACCCTTTATCACCCCACACTAGTTAGGGCCATCCATATGTATGCCCCAAAATTTCTATGTATGCCCCAAATGAGGGTTCTTTTGATAACCCAATTCCTTAGCCAGTTTTAAGCCTAAAAGAAATCCCTTTACTCCATCTTCAAGAAGGGAAAATGAGCATCCAAAATATCTCATGCACCCTTGGCAGTGGCTAAGTTCATCTCCGGCTACAGCCCGCCCAAGCGCTCTCATAGGTCGAGTCAAGAAAGCTCCATCAACTAAGGCTTACTCCAACGGATGTTGCTACCTCCATCATTGTTAATAGAACTGATTTCCATTATTTCCTCCAAATCTTTTGGGTTCTCACAGCTTTGAGGCAATTTGTAAGCACAAAAATTAACTGATGATGGGTTATGATTTATTTTATTGAAGATGCATTCATTTCTAGTCTTCCAAATCTGCCATACAATATGGCAAGCCAGCCTCAAACCAAATCCATTAGGATCAGAGTTGAACCACTCACTAATGATTTCAGCAACTGTAGAAGTGTTGGGTCTTGGACGGAATCCCAGTTGGCTTTGTATCCATACCATTCTTGTAAAATCACACTCAAAGAAGAGATGTATAGGCAAGTTGTATCTACTTCACTGAGGAATCGAGCAATTGACCTTAAGTGCTACAGCTCCCCTCACTAATCTTCATATGAAGTGTAAAATCACTGGACTTAATCCCTTTGTTTTTCCAAAAAAGACTTCCATGGTAGACTATTTGCTAAAGAAGAAGGCGAGCCGATATCAGACTGAAGAAGCTTATAAACAGATTTGAAGTAAACATACCAGTGGGGGTAAACGTCCAGATCAAATGATCATCATAATATCTTTTTGGTATACGTATGAATGTAATGGCTTCAACTTCAAGTTCTGAAAAGGAGCTTCTTAACATATAAACATTTCAAGTCATGTTATCCTCATTTATAAGGTCTCCGACCTTAGAGATGTTTGACTGATCATTAGCAGAGACTGGCTTGAATTTGGGGAGATTTGGAATCCAAGGATCTGAGAGTGGATTAATACGTTCACCATTGCCTACACTCCGGCAAGCACCCCGACTTAAGAGATCTCTTACTTTGAGAATAATATCCCGAGTTTTGGTTACTGTCAACGACAAACTGCATTCCTAAAACGAAAAATCTTTGCAGTTAATAACCTTACCCAGACAGAGTCTCTTTCCTTAATGAACCTCCATGCAAGCTTTTCCACAAGGGACTTGTTAAACATTTCCATATTTTTTATTCCCAAGCCTCCTTTATTCTTCAGGCGGCAGAAATAATCCCAATTGAGAAAATGCAGATGCCTTTTTGAATCTTCGTCACCCCACCAAAATGCACACTTAATTCTTTTTATTTTTGCAATAGCAGAACTCAGAAGTAAGTAAATTCCCATGTGATAAATAGGGATGAAACCCAATATAGATTGGATTAGAATGGTTCTTGCAGCATGAGAAAGGTATTTCGATCGTCAACCATTTAGTTTCGCATAAATTTTTTGGATTAAGGAATCATATGAAGCACAAAGATACCTTGATTAAAGTAGATAGGAGCCAAAATAATTGTCAGTCTTCTTCATAATTTCCACTCCAAGAATGCCAGCAAATTCAACTTTTTGATCCGAGTTCATTTTTTTGCTGAAATATATTGAGGATTTACTGAAGTTAAATTTCTGTCCCGGCCAGTTTTCATACGCCTTCAACACATCTTTAATACCTTGCAGCGATTTATTTGTGGCTCTCCCAAAAAAGAATAAGTCATCGACAAACATTAGGTGGGTTACACAAGGAGCTCGATGATTAATTTTGTAACCCTCAAAACGTCTTTCATTTACTGCCTCGTTAAGAATCCAAGTGAGACCATGTGTACACATGATAAATAAATATGGAGAAAGAAGACACCCCTGACAGAGGCTTCTTTCTCCACGACAAAACCTTGTGGACAAACATTAATAAGAGGTGGGAAAGAGGTACTGCAAACACAATCAATTATTAGCTTATTCATACACAATCAAGGAAACTCCAGCTCACTATGTCATATGCTTTTGACATATCGACCTTCAAAGCAAAAAAAAAAAAAAAAACGTTTGGATTAAGGTTGTCTCCATTGAATGGAGGATTTCTTGGCTAATCACAATATATCGATGATTTGTTTACCTGGAACAAATGCATTACGCGTCCACGATATCATATCTTTCAGGAAAAATCTCAATTTATTAGTGATGATTTTAGTTACCACCTTATAAAGAACATTGCACGGAGATATAGGTTTATAACCCATTCATATGAAGGGAATCAATAAAGGAGTAATATTCTGGAGTTTGCGGATCATCCGTGAACATATTAGTGAAGTATTTCACAAATTCTTGTGAAATTGAAAACGCGGGGGTACCAAAATACACCACCACTTTTTTCTTAGGCAATCTGTATGGACAAACTCAATACAATTCCGAGAGTAAAAACTCAATCAAGGAATAGTAATCAGAGTTATATCTCTCTTTCTCATGCGATTAGAACGTTTACAGAAACAAGTCCGTGAACCTAATCACAAAAAGATTTCTTGGAAAACAAGTCCGTGAACCTAATCACAAAAAGATTTCTTGGAAGGTACCAAAGACCAATTGTCCAAGAATCAATCTAGTTGTATCCAACAAATAAGGTCGGATGTATCTACTAAGATTGATCAACGTAGAACCTGTGATATTTCAATTATAAAGATAAACAATATAATGCGAAAAAATAAATAACACAGACGCCAGAAATTTTGTTAACGAGGAAACCATAAATGCAGAAAAAACCCCGGGACCTAGTCCATATTAAACACCTCATTGTATTAATCCGCTACAGACAGTAGCCTACTACCAATTAACTTCGGACTGGAATGTTGTTGAGCCTTAAAAGGTATCACACCGATTAAGGTACAGTTGTGCTCCTTACGTCTCTTGAACCACGCCGGATTCTACGCACTTGATTTCCTTAGATGACGTCACACTAACTAAGAGTTATTTCAACTCAATTGAAGATTTTAAACCAAATCTGCCTCCCACAGATTAAGCCTATATAATTGATTTCCTGATTACAATAAAACATATGATTAAAATCAAATGCATGATAAAGGTGATGGAAATCGATAACAATTTGACAGAAGTCTAGCTAACCTCAAAATCCGGACTTATGCAACCCGAAGTGAAGCTTAGATTATTACTCACCTCACAAGTATAAAAACTTGTGGAATCAACAAAGTTTGAGACGAAGAGAACTTTGTTGATTACTATCTATCTTGATCGTTGGAGCAAGCTCTACAATCAATCACAATTAGGATACTCAAGTTATCAAGGAAAGATAATTGAACCTGGCTTCACGAATCCCTATGAAGTCTTTATAGTTGTTAAACCCTGAAGAGGGTTAGGAAGAGGACGACTCTAGATACAACTAGGACACACCAAAAACTAGTATTGGGATTCAAAGATTCCGGTTGCTTGAAGTTCCCCTTTTATAGATATTCAAAGCATAGGTTGCTTTAGGTTTAAGCTAAGATAGCTTTGGAACCAAGCAAACAATATCCACCGTTAGATGAATCTTTGAATCTGATTTACATAAGCAAGATATACACTCAGGTAAGGTGAAATTGTAACCGAACCGTGTACAAAGACTATGTTCAATATGGTTAGCTGAAACTAGCCGGTTTGAACATAAAAGCTTAATACTCATTTTCATGAATACAAAGACATTGATCTTGAGTCACAATCATGTGATCAAATAAGTCTAGTGCTTTTAGAGATTTAATCAAATGTTAATTATCTCGTATAAATAATTTAAACATATTTGAGAATATAATCGACATAGTTGGTAAATGCACAAAGTAAAATTACTATTTCCGTTTGTGAGTCGACTCAGTCATAGTACGCGAACCGGTTTGTAAACTTTATACCCAAACCAAGTTTCGGAGTTCACAGAACTCATTAGGTTGGCGTACCGTTTTGTAAACTTTCCACCAAACGAAAGTTCCAGAGTTCACATGACTTATTAGGTTGGCGTACCGGTTTGTAAACCTTAAGGCTGTTGCCGGTTTCGGAGTTCACATAACTAAATCAGTTTACGTACCGGTTTGGGAACGCTGTCGAGTTCAGGAACACTAAACTGTTTAAGTTGGCATACCGGTTTGGATACTCACCCCCTATTCCATAACCACCGTTCAATATTGGATTGATACGAGTATGCATACTGATCTGGATCACGAATCAAACAAAATTTCTCATGATGTACATACGAATATGCTACTCCGATACGTGCATGAGCACATGTAATACGGGTTCAGACATATAACAGTTTTCCCAGTTTGTAAGAATGATACCATTGTCTTGTATCTGAATCTATAAAAATTTTATATTTCTCTCTAAATCGATTTGAAACATTCCTGAATAACATCAATAACACATATCACTGTTCCAGGATATTTTCGAATGATAACTTGAATCACTTTTTTGATTCCGAACAATAAATTATTCTTAACCGAATTCATCAAGCATGAACAAATGTTCATTAAGCTTAGTCATTATATTTCAAGAAATTCGTTAACAAGAATTAGTTCTCGGCTTGAAATTCTTGTCTATGCAAACTATTTTAATTAGTTATGCGACATCGTCTCAAATAATAGAAAGGTGAATATAACTTGAGATATAGGTGATTTAATCTTCACCTACCTTTTGTTGATGAAGTTCTCCAAAAGCTTCGGTTGATCTTCGCCTTCAAACGGTAAAACACAATGATGACTGTTGTGATCCACTGTATCTCAACTACGATTCTATCCTAGTCCGAGACTTAACTAATTGTAAACTAGATATCAAGATATAGTTTTAACAACTAAATTTGACAACAAGCTTGAGATAGCAACACTTGTGAGTTTTATCGAGCATTGCTCTAACAGAAATAATTGTCTGATCAGTGGTCCATCAAGAGTCTTCTAGCTGAATTACAGTAATTTTGTTTCTTAGATGAAGTTTGTTAAAGTTTAAAACATGGTGGGAACTTGGAAGAGAAATATCACCCTATTTTTCAAAGTTGATAAAGGTCGAATTGTTATTGGTTCTGCCTATTTGCCACCCGCGGTTTTCCTATTTGTCACCTTTATCAGAATTTTCAAAGTAATTCTACTTTTTAATTTTAGTTTTCCGATTTTCCACCTATAAAAGTCAAATTAAATTTTACTATAACTATCACTGCTTTAATTTGTTTTCTTCACCATTAATTTTTGTTTTCATTAATAACTCATAGAGAAAATATTTAACCCTAGGTTAGAATTTTATTTACACCACTACGTTTAAATTTATTATTTCGTGTACTCTTAAAATGAAAAGACAATCCAAATATACTCATTATTGGAGTAAATAGATACTAGAAGTTCCAAAAAAAACATTTCACAAAAATCGCCAACTTCGATTAATATCTAATATTTTTCCTGACAATTTTGCAGTTCACATTTGCTTGGATTATGCTATTATACTAATCTAACTTACACTAAACCATTTCAATGAAAGGAATTGTTTATTGATTGTATATTCATCGGTTGTTTTCTATTACTGTCACTTAGTTAAAGGTTACTTAGGTTTAGTATGTAAAAGGTTGAACCATCGAGAGAAAAAAATAAGACCATTACAACGATTTTTTTTTTATTAATAACGGTAAATGATGGAAATAATAGTGATTGTACAATATCAGAAGAGAATAACAAACAAAAGAAAAACACTGCAAACATATCCAAATTAGAGACATAACATGTATTGACAGAACCGTCAATCGTCCGAGTTTCGGACGACTACATAAGCTAACAATTGACCATAGGCTAATAGTCGATCATTTACAATGGACTAGATCACACCCACTAGTCGTTCACTAACATCCGACTAGTTCACTAACAATCGGTAAGTTACCAAAAGATTGTGTATAATTTTCTATTCACGAAATCAACCTTAGCCACACATCGTAAGTGTCTCGGAACTGAGTGATTTCTTGGCTTGTTGGGTTCGTATTTTCATTCTCTACAACATGAGGACCTTTCCAGGGACAAAGGTCATTCTCACTACATTCTTGGGATCAAATATCCTTAAATGTATACATAATTGTATATTTACCGTCATAGGAATTGTTATATAGAGTAAGCACTTATTTTGATAGATAGAGAGGTAGAATAAACTAAAGAATCGGGTATTTTTTACTAACGTTTAATGAAGTTATCCATATAACATAAGCTAAGATCTTCAACATCATGTGTCTAAGTGCACTATATCAAAAGATGCTTGGGATATCTTAGAAACCGTATTTAAATAGAATTCCGCGGAAAAGGAAACACGACTTCAAAACCTAACTCCTGACTGGGAAAAACTTCATATGGTTGATGATGATTCGTTTGAGGAACTCAATCACAAATTGACGGAAATAGTGAAACTTGTCCTTCATTAGGGAAGATTATTCCTGAACGGGATATTATGACCTGTTATCCTTTTTCCTGAACAAATTTTCAAAGAAGATGAGAATATCTCGAATTTTACTCTGTCACTGTTTGTTCAACACAAAAACTCTTAAACGTAGGAAAATAAGATCTCTTGATAATTCTTCTCAAACAAGGAGGTTGGGTGACAAAAATGTTCAAAATGATTCTGACACCACTCTCTGTACCAAGTGTCTTGGTCATGGACATCATTTTTTTGTTTGTCCTAACAAGAATTACTATAAGAAAGCCAAATCCTTTATGTCCACTCTAGACTATTGTCCTGAAGATGACTTATCTCTTAAGGCTGAGCTTCTTACATGTATTGTTGATGATCATGTTCCAAGTCTCAGTTGTTCTAAATTCTCCATGCAAGGCAAACTTCTTTCTTCAGAAAAATAAATAATTCTCTTGATTGAAAAAATTCATTCACCAAAAGACTAATTTTCATCTGGAAAAACAACTTATGCTCAAAAAGGGTGATAGCATGTGGAACATGAATTTGAAAAAATGAGAAAGGAGCAAATAAGGACTAATAAACTTATTCATGATTTAGGTCGAGAAATTCTAATAAGAGCAGTCAACACATTTACTGGCCATATTCCTTCATCAATAGTGGTAAAGAATACCAAATCATCTGTACGGATATGAAACCCCTGTCGTAGTTTTCCCTCCTCAAGGAATAGAATCGTACAAACGATCAATGTTCTTTTAAAATCAGAAATCAAAAGAATCCTTGTTCTCAGACTGGTCAATCTTGGAAGAGAAAAAAAGTTCAGAAACGGAAAGAGACATCTCTGTCTGAGGAAATGGATATTACCATTCATGAGCTTCGGATATCTATCAAAGGATTAACAAATAAGCTGCGCAACAAGAAGATCTCAAAATATTTAGGTAATTCAATTTCTAATTATCCCTTATTTCAGAAGAAGAGAAAGAATTCTCATTCTAAGAACTTTCTTTTCTTTGAAAAACCTCCTAATCTATCATACAATGGAAGGAATTGTTCTCCACATTAATCTTTTGGTTGTTCTAATCTTTCCCTTGGGTGAGAACCATAACCTAAAAGAGGGTAGAATTGTCTGAAATTTTAAAGACCTCAAAAATATTCCTTGTGAAAAATATTCTGCTTAAAATTTTAAAGACCTCAAAAGGTTGAACCTTGCTCCTGGAAGGGGTTCTCACAGTATTATACACCAGTGTGTATTTCTGTGTTGCAGATTAAATCTCACTAAAACATATTATAGAGTTCTTTCTAGATAATTAATTCTACGAGTTTAATTAAAAACTCTGGCTAAGGCAAAGTTAATAAAAGGGTGTGCGTTTCCTTTCTTAAAAAACACAGTTCTGTTACTTGGATATAAAGAAATTCATGAACCCTTGAAGGTTACAAATAGAGAAGAAAAAAAATTCTCACTCCTTCATAGAATTTCTTGCTTCAGATAAGTGTTCAATTATATTATCTTCGTCTAACAAAGAAGATAATGTTTGGATTATTATGTTTCCATCCAAGAGAATACGCTTTGAATCCGCTGATAGTAATTCCAATCAAGATAACCTATTCTTGATCTATCAAGCTCTTAACTTAATGATTTTTTTTCTTAAGATGAATCTTATGCTGAAAAAATTTCAAGCACCGAGTGAAGACATGCAATCCTCTTCCAAAATAATTTAAGACAAATTGAGAACATTGAATCCAAGTTGTCCCTGATTGAATAAAATATTTGGAACTTACAGAGATGTCAAATATTCCCCCTCGTCATTCTAAGTTTCCTTACTTTTTTACGAGTTAACTCGTTGTAGGAATTTATTCTTATTTTTTAAGGAGGAACACTAGTTTTTGGACTAGTTCCTATGTGTTACATTAGCTATCCCAAATACTATCATCTTGCATGTTTAAAGTTTATTTAATTAAATTTTATTTTGGAAGATGACTTGCAATACCTAATCTTCATGGATTATGTATATGTATTGTTTATTTTGTGAGATTTGCCATCATATCCTGGTGATTAGAACATACATCTCATATTTTCTCATAGGTTAAGCTCTTAACTCTTTAAAAAGAGAAGTAAACTATTTTGAGAATGGAAGTATTGATCTCTACACGATTATATTTTTGTGAATATACTTCTATAGGAATCTACTTATTTCCTTGATTGCAATAACCGCTAGGGAATAAGTGGTGAACTTTAATATCTACATTCGTACATGGCTAGAGAAGTTATAGTTCTTATGTTGAGTCATATCGTACTAATTGTTATCTTGTTTGTAACTGTCTTGGAGAACAATTTTTGTTGATGATTATTTTTCTTACGAAATCTTGTATCTTAGTGGCTCTAATAATATCATTATTTTTAACTTCTTTGTTCGTATCTGGCGAGAAGACAGAAAAATATTGGGATACTTATTTACTTTGTTCGTAACTGATGAGTAAATTTGTACGTACAAGGAAACTCCTTCGCTTATGATTAGAGTTAAGTCACTCATGTTGTTCTTTCGGGAATAACATCAAATGGAGGAGAGTTCTTTTGAACTTGTACTTAATGGTAATATCTTTGTAGGGGAGAGCGGATGTGGAATTGTAGAAGATTATTGTACCTTTATATATATCTCCTTCACGTGAACTGGTTTGTGTTCTCTAGTCTTAAATTCTTTTTTGTTTAATTCATCTTGATCCCGGTTTTTCACCTTTGCTAATTTTGTTGACAAAAAGAAGGAGAATTATTAGGTAGTATCTTACTATATTACATATAACTTTTCGGAGCATCATGTAAGGGGGAGTGGATTATTATCTATAGTTTTATATATTTTTCAAAAGAAGTAAGTATTGACTAAAAGGGAGTACATATCACCGTAGTATTGCTTCAAAGTTGTGGTGCACTCGAACTTTAAGGAAGGTAACGATACTATGTTTCTGTATAACAACCGATGAGTAGAGTGTGATTACCTCATTCTAACAAAGCTCTTTTTGAGTATTCTCGTAAGTTGTTATCTCTACGGATCTTAAACAACAAAGGTGCTAAACGAACACATGCAGAACCATAGAAGAACCTGAAGTACGAAGAATTCAAGACGTTAGTTGAAGAACCAATGAAATCAAGCATAATGGATTGAGCTGAAAAGTTTATTTATTTTGAATGCATATGTATTAAATAGTTTCGTCACCAAAATTGAAAAAGAGGGAGATTTTTTGAGCAATGCTCGGTTGAACCCACAAGTTTTGCTATCTCAAGCTTGTTGTCAATGTTAGATGATCAAAACTATATCTTGATTTCCAGTCGACTAAGTCAAGTCTCGGACTAGGTTAGAATTTGGTAGTTGAGTATCATACATCACCCTCGAAGACTGAAGATCGACGAAGATATTTGGAGAACTTCTATATCAGGTACGTGAAGACTGAACATATCTATTTTACTCATTATCTTACCATTCTATATTTTAGAGACGATGTCGTATGACTTCTAGTAGATTTACAAAGAATACATTTGGAGTCAAGCTTGCCTTGTTAAAAATATCGAAATATGATTATAACAAAGATGTTCAACGATCCTTAACACATTAGTTCTAAATGAATTAATTTGTGGATCAATTGAAGATTGCCCATGCTAATGATTTTATCACGTGGGAATGTTTCAAACATCATAAGAGAGAAATATTGAACTATATGATATTTCTGTTCATGGTAGGTTGGCGAACTAGTTCGGAAACCATAGATATATGAGTTTCAAAAATATAGGAGGGTTGGAGAACAAGTTCTCAAGCCGTAAGTCGGAAACAATTCACGAACCGTTGTGAACTAATTTATTAAATTTGGTATTATAGGCTAGTAGTTGATGAACCCGGTTCACGAACTGCGGTTAGTGAAATTCGGTAGTCTTGTAGGGTTAGCGAACCTGGTCCACGAACCGTTGCACCCTGACTCATGAAAAAGCTTAACGGATCACGAACCCTTGTACCAATCGTCCTAGTAGATTTTAGCAGATGCTTAAAGACTTATTTTTTAATATGTTTAGTATTGCAAAAACTTTCTCAAACACTTCTAAGACTTCATTGATCACTCAAGCACTTAGTTGTTTGAATGAACATCAAATTGCTTTAGTTATTTGGCATACTTTCCAAACCGGACAATCATAATACACGGTTCCAGAACCGGTTCCTAGTCTATATTATTATGTTGTATTTTCAAAACCTAAAACTTTTTTCTTGATTCTAAGCAACCCCTGGTCTTTAAAATCTACAAATAAAGATGTTCTTTCAACTGGAAAAATCAATCCCTGACACTTTGTGTCCTAGTTGATTCTAGAGTCATCCTCTATTGACCTAGGTTTTCTCTGAGAAACATAATTAGGTATACATTTAAAAGATTTCGCTTTGGCGATTCGTGAATCCAAGTCCGACTATCTTTACCTTGATAGTTCGTGTAACCTGATCTTGCTTTTCTATTATCGAGGTTTTCGTTATCTCTTTCAGGCAAGATAGATAGTAATCGCAAAGTTATCTTTGTCTCGAACTTTGTGATTCCTCAAGATAAATATCTAAAAACTGATCTTTTGAAGATTGTTCTTGAGGGTGGTTAAGAATCTAGGATGTTCTTCAGGAGTCGTAAGTTCCGGATTTGTGAGGTTTGCTAGCTTTGTCTATTGCAAAAAGATTTCCTCCCCTTGATATTTGATCTAAACAGAATTCAAATAGGCTTACCTGTTAGAGGAAGATTGATATCAAAAGTCTTCACTTCGGCTAAAGCAACTCTTAGTCTGTAAAAGACGTCATCTAAGGGAATCAATTGTGTAGAGCCTTGCGAGGTTCCAGAGACGTAAGGGACGCACTGAAGCGCTTGGAGGATGGATTCCGTCTCAACTATATTCCAGTCCGAAGTGTGATAGTAGGATAGTGTCTGTAGCGGCTTAATACAACTTGGTGTTCAAAACTGGATGAGGTCACAGGGTTTTTCTGCTATTGCGGTTTCCTCGTTAACAAAATTTCAGGTGTCTTGTGTTTTTCCTTTACCACATTATATTGTTTATCTTTATAATTGGATTTACACAAGTTGTACGTATTCAATCCAAGTAGATACGTCCATCTAATTGTGATCGATTACAAGACTCGATCGTTCTTGTAGAATTCGTATCTTTAAAGATATATAAATTTTTTGATTACTTTGCAGAATTTCGATTTGATTATTTGGATACGACTAGATTGATCTTGGATATTGATTTTTGAGATCGTCAAAGTACTCTTCTTAACGATCAGGTTCACGGATTCTTGTTTATATATATACTGATTGAGAAGAGTTTTGAGATATAAACTATATATACATATTGTCAAGGATCATTCAGTTGGTCTATTTGCAATTGTATTCGGTTTTGTCAATAAGGTTTCTGAACGAAAAGTTTGTGGTGTACTTGGTACCCCTGTGTTTTTAATTATTAGATGATTCAACTTGAAATTTGAGACTTTCTTGGTCTGAATCCAATAACAAATTCATCTCAATTTTGTTGTTCGCGAAATGTTGCCAAAAGTTCATGTACAATTTCCTATTCACAAATCAACCTTGGCCACACATCATAAGTGTTACTTTAATAAATCACTCATTAATTACTTCCTCGTTATAACTCGGATTAAGTACTTCTTGGCTCATTGGAAAATTGAATAAAAACCCATTAAACCAAAAAAACCCGTCAAGTGATTCAAAAGATGAAATGAAATGGTGGTTTTTGAGTTTACCTGTGATTTGAGCGAAAATGCTAAACGTCCACCAAAAACCATCCCCCAAAGTTGTCCACCATTATGTGTCATTGAAATAGTGGCTCATTCCATACAAATGGACCCCCTGCTAACTTCAAAAGGTGGGATCAAGGGGCTAGATTGTGCCACCTATTGAGGGATGATAATGGGGGATAGATACGGGGTTATATAGCACTGTCGTGATTTGAGATAACATAGAGGAAATGAGGAAGTTGAAGGCGACCTTGCCGACCATAAGGTAGCCGTCAAGGTAAGAAATCAATAAGATGCTGACTAGTGAGGCATTTACAATAGTAACCTGTGTGTCAAAAATAATAATGTCGGCATCTTCTTCATTCGCCGACCTTGTCGGCCATAAGTTGTCGACATGTTCTTCATCCGCAGACCTTGCCGACCAGATATAATCGGCATGTTCTTCATCCGTCGACCCTGCTGATTTTTCATACTTTCAGAACTGAAAGTATTGATTTCTGATCTAATTTTGGGTATGATTTCATACAACAGCTTTGCAATCCCCTTTTTAGAAGTGTTTGGGTAGTGTGCTTTCATTTCCGTTGCAAAAGATTTTCTCAAAATAATTTTTTTTCCTCAAAAAATCTTCCCAAATAAGTTCAATCAAAAACAAATTTTCATTTCATAATTTTTAATCTACTCAATTAATTAATCTAAACTCAATTAATTAACCTAATCAGAATTTTTAGTGTTAATTAAACAAGGGCATATTAGCCATTTAGAAAATACAAGGTTAAGGGGTGGCTTGGTTTTACTTCATAATGACCATATTTTGTCTTATTGGGTATACCCCAATCTCGCCAGGTTTAAGAACCCACTTTTATCTAGAGTTTTGGAATTATGTATTGGATTCAGGTAATAAACATTAATTACATTTATGAGAAATATTTTTTCCGGATTACCCTCCTAATAAAACGAAATTCTCTCTCCATTTTATCTATGCATCTTCTTCTTCCGTAACCTTCTTCTTCGTCCTCAGCCATTGACCTCTCCCCTTTAGATAAGCAGAACATAATGAAATCAGAGAACGAAAAAATCAATTATAAACGAGATCAAAACATCAGGAACTAATTTCGTGATTGATGAATATAAGATCCAAAAAGAAGAATAATGATGGGTTTAATGTAGAAAAATTGGGTGTTGATTGAATTGTAATTACAAATTTCCTTAGAGAGCTTCTGATCAATTGATTTTTTTATGCAAATTAACCATTGATTTACATAGAATATTTATCGTTTTTGTATATGTTGGGTTTGATTATGGTGGCTTTGAGAAAAAATCTTTGTTTGCATTTCATCTCTAAGAGGAGAACTTAAAATAACAAAAATATGCTGAAAAAGGAGAAAGAAACTCAGGGGTCAGTAGAAACATCCCATAATTCCTCTCTCATTTCTCGCACACAGAGATGATTCACAAAACATAAATCTAATCTAATTGAGCATTGCATGATTCACAAAATAAAATCATTAATAGCAAAAAGTAATTTTATCCCAAAAAAAAAAAACATATTTCAAACTTTATGGGGTTCGGGTTGCAGAAGTAGTGCTATAATCATCAATACCCAAATCATCATCACTCCCGTTACCAGAATCAGTATCATGTGATTCATCATCGCCATCATAGACTCCATCCTCGTCATCATACTCACTTTCTTCATCCCATCATACTCTTTATCATCATCATCATCGTCCACAATGTAATGGGTACAAATATCATAGTAGAATCGGAAGCCTACTCTAGAAAGTAGTACATAGTTAGCCACCAGAAGTTAGCTATGAGTCCTAAGTTGAGAGAGGATCCCTATTTATAGACATTTCTTGAAATAAGAATGTCAAACATGTATCAATTCCTATATTTTCTTATCTTACATCTGTCCCTACAACAGTACAAGTGTACCTCAGATTCTTCTTTATGAACCCACGTGACTTGAACTGTGCAGTGCCTGTCAACAGGGAAGGGGTGCTATGTAGCGCTTTCTTTAGGATATGAGGAGAGTTCCGCGGTCTTGTAGGGAATACTCTCTAGCATCTCTTCTTGGATATGGGGAGACTGAAATTCTACTTTGGCATTTTTCAGGTATCTACACTCACGATCTTCTTCTTCGTCGGTTTAGATTAGGAATCTTTAGAAAAGAAATGATGGGTGATTCTCTGGTTTAAAAAAAATGGTGATTATGTGAATATTGATAGAGAGAGGAAACAATTACACAGACGACCCAAAAGTAAACTTAGTGAAATTATTAGGGGTATTAAAAGGAATTTTGGTTTCACTTTCAAGAAGAGCTTATATTTTCAAGAGATTTAAAATCCCCAAAAAAATACTCAATCCCGATACGAAAAAAAATTTATTCATTCAATCCTCCGTCCCACATATATACGAAAAATCAATTATTTTTATTCATTCTTAACCTCTATAAAAGGGTATATATGAAAAAATTCATCTTGGAAACAATTGCCTATTTAGTGGGACAAAGTACATTTATGCTGGAAAATTGGACAAACTCTGTACATTTATGCTGGAAAATTGGACAAACTAAGAGGATGAAAAAGCTGACAAAGATCATTGTACTCGAGGATCTTAATAATTCTTTTAGACATTAATTGGATCTTTCCAAATAATTCAACAGTACTGAATTCAAGGTTTGTACTCCCTTGATTCTACCATGAACACTGATGATGCCAAAGAGAAAAAAAACAAGAAATTAGAAGTCAGAAACTTGTTGTGATTGATGGGTAGCACATGACATATTCTTCACTTTTCATAAGTGTGAACCGCAGCTGGGATGTCCTTAAGAAATGCAACAATTTTTTCCTGTCTTTCCTTGCTAACTCTGCTTGCTGAAGAACAGTATTTAACTGACTAAGAACCTCGTCAGCAATATCCTACAAAACAAAGGGGGTGAAAGGAAAAGTTAGCCAGTGCATCAACAATAATCAATGACAAGATAACAAGGTAGACGACATTATAATATGTGATAACTTCTTGATGATATTTTCTATCTACTCATATTATGATATCAATAATCGAAGTGTCTCCAAATGATTACAACGTCTTGACAGGATGTCATTCAAATTTCAAACATGCATGGGGTTGGCCAAAAAAAAAAACAATTCGACATCACTATACTAATAAGATTACTATCGGATAAGAAGAATGACACAAGTCATCAAGAGGATTGTCTACATGGTAAACGCTGAGAAGGTCTTTCAGAGAAGATCCCGGAAATTACATATGGCAGGCAGTAATACATAACACATTCATAGAAATGAATGATAAGAGTTGCAATAGTTTGAAACTTGGCCATATTGCTAAAGGGTTTCATGTGAAATTGAGAACTAAATACGCATTTAGTAGAGTGGTTAAGGAAGTTGCCTCTCTTTAGCCTTTAGAAGCCCTTCAAGGGTTTTAACCCTCTTCCTCATGCTTTACACTGGTTCAACAGAAAATAAGGATCTTATACCACTATTTGTTGGATTTTGATCCAACCCAAGATGTTGCGGCCTTGTAAGGTCACTCAAACAAATGTACATACAAATAATACTGAAATTAAGACTTCTCGAGAGGAGAAATTGATCAGGGGTTGACATGATCATTTCAGCAAGGAGAAAAAAAATGAAAAGGTAGTAGGACAGGTAGGAGTTAAATACCCTTGTTTCCTGCATTTCAGCGAGTCTCCTTTCCTGAAATAACATATTGAAGTTTTAGGATGTAACACCTAACAAATACAGAATTGAGATAATACATATAAGGTAGCAATAGGGAGGAAACCCACCAAATGATGGAATTTGAGGGTCAGAGTGGAGAACATGGACTACGGTTTCCCACCGCAGAACCACCCATCATAGGTGAAAGAAAAATTTCAGTTCAATAAGTTTCACTTAACAGACGATCAGCAAGTCAAGTGAGTTTCATCTAAAAACAAGAAAACCAGGAGTAATTATGTTGGGTGGAGAGGCTGGTGGATAATGCCTAACGTTGTTGTTACGGTCTGCATGGAGCAGCAATCAATTTAGTACGACGCAACTCCTTTTAACTAAAAGATGGCTAACAACAACTAGCAACCACTGATATTGATTGTGTTTCCTTTGCTGATCTGTTGAGAGAGACCACCACTCTCATAAGAAATCAAAATAAACTAGTACTTTTATAAGACAATTCAGATTCCGACAATATATCAATATGATGCGTTGAGAGAGAGAGAGAGAAATACCAGACTATTTTTCTCATGAACCACAAAATACACCATGAAACCAGAGGCCCCAAAACCAAGTACACGAAGAACCTTATCATATTCTTCCATTTTCCCCATAAATTTATTTACGAACCTAGCCATACTGGAAGTCTACTCTAACCTGCAAATGAACCAAAAAGTTCAATCACAACATCAACAACATATTGATTCCTCGTTCAACTTCACTCAGAAGTCAGAACCCTACAATCTAACTAGATTGAAAGAACACTTTAACAATACAAAGCTGAAAAATCAAAACCAACTTGCGGTTAATCCATAAATTTGAGAAGAGAAAGATGTATTTGTGTGTTTACCAGCTCTGCCAATGAGTGTTGTCTCCTCCACCAAACGATCTGGCCCGAGCTGAGCTGCAGTTTGTTGTAAGAAGAGGGGAAAGTAAGAGAGAGGAAACCTAGAGAGTTTGGGAGAGTCCGAGAGTCGAGTGTGTGGGAATGGGATGGAAATGAACGCAACTTGTAGAGGCGGCCCAGGTTTGGTTTAGGGACCTTGTTTAAATATTTGAGCTTTGGTTGAGTTTGCGTTTTCATGCGTCGAGAAAGTAAGTTAAGCTTCACGCTCTAAGATGGTAGTCCTAGACTCCTAGTTGATTAGAGGGCTGAAGGAGGGAGGGGGGTGGCTAGGGTGTGCCCACCCCAAAACTCACTTGAACTCATTTTGACCTTTCAAAATGCCATAACTTATACATTAGCCACCCTTTAAGGCCTATTCCTATGCACATGCTAAAATCTGATATTTGGCATATATGCACCCACTATAGGTATGCCAAACTGCCAAACCTATATGTCTATATGTCAGAAATAACATATAGGCATACACGATGGAGTTTCCAGCGAGCAATAGAGTGTCCATAGCTCGATGGTCATAATCACGCTCGCTGGTCTTTAAAGCACCAGTGCTAGTCAAGTTGTCGCTCGTCGGTCTTTAAAGCGCCAGCGCTAGTCAAGCCGTCGCTCGCCGGTCTGATCATCGCTTATCAGATCTTCATTCAACGGCTACCATTTTTCTCCTCTATAAATACCTAATATCAATCTCATCTCAACTCACATCAGAATTTCTAAATCTCTCCAGAATTTCTCAATCTCCAACTATTTTCATCACTATTCCAATTCATCATAGAGCATGGATGATAATGTGAAACGAACATGCTGCCAAAAATCAAAGAGTTGTTAATTGTGCCAATGTGCAAAGTGAAATTAGGAGAAGTCAAATTAGGAGGCGAAAACCAAAATTCACTATTGCGAAAGATGAATGTATTTGCATAAATTATATTTCTTTTACTGAGACTTTATTCGGAGATGCATTACATCTCCAAACGTTTTGGCAAAGGATTTTTGGGAAATTTCAAGAACAAACAATGAACCTCAACAATCGTGATGTTACAGAGTTGAGTCAGCGCTTCTCTACAATCAATCAGGAAGTTACTAGGTATGTTGTTTTACTTCGGAAAGAAGGTCGAAACATGAGGAGTAGTGAAATAATGAAGGAACTTTAACAACGGTCTTGTGAGGAATATCGTCGCATCTACGAAAAAGACTTTGAATTTGGAAGTTGTTTCGAGATTTTAAGATACTTGCCCAAATAGTGTCCAATATTTATGTATTAATTTCTTGATTGTCCACTCAGTCTAAGTCCTAAGTTTTCATATTCGTTTAAATATATCTCTAATTAAAATTTAAGATTGGATTAAGAATAGGATTAAGCTTAATTTTCAACAATATGCGTCAAATTTTCGAATTCAAACTTGGAATTGATCATTAATAGTCATTTTACAAGACATAAAACTAGACAATAATAATTTGAAAAATAAAAATAACTAGACTTTAAAAATAAAAATTTGGGACAATGTCTTCATCTTGTTTATCTTCTTCGTTTCACAAAATTTCCAAAATCAATGCGCTCATGAACGGAGTCTCCTTTGTTTATCTTCTTATTTCGCTTCAAATTTGTTTTCCCTTGATTTTCCTTGCCTTGAACTTTTCTTTGCCTTTTCTTAGTTGCGGTTTTGACTTGGTTAATATCCAAAACTTGAAGACTTCTTTGCTTCTTATCTATTTCTTTATAACTTTTTCGAAGACGAAGGTTATATTAAGAAAAACCTTTACAAAACATAAAGGAGAGTTACATAAGCATCAAAGAATCCCAGTTACTCCAGATGAGACTAGGATTAGTGAACCTGAATGTGTCTAGATCACAAGACCATAACACAGCTGTATATTTAACTTGGTCTATTAACTTTGCCACATATTTCTTCCTTGCACCGAACACTCTACCATTCCTTTCGTTCCAGGTGATCCAGCAGATAGCGTAATGAATTGGTTGCCATACTTTCCTTGCTGTTCCATGAAGTACGTTAGTCTTCCAGGCGTCAAAAAGTTGAAGCAGATTGCCCGGCAAAGGCCACGAAATCTTGAATGCCTTGATAAAGTAATCCCAAACTTCGAAGGAGAATGAACAGTGAATGAACATATGATCTAAATACTCTCTGACAGAGTTACAAAACACACATAAATCGCTCTCTATATCCACACCTCTATGAGATAGCATATCCCTGGTGGGAAGAGAGTTGTTAAAACTAGCCCATAGAATAAAGCTAACCTTATGAGGGATATTAGGTTTCCAAAGATGACTTTCAAAATTACAGGGGTCGAACTCACCAGCAAGCTCCTCATAACACCTTTGGGAACGGAAGTTTTCCAGGATAGAAACTTCATCATCTTTCTCCACCAACGTTGGAATAGCAAGATCTCTTCTAAGTAAGTCCCATTCAAGTTGTTCGTTTGCATTTAAAGACCTCTTAAAAGAGCAAGTCCAGCCATCTTCACCCAGCGTCTCCGCAATAGTCGCATCCTTCTCTTTAACAACTTTGAAAATCACAGGGAAGATCTCGTTCAAACAGCCCCTGTCCAACCACTTGTCCTTCCAAAACCTGATGCCCTTACCGTTCCTAACTGTGAAAGTTGTGAAACGTTGGATGATTGGAACCATATTCACCATATTCTTCCACAGGCTCCTGCAGTGAGGGTTATTGTCCACATCATGCATTAAAACTTCTTCGTTTTTCTTGAACTTCTGGCACATAATCTTCCTCCATAAACAATTTTTATTTTTAGAATACCTCCAAATCCACTTAACCAATAAAGCTTGGTTAGTTTTTCTTAAACTTCTAATCCCCAGTCCACCGTGTATCTTTGGCATACAAATCTTCGTCCATCCTACCCACACAAGTTTCTTACTGCCTTCCACTGCGCCCCATAAGAAATTCCTCATAAGTTGTATCATTTTCTTCTCAATGCTCACTGGAAGATGGAACAAAGACAGAAAATAAATGGGCAAACTAGCCAGACAACTTTTGATGAGAACTAACCTTCCAGCTTTATTCAAATCTTCTTTTTCCAAGTAGCAAGTTTTTATTGCATTCTCAATAAAACATGTTCCCAAACTGTAGTGCTTCTCCAATGAGCACCTATAGGCATACCCAAATAAGTGAAAGGTAACTTTTCTGTCTTACAACCAAGCTCCTTTGCGAGAATACCAATAACATCTTCAGCACCAACACTAATCATAGGGCTTTTCTCCATATTCACCTTTAAACCAGTAAGAGTTTCAAAGACAGATAAGATAATGAATAACCTTCTAACTTCAACAACATTAGCATCAATGAAAATCAAAGTGTCATCTGCAAACTGCAAATGAGAAATCACACTACCATGATTGGCAACCTGGAAGCCAGAAAGAAGACCTCTATCCACAACATCATTAATCAATTTGGAGAGAATTTCCACAACCAGCAAGAACAAATATGGTGATAAAGAGTCACCATGTCTCAAACCCTTAGAAGGCTTAAACGTCTCAGTTGAGCTACCATTTACCAAAATGGAGATACGAGAATAAGTAACACACCATATAATCCATGAAATCCATTTAGGTCCAAAATCATGATGTTGTAATATAGTAAAAAGATCTTGCCAATTGACATTGTCAAAGGCTTTCTCCATGTCCACTTTGCAAAGAATTCCAGGCTTTTTAGACTTCAATCTACTATCCACACACTCATTAGCAATGAGAACACCATCCAGAATTTGCTTATCATGGATGAAAGCCCCTTGAAAATCAGAAATCAACTCTGGCATTACCTTCTTTAACCTCTCAGCAAGAAGCTTAGATATAATCTTATACACACTACCAATTAGACTAAGAGGTCTAAAGTCTTTTGGTGTACATGGGTCTTCCTCCTTTGGGATAAGAGTTAAGAAATAACAATGAATCTCCAATCAATAGAACCATACCTGTGAAAATCCTTGATTAAATTCATAAGATCATCTTTGACTGTACTCCAACAACTCCTAAAGAATTCAGCTGTGAATCCATCAGGCCCAGGAGCTTTATTGCTCCCCATCTTCTTGATGACGCCCCAAACCTCTTCTTCAGTGAAATCCCTTTCAAGCCAAGACTTGTCTTCAATCTTCAACTTTGGAAAGGGCAAATGCTCCATTTGAGAATTCACTTCATCTTTTTGAGTAAAAAGATTAATGTAGAAATTCCTAATTTCTTCTTTAATGATGCTCTGATCAAAACAGTCCCCACCTCCAATCTGAAGCTTAAAAGTAGTGTTTATTTTTCTTCTGGCAGATGCTATACTATGGAAATATCTAGTATTATCATCCCCCCACCTGAAGTTGTTTTGTTTAGCCCTTAACTGCCACTTTCTTGCATCCATAGTCTCTATATTCCTCAGCTGCAGCTTGCACTTTAATCTTTCCTCCAGCTGATGATGTTGAAGTGCACCATTCTCTTCTTGGCTATTCAACTCATGAATCTTGTCAGTAAGAATTGTCTTCTCTCTCCCAATTGAACCAGACTCCTGTAATCTCCAAGGCTTGATCATGTGCTTCAAATTTTGCATCTTCAAGAATAATTTAATACTGGAACTCCCTTGATAAACCATAACTTCCCACCAATCTTTGACCTTCTTAGAAAAATCCTTGTGCTCAGTCCAAACTCTATCAAGTTTAAAATAAGGTTTAGAGGGGACTCTCGGTTCAGTAATCACTAAAATGGGATTGTTATCTGAATGAATTCTTGTTAACACAATCTGAAGTGCATTAGGGAAAGCATCCTCAAAATCATGACAAAACAAAAATCTGTCTAATCTGCACAACAAAGGATTAGAATGATTATTAGACCAAGTATAACACCCACCAATTAAAGGCTGGTCTATCAAATTAAGCTCCAAAATGAAGTTATTAAGAAATGCCATGTTCCTGTAGTCTCCATCTCCTCTATTCTTCTCTTCATTTGTTCAAACTGCATTCATGTCCCCTGCTATGCAACAAGGGCCGTCCCACCAGTGTCTAATCTCCTTCATATCTTCCCAGAACTCAGCCCTGAAGTTGTAATCACAAGGACTATAAACATTTGTCACATCCCATTGAAAACCATTACTTCTATTAGATAGAACTGTAGTAATGTTATTGTATCCAATGCGTTCCTGCAATTCTTCGAATATGCTACTATCCCAAATAGATAGTAAACCTCCACTGCTTCCAACAGATGGAATGTAACTCCATCCAAAATTATCATCATACCAAAGTTGTCTAACAAACCACTCAGACATGTGTTGGATTTTAGTCTCCTGGATAAGGCAAACTCCACATCTCTGAGCTGCCACCAAGTTTTCACAGTTATTTGTTTGTCAAACTCATTCATGCCTCTTATGTTCCAAAAAAGTATTTTAAAATCCATTTAAAATGACTTCCTCCCGTGCCGATCTTATGTTATCAACACTGTTGGCTTCGTTCTCCTCATTCTCAGACTTTTCTTCCCCTACACTATCCCCAGAATTCCGTTCATTGACCTAGCGATCCTCCTCACCATCGTTATTCTGATTGTCCCCTTCTACAGAAGTTCCCCTGAATCTCTGCCTGTAGTTTAGAACCAATGTTGTCATATTCTTAGTCAAGGTTTCTTTCTGAACTTGACTTATACTCCCATAGCTACATGCCACTCGAACAAGAGATTGTACCGTATCATCAATCAAATCGTCATCTTCATCTTCATTTAATTGTTGAACTTTCTCTAAGTTGCTAACAACTTAGAGAAAGTTCCAACACCTTTCTGCTTGAATATGTAGAAGAAGAACTATTTTCATTTTCCTCTCCTATATCTTCCTCCTGCTAAGTTGGAGTATATCTCGATCATATTCTAGATGGAGACTTAGTAGTCGAGCTTGAGTTTGAGTTTGAAATGTTAATGCTGCCAGTTCGTCTTGTTCTCGGAATAAAAACCCAGCTCCCGTCTTCCTCTTCAACCATTCTAAATCCAGAGCTATCTAACCCTTTCTTTATAACTATCACATATCTTCTTAGAGGGAGGATCCATGGACACTCTTAGATGGACAAGGTCGGACAAGATTTGTGCCATTTTCTTCGCAAAACCCAAACGCTAATTAATTTAAGTCTAATATTTTGATGGTATATTCATCTTATAAGAACTCTACATTCCTACAAAAAATGAATACAATTCGAGATAGCAAACCTGACTATCTACTGATCTTAATTTCAACCGTTAATTTTGAACGGCTGATAATCAAAGGGGTAGATGGTGGTTTTATACATCTCGAATTATGCTCATTTTTTGTAGGAATGTAGAATCTTATAAGAAGAATATACCATCAAAATATTAGACTTAAATTCATTACCGTTTGGGTTTTGTGGAAAAAATGATGCAAATCTTGTCCGATCTTGTCCATCTAAGAGTGTCCATGGATCCTCCCTCATCTTCTTAATGGCACCTTCAAGCACGAAAAATCAAGTTGTGTTGCCGAATCAAGTTGGGTTAATTGTGTCATTTGGAGAAAATAAAACAAATAAATTAGATTGAGAAAAATAGAAATTTTTGAGTAAAAAATTTAGGGTAAGATAAAGAACTATCCGTTGGCGCTAGAGTCAACAACGTTGGCGATAAAGTCATTATCACTTGCGTTTTTATGAATATCGTTTGCTAGAAAGTCTATCGCTCAGTGATTTTCCCATAGTGACGCTATTGGTTTGCCATGCCACCTGGTATGCCATGCCAGTTTTTTTTTTTCCGCATGTACATAGGAATAGGCCTAATAAGTAAATAGTAACGTATTTAAATTAAATTATCCCACAACAATGACATGAAACAAAAATTTATTACATATTTAGCTATTTGCTTCATATGTAATCTCAAAAATCTGTAACGGCCTGCGACCGTCTAAAAAGTTAGTACCACTCGACACTCAAATTTACCATCACTAAGATAAATTTTAGGCTCTGTTCTTAGCTTTACAATTTTATTGCGCTTAGTATTATCATTATTAAGATTAGTAGATTTAAGTAATCGTAGGAAAAAAAAATTAGCCCACCCACCCATAAATTTCTGGCTCCGTCGCTGCTGTTGCTCCAACAAACAAAATTCTTGTGTGGGCTTCTTCAATGGCTACCCGATGACATTTTGGGAACACACAAGATTATGCAGTATATATTGATTAATGTCAAGCACACATACGACATCCGAAAATCTGAAAATTATGTATCATTGTTGCAATCAGGTCTATTTTCTTGATTTTCCATTCCCAGGTATTAACCAGTCACGGCATATGTACAAAAACACTAGTCACTGTAATATTCATTTGAAATAGAAAGCACGACGAGTTTCTTATACAGTAATTCATGCTCCCCAAAACCATAAGCATCTTAGAAAACAGACTTTAGACCTTTATTTCCTGCTGCATCTTACCCCAAAGACAAAAACACTTCTAAGTTTCAGTTTCAAAGTATCTGCCAAGAGTTTCAGCATGTTTCTCCAATCCCTTGTACACACTTAGAATATTGTTCTCTAAATTTTCCACATTATCTTGGAGGTCCTACAACAGAAAGGGAAAAATGCATAGTTAATTAGTTAACTAAAACATTGCATCAATCATTCATAAGAGAAAACTAATAACAGTAACAATAACATTGTAATGTCACAACATTCTCTTAGCTGGCATTCACCATTCCCAGCTATACACGTGTACTGTTCTCATAGGCTGAACAAACACTTATCACACACCGCCACTCTAGAAGAATAAATATCTTCATTTACTTTCTTTGTTGAAAGAATCTTCTTGGTAATATCAGTTCTGCAACTGTATTTTCCATTAATGAAATTCATTCATTTCCTTAGATCTACTATGGTATCAGACTTAGAAAGATTATTCTTTCTCAGGTTTATCGATCTTTCTCTTCCGCTTCATCTCTGATTCCTGTATGATTCAAGAATTTCCGACATCTTCATCTCTTACAATGGAAAATCCTACCTCTAACTCCATTACTAGGGTTTCACTTCATCAACTTCACAGTTTTGTTTCTTTAAAACTTACAGATTCCAATTTTCTCATCTGAAAAAATCTTGTTCTTCCTGTTATTCGTAAATTTAAATTGATAAAATTTCTTGATGGTTCTTCTCCTTGTCCTCCTCAATTCACCAATGCTCATAATGAAATGAATGGAATTGAGAGTTTTCTTTACACAGATTGGATCGATGAAGATGCTACAATTCTCATGTGGCTACATTCAACTATTTCTGATACAATCATCGCTTACTTCGCTGGATCTCAAACCTCTCATCAATTATGGATCAGCATTGAAGAAAAATTGGCAAGATCTTCTTCAACTCATATAATTTAACTCAGAACAAAGCTCTTGGCACTAAAACAAGGTGACAAATCGATTCCTGCTTTAATTAGTGAAATCAAATCAATTTCTGATCAACTTGTTGCCGCCGGTGAGGTTATCTCTGACAAAGAATTAGTTGTAGTTACTTTATCTGCACTCAATTCAGATTACATACCTTTTGCAACTTCTATGCGTCATCGTTATCCTCGTGTCACTAGTTTGGAGCTTCATAATAATCTTCTGAGTGAAGAATCAGTTATCAATGATAGAAACAAATCACTGCCTACTGAATCATCAAATAGAGCTTTTACTGCTGAATCATCACATCAAGTGTTTGCTGCTACTAATCAACCACATTTTCGACCTTCTGGACGTGGATATGGTGGTCGATTGATAGACACATTTTTGTGTCTAATTTGATCTCAATACTATATATTGTTGGTACTCGATTTTGTACTTATTATGGTATTTTATGTGTGTGTAGGTATTTTTTGGGAATAAATATTTTTGGAAAATTCGGCTCGAAAAAGTGTTAAAAGGAACCCAAGAGGACTCGTGTTATTCGGACTCTCACTATTGGTTAAGGGGCACTCAATTGATAAGGGGTACTTGCTGCTATTCGCACCCCAGCAGTGGTTAAGGGGACACCACCTTCATCTCCTTCATTTGAAACTATTTTTGGCGGGAAAATGGGGTTATTCGTCTGCATAATTTTTGAAGAAATCTGTGGCGAGTTTTGTGGAGATTTAATCTCGGGTTTGGACTGTAAACAATTTGTTTCATCCAAACAGGGATACTAATCAAGTTGGATTCGTAAGAAAAGGAAAAGAAAGATGATCTCGTGAAAACAGGGAACACGAGAATACCGAGAATATTTCATTACAATGAGATTTATGTGCATCAGGGTGTGTATGAAGAGGGTTTGAATCGATCTTTGATGTGTTGGCAGCGTGTTAGGATAGTGTCGACACCAGCAGAGCGCATGAAGAGATATAAATTTGAAGAAAATTATTGTATTCTGCATGGAAAATAATATCGAGTTATGGTGAGAATATTTGGAGTTATGGGAGTTTATTCTTAGTCCAAATGAGTATATATAGGTAGCTCGGTTCACATACACGAGGAAGGAGAGTTTGGGCGAGTTTAGAACACCATAGAGCAGAAAAAATCGAGTGCAGAGAACTGCCATTTCTGCTGCTGCTGAAGAACACGAAGAACATAAGACGCAGAGGAGACAGTCGTTCATGATACAGTAGAAACGACTGCCAAGCGTGGGTCGCAGAGATACATCAACAGAGTTTATCATTATCGTTCTCAGAATGACGGGTTTGTAACAAATATAAGTGTTACAAACCCGGTTTTTATTGTTTTTCTCCCATTTCATCATTTGTGAACCATTTTTGAGCAATGAAATCAACTTTTGAGCGTGTTTCCAACATGATGAGCTAAACCTATCCTCTGGGGCGATGGAGGAAGCCATTCTTTCAAGAATTATGTGGTAATATTTACTTTATTAATTTATGCAATATTTTTATATGATTAATTGCATTGATAAAAAAAATGAATTAAATGATTTTTATTAATCAAATGTGTTTTCTCTTGATGATGCATGCTTAGTTTTAGACTCTTGATGCGTTATGCTTGCGACTAACATTTGATATTTTGGAAATCTGATTTTGGCAATACTTTAGAATCAAATCAATTGTTTAAATTGCATGATATAAATTAATTTAAAACCACATAATTATTGATGAATGGTGAAATCCTAGCTCCAGCCTCTCCATAATTTTCACAACATTTTGTATTTTGAGTTTGTTATATTTTTGCTTTGAAAATTAAGTCTAAAAATCTGCTTTCACAAGTCTCAATGAACCTATTACTACAACATTATTGAAAATAACCATCAATTTTTGGCGCCGCCGACGCGGACTTGTCTTTAGGCTAGAGTTTTTAGATTTTTTTTCTTTTTTAGGTTTTTATTTGTTTTTGTTCTTCTTTACGTTTTTGGGTTTTTGTCTTTTCCTTACAGAATTTGGAATTTGGAGCGAAAGAAAATTTTGCCAAAGCTTTTGGTGAATACTTAAAGACTTGGAGTAAAAGGCAAAGCGAAAGGAGCGAAAGAAGAAGATTTTTTTATTTTATAAAAAAAGAGAGAGAAAAAAAAAAGAAAAAAAAAAGAGAGACATTTTTATTTTTATTTATTTTTAGATATTTTTATTTTTTTTAGACTTTCCTTTTCTTTTGCACTTTATTTTTGGACTTTAAACTTTGAGACATTATTTTTAAACCCTACGGAAGGGTAGTTTAAATATAAACTGTGTGCAGAAAAGGACGGCGATTACGATATCTCCTAGGCCCCTTGAGTTCGTACATGACATAGGAGTCGTGGCCCGAGTCGACTACAACGGTTCATCCCCCGTCTGGAACGGGAGGTAAGTTTGTCGAAACACTCGTGAATCCCCTGACAGCGGGTTACTGTATTCCTTCGTTTGCATATATGTCGAGGAACTGAATACGGCTGCTTTAATTTCCTAGTAAAGGGAAAGGCCTAGCCATACAAGATAAGGGTTCGGATTTCATCACCATTCTCTTCTTGCCCGCCTTAGGAAAACGATACTTAACGCGAACCTAAGCTTTAAAATTTTGAATAGGACGAGACCTATAGGGTAACGAGCTTAATAAGAAAGTCGTTCGAAAAATATTGGTTACTCTTTTAAGCATACTTTGAAGTTCATGATGGTTTCTGTGAGTTGAATGCGTGATTGCGCCGCCTTGTAATGCGGTGAGGCCTTGGGTATCAAAGATTCACACAGCTTCCCTCGCCTCTATTCAACTTACTTTAACTTAGATTGATTCCAGAGAGGTTTGCTCAGATTGTAAAGAGTTCCTTTTCGAAAGATTAGAAGCTGGTCTAGAAACAATCTAAGTGGAGCCATCATGCTTTTTGTTTGCTAGAAATCATTAGGTTTGCTGTGGTGGAGTCAGCCTTGTTTGTGTTTGCATAGAACTTCCTTTCCTTTTAGGATTTTTTTTTTCTTTTTCTTTTTATTTTATTTTTTTCTGGTGTATGCCCGAGGTTATTAGAGAGCGGCTTGGAAAAGAGACAATCTAGGTCGATTGATTAGTGAAAAACCTAGTAATTATTCTTGTGGAAGCGGGGAGCTTGAAGACTCTTCTTTTGAGAGCCCCGTTTTAGGAAACTTCAGTTTTGAGAATCTGTCTCTTCGTGAGGAAAGTACCCCTAGTACTTCAGCTGTGCCAGCGATGGCCACTTTGAAAGATTACATGTTCCCAACTAGGACCAACCAAGCTTCGTGTATTAAATTGCCAGCCAATACGGCTAATTTCGAGATAAAACCTAGTATTCTTCAGATGATTCCTATATTCTTAGGAAAAGATGATGAGAACCCTTATTTTCATATTAGGGACTTTGAGGAAATTTGTGGGACAGTTAGAATAAAAGACCTTACTGATGAAGTTTTGAAACTTAAGATGTTCCCCTTTTCCTTGAAAGATAAAGCCAAGACCTGGCTAAACAACCTACCATCTGAATCCATTGAAACATGGCAGGAACTTATTGTTGCTTTCTATATGAAATTCTACCCTAAGCATAAAACTGCATCTGTTAGACAGAGAATTAGTTCCAGTGTGCAACAAGAGGGAGAGTCTCTTTATAGGTTTTTAGAGAGATTCAATGATCTCCTATCCCAGTGTCCTCACCATGGATTTGATAAGATGAAACTCGTAGAGATTATTTATGATGGTTTAGACTATTCGACCAAAGCCATGGTCGAGTCTATGTGCGCTGGTGAGTTCACTAGTGATGATGCTTTTACCTTCTTAGGAGTTGTCGCTGAAAAATCCAAACAGTGGGAGTCTTGTGTTGAACCCCCTAAAAGACTCTTGGTTAATAGAAGTAGCACTAATATGGTAGATACGAGTTTTGCGTCAAATGCTAAGTTTTCTGCTTTGTCTAGAAGGTTAGAAGCTTTGGAAATGGGTCAGTCTAAAAATGGGTCCCTTGTTGAACCAAATAGAGCCTCTCAAGTCTCTAGTTGTGGAATAGAGCCCGATAACTCATTTTGGGAAGGTCAGGTTAGTGAAGAGCAAGCTCATGCTGTCTATAACAATGCTAGGTTTGAGAACCGTCAGAACTTTGACCCCTACTCAGAGACATACAACCCTGGTTGGAGAAACCATCCTAATTTTTCTTGGTCTAAGGGCCAGAATCAAGGTCAGTCTAATAATTCTCAGCTTCCCCCAGGTTTTGGTTATACTCAGAACCCTTCAGGTCAAACCCAGTTTCAGAACACTTCTGAGAAAAAGATCTCTACCTTAGAAGAAGCTCTTACTATGTTAGTAACGAACCATGATATGTTATCATCTAACCACCTTAGCTTTCAACAAGAAACCAGGCAGAATCATAAGGATAATTCCCAGACTCTTGCTAAACTAGAACTTCAAGTCGGCCAAATAGCTAAGTATTTAAGTGAGAGAGAAGGAGGTAAGTTTCCTAGTCAAACTCAACCCAATCCTAGGGGGGTCCATCAAATATCTTTAGTTGGTAAGGAATCATCAAACCATGTGAACTCGATAAAAACCCTTAGGAGCGGTAAAATAGTAGACAACAAGGTTGCCATGCCTGATAGTGAACATGCTGTAGTTCACCCTTCTGAACCCGTAACTGAGGAAAGTGAAACAATCCCTAAGGAGTCCCAATAAATTCCTGATAGGACTACCTTTGTGCCTAGAGCCCCATATCCGCAGTTGTTAGCCCCAACGAAGAAGGAGTCGACATTCAACGAGATAATGGAAACATTTGAATAGGTGAACATCAATATTCCGTTATTAGAAGCAATTAGGCAGATGCCTGCTTATGCCAAGTTCCTTAAAGATCTTTGTACACGAAAGCGTAAGCTTAATGTCCAAAAGAAAGCCTTTTTAGCTGGTCAAGTAAGTTCCATTCTTCTGAACCAAACACCCTCTAAGTATAAGGACCCTGGATGCCCCACCATATCTTGTGCGATCGGTAATCACATGTCGATAAAGCTTTACTTGACTTAGGAGCTAGTGTTAACTTACTCCCATACCATTGTATACCCAGCTAGGACTTGGTAAGTTGAAATTGATCAAAATGACACTTCAGTTAGTTGATAGGTCTGTCAAAGTCCCTCGTGGTGTCATAGAGGATGTTCTGATTGAGGTTGATAAGTTTATTTATCCAGTGGATTTCGTTGTTCTAGACACCCATCCTGTTCAGGACCCTAGCGCTCAAATCCCGGTGATTCTAGGTCGCCCATTTTTTAGCCGCATGACTAATTATTTGTCATCAATCGTAGGACCGGGCTTATGAACATATCCTTTGGTAATATGACCACTGAACTAAATGTCTTTAATGTTACTAGACAACCTTCTGAGAATGATGATTTAGAAGAAGTGAATATGATTAGCACTTTAGTTCAGGATTTAGTTCAGGATAATTGGCATGACACTCTACTGGGAGATTCTTTAGATGAATTTGAGGAAACCATTCTCTTAGACCAGATGTGTGATCAATCTTTAGAAGAATCCATTGAGTATTTTAAAGACTCTACGGACCCAAAAATCCAGGCAATAGTGTTAGGTCTTTCTAAGATTAATGATGACCCTAAGTTTGGGGGTAGATAACTAGAAGAAGCTCTTGAGTATTTTAAGGACTCGGAGGATCCAGAAATTCAAGCAATAGTTAGAGGTTTGTCTATGAGTAGTGAAATCCCTAAGTTTGGGGGTAGTGATGGTTCTTGTGATTGTCATGTATCCCTAATTAGAGTCCCTAACTTGGGACTTGAGCCGTGTGTGTCTGAGATATTACTCGAGTCTATTCAGACTCAGCAACCCGATCCTCCTGATACTGTCCAGGAGGTAACCCAGGCACTAGATACCCGTTTTTCGGATGAATCTATTTATCGAGACACACATATGAAGCTCAATCATGCGCCCCAAATAAACCCAGTTGTCTTGAAAGATACCTTGGATGAGAATGTGCTCCTTCTATTCATTTTTCTGAACCAGTGCAGTTGCCTGATATTGGTGTTAGCTCTATTTGGTCTTATGGACCCACAACTATTTCGGCTATTGGTGTATGACTTTGGAAGTTGAAGATCCTTTTTGAGTTATTTAATGTCTGGATGAAGACTTTAAACTTAGCACTCCTTGGGAGGTATCCCTTGCTCATGCAACACGGTAATATCTTTCCTTATCTCTTTTGCTTCAAATGGTAACAGTTTCTCCTTGTTCATGTTTTTAATTTCATCTTTAGAACATTGAGGACAATGTTAGATTTAAGTTTGGGGGTATGGGAGAAACTTTTTAGTTGCAATAAATAAAACTCCGGAGCCTATAAATTTATGTTGGCACTAACCAATCTAAGTGGATGGAAGCATCTTGATTATAGGAGTTGAGGAACCAATCTGATTAGATGGAAACATCTAAAGAGTCTATTCATAAAAGCACAGAGCTCGGGTGTTAGAATTAAAAAAAAAAAAACATGGTAGTTTCGCCATATCCCTAGATGGAAACATCGAAAGAATCCTGATCACTTCTTTTTTTTCTTTTTACCATTGCTAGGGTGAAATAGAGTGATTGAGATACCAAAAAAAAAAATTAAAAAAATTAAAAAAAAAATATTTGAGACCAGACCATCAGACCAACCGGAATAAATTCAATAAAGTCAACCACTGGAGCCCTTGTATATGCCAGTTGTGTTGACCTAGAGTTAGGATTATCACCCGCTGGTTCCCTTGTATATGCCAGTTGTGTTGATATTAGTCAGACCGGTATCTTAGTACATTAGGATAGGTTCACCGTAGTCAACATCATCTACGTTTTTATCTACATCCATCTTCTTAATCTTTCCAGGTGATTGGTTGACTCCGGTTATGTTGTACAGAAACTATCTGAGTAGAGCTCTGTCACTTATATATGAAATTTAGTATGCTTGAGTGTGAACTCGTGTACAACAATTGGAATTTCGCATCAGGGTACTTCCTCCTGTAGTCAATAAGTATGCCAACCAAGGAGATTCTTTAGTGCCTTCCAAGGTTCTGCGTAGATAGCTAGGGTCTGGAGTAAAGGTTTTATGGGTACACCTCTGGTAAACCCTCCGGAGACATCACTCCACCGCTAGGGCCACCTAGCGGTTTAACGGCTTGCTGCACGTGCTAAGTGTAGTCATTTTATTTTCTAGAATAAATTTGCTCGAGGACTAGCAAATAATAAGTTTGGGGGTATTTGATAGACACATTTTTGTGTCTAATTTGATCTCAATACTATATATTGTTGGCACTCGATTTTGTACTTATTATGGTGTTTTATGTGTGTGTAGGTATTTTTGGGGAATAAACATTTTTGGAAAATTTGTCTCGAAAAAGTGTTAAAAGGTACCCCGGAGGACTCGTGTTATTCGGACTCTCACTATTGGTTAAGGGGCACTCAATTGATAAGGGGTACTTGCTTATTCGCACCCCAGCAGTGGTTAAGGGGACACCACCTTCATCCCCTTCATTTGAAACTATTTTTGGCGGGAAAATGGGGTTATTCGTCTGCATAATTTTTGAAGAAATCTGTGGCGATTTTTGTGGAGATTTAATCTCGGGTTTGGACTGTAAACAATCTGTTTCATCCAAACAGGGCTGGTAATCAAGTTGGATTCGTAAGAAAAGGAAAAGAAAGATGATCTCGTGAAAACAGGGAACACGAGAATACCGAGAATATTTCACGCTTACAATGAGATTTATGTGCATCAGGGTGTGTCTGAAGAGGGTTTGAATCGATCTTTGATGTGTTGGCAGCGTGTTAGGATAGTGTCGACACCAGCAGAGCACATGAAGAGATAAAAATTTGAAGAAAATTATCGTATTCTGCATGGAAAATAATATCGAGTTATGGTGAGAATATTTGGAGTTATGGGAGTTTATTCTTAGTCCAAATGAGTATATATAGGTAGCTCGGTTCACATACACAAGGAAGGAGAGTTTGGGCGAGTTTGGAACACCACAGAGCAGAAAAAATCGAGTGAAGAGAACTGCCAATTCTGCTGCTGCTGAAGAACACGAAGAACATAAGACGCACAGGAGACAGTCGTTCATGCTTCAGTAGAAACGACTGCCAAGCGTGGGTCGCAGAGATACAACAACAGTTTATCATTATCGTTCTCTGTAACAGCTGGTTTGTAACAAATATAAGTGTTACAAACCCGGTTTTTATTGTTTTTCTCCCATTTCATCATTTGTGAACCATTTTTGAGCAATGAAATCAACTTTTGAGCGTGTTTCCAACATGATGAGCTAAACCCATCCTCTAGGGCGACGGAGGAAGCCATTCTTTCAAGAATTATGTGGTAATATTTACTTTATTAATTTATGCAATATTTTTATATGATTAATTGCATTGATAAAAAAAAATGAATTAAATGATTTTTATTAATCAAATGTGTTTTCTCTTGATGATGCATGCTTAGTTTTAGACTCTTGATGCGTTATGCTTGCAACTAACATTTGATATTTTGGAAATCTGATTTTGGCAATACTTTAGAATCAAATCAATTGTTTAAATTGCATGATATAAATTAATTTAAAACCACATAAGTATTGATGAATGGTGAAATCCTAGCTCCGGCCTCTCCATATTTTTCACAATATTTTGTATTTTGAGTTTGTTATATTTTTGCTTTAAAAATTAAGTCTAAAAATCTGCTTTCACAAGTCTCAACGAACCTATTACTACAACATCATTGAAAATAACCATCATCGATCTATTGGTTTTGGTGGTCGTTATGGTTTTGGTCGTGGTGGTGGAAGATTTCCTAACTTTTGTCCAGGCAGTACTTCAAGTGGTTCTTCTACACCCTCCTTACTAGGCAAAGGTCCTTCAATTAGTTCTTCTACCTCAACTGCAGTTAGACCTCCACAAAGTTTTCAATCTCCTACAAATCCGCAGGAGATCCGGAACGATTTTTTTCTGATGTTTTGTCAAATCTGTGGCAAACAAGGTCACAGTGCTTTGGAGTGCCGCAACAGACTCAACTTGGCTTATCAAAGCTATCACACACCTCAACATTTTAGTGATATGTTAGCCTATGCAAACATTCCAGGCAACAATACATGGTATGCAGATATAGGAGCAAACAATCACATTATTGCAGATAATCTGAGCTTCATGTTGCAACTACTTATGAGGGCATTGAGGAGATTCAAGATGCCAATGGAGAAGGTATGAGTATTACTCACACAGGTTTTTCTTTCAAATCCACTCCAAATCATACTTTTAAGCTTAATAATATCCTTCTGGTACCAAAGGCTACACAGAATCTTCTATCAGTCCACAAGTTTACTTCAGATAATCAATGTTCCATAACATTTGATTCTTCTGGCTTTCTTGTGAATGACTTATTCACTGGGAAGACACTTTTGCAAGGCCCTCACAATAATGAACTTTATCCTCTGAAGTTTACACATCACTCTACCATGAATAAAGCACTCTCTGGTGTTCCAATTACTTCCACTGATATTTGGCACAAGAGACTTGCTCATCCATCTTATCAAACTATGAAGCTTGTTTGCAATACTTTAAACATACCAAATGTACTCAAGTCTCCTATATTTTGTAGTGATTGTCAGTTAGGAAGGAGCCACAAATTACCATTCACATTGTCTACTCATTGCAGTACCAAACCTTTGGAGTTATTGCATTTTGATTTGTGGGGTCCTAGTCCTGTAACATCCATTTCTGGACACAAATATTATGTCAATATAATAAATGATTTTTCTAAATTTTTTTGGATTTATCCTTTATTTGAAAAGTCAGATTTTAGAAAAGTGTTCTATCAGTTCAAAACTCAGGTAGAGAAGCATCTTCAACATCATATTCTTACAGTGAGAACTGATGGTGGTGGGGAATTTTTGCACAATGAACTTACTGCTTTTCTTGCTAATTGTGGTATAAATCATGAACTTTCATGTCCTCATACACCTGAGCAGAATGGAATGGCTGAATCCAAGCACAGGCATTTAGTGGATACAGGCAGAACATATCTCATTCAGTCAGGACTTTTAAATAAATTTTGGGTGGAAGCTTTCTCTACAGCCAATTACACCATAAACATACTACCTACAAGGTCCATTGGCTTTAAATCTCCTTATGAGGTATTTTTTCACAAAGTCCTAGATTATAGTTTTTTAAGAGCCTTTGGCTGTCTTTGCTTCCCTTAGCTGAAACCATATACTACTAACAAACTTCAACCAAGAAGCATCTCTTGCATTTTTATTGGATATAGCCATTCTAATAAAGGCTACAAATGTCTTGATGTCAAAACTGGCAAAGTTTATGTCTCAAGACATGTCACTTTTCAAGAAGCCATTTTTCCAATTAAATCTTTGGACTCCTCAACATCATCACATTCTACTGCTTCAGCTAGCACTAATATTTTCAGTTCTCTTAAAGATACTTCTGTTGTTTCTGCATTGTGTGATTCTGTTGCTTCTCCTACTGCATCTACACTGTGTGATTCTGCTACTGCTGACTCTATATTGTGTCCTTCTGCTGCATCAGTACCACCATTGTCATCTCGAGCAATATTTAACTCTGCAGATTGTGACACCAATACTCATACTATGACCACAAGATCTAAAGCAGGTATCTTTAAACCCAAAGTTTACTTAACTAAATACTCTCTATCTGCTTCACTACAAGCTCAGAGGTTGATAGTACCAACTTGTGTTAGTCAAGCTCAAAAATCTCCTCCTTGGAGACACTCTCTTGCTGATGAATATAATACATTACAGTTAGCTGGTACATGGTCTAAAGTTCCTCCATATCCATCTCAGAATGTTGTAGGGTGTAAATGGGTTTTTAGGATCAAACAAAACCCAGATGCACAATTGCTAAGCATAAATCCAGATTAGTGGCTAAGGGGTTTCATCAACAAGAAGGAATTGATTACACAGAAACATTTAGCCATGTAGCTAAACCAACAACCATTAGGGTTATTTTATCTCTTGCAGTAATCTTAAATTGGTCTATTTCCCAACTGGATGTGAGCAATGCATTTCTGCATGGTGATTTAGCTGAGGAAGTCTATATGCAAAAGCCTTCTGGCTTTATTGATGAAGAGAATTATGTTTGTAAGCTTCATAAGTCCATCTATGGCCTCAAACAGGCACCAAGAGCCTGGTATGAGAAACTGATGACTGTTTTACTCTCTTATGACTTCAAATTATCTGCAGCTGACTCTTCCTTATTTGTGCAAAAGAATGGCTCTAGATTAACTATCATTCTTATCTATGTGGATGATATTCTCATCACTGGGAATTCTCAAGATTACTACAAGGATCTTATTCGTCAACTTCAGCAGCAATTTCCTCTCAAAGACATGGGAAAGCTACACTATTTTCTTGGTCTGGAAGCAAAAAGAAATGCTAATGGTTTGCTACTCTCTCAAACAAAGTATGCACTTGATTTGCTTGATAAATTTGACATGGGTGTTGCCAAGCCTTGTACCTCTCCAGTTCCACTACACAACAAACTTACAGCTCACTCAGGTACACCTTTGTCAAATCCTACAACTTATAGATCTCTTGTTGGTGCACTGAAATACTTGATGCGTGTCGTAACCATAACAAATTAGTGAATATTTTTCCACTCAATTAACAAGTAATATGGTGGTAGTTAAGTTCGTTCCCATGAGGAGCAAGAGGTTTTAGTTGTCTTATAATGTCACAAGGGGGATTTTGTTTTAGATTTTATAAAGCAAAAGAAATTAAACAAAGCAATTAAAAAGGTAAAGTTGAAATCAATAAGAGAAGTTAGATCAAGGAGTCGTTCTTCGTTGCAAAACAATGATTCAAGTTATGTTTTTCATCCACATGTTATTAGTCACAGTTTATCACCAACCGTAGGATAGCAGGTTCGCTTAGCTAGCCCCAAAATCCATTGTTTCACTGAGTAACAGGTCCGCTTAGTTATCAGATTCTATTCAAAAGAACTACCTTGAGGTTCGCTTACAAGATGTAATTCCCCTAACGCATTAAGATTTATGAATTTAGGTTTAGTACTAGTAGTTAGACTCGGTTCGCTTGGTCCACTTTCTAGCGTTGTTTTCACACACAATTGCTCCACGGAATCCCTCCGCAAGGTCTCGTGTTTGCTACTTATGTAAGAGTCAAGAAACGATTACTTATCCCCTAACTTTCACTAGCTTTAGATCAATTAACAAATCAATTTAGTTGGCCACCCAAACAATCTATCAATCAATCATGAATGTATAAACATTCCTATTAGTAAAAACAAACGATAATCATGTGAAAAACTTCAAAATATATTTAAAACAAAACTCAAAACATGTTAAGAACTAGGAATTCATCCTCAATCAATAAGAAAATTAGCTACTCGTGTTTTTGAAATTCACACAAATAATTAAAAAGAGAATTTTTTTTAAGTTCACACAAATAATTAAAAGAAGAATTTTGAAAAGCAAGCAAAAACACAAGTGTTGTGTGTGTAAGGGTGTAAAAAAGTGTGTAGAGAACTTCTCTATTTATAGGCTTCAATGCTCTCCAAATCTTCCAAGGAATAGAATCCCTTCCCCTTTATAGCTCAACTTCCAAGTCCAAGTCTTTCTCAAATCTTCCATCTCCTCTTTCCAAATTCAAGCCCAATTATTTATCCAATTCCAAGTCCAAATCTTCAAACCCATGAGACAAACTCACACACAAATCTGTAATTTTAAGTGCCGGGAAAGTCCTCAGGATCACCGGAATTATGCCGGCAAAGTCACCACCGGTCAATGGTATAATCTTTTCCGTCGACAGAATGTTCCGTCACGACACCGTCTAAAGTAACGGAAAAACGGGTCAAGCTGTCAGTCAATGAGTCAAGGGAAGTAGTCAGCCATCTTGAGTCAGCTTCTCCGTCAGTCTTACTGAGCTTACTGGATCTTACTCAGCTGAGTTGCAGGGAAGGATCGGTCATCGATTTCACTGAGTTAACTCGTGAGAAGAAAATGCGCGAGTTCCGTTTGTTTCTTTGGTGTTTCCGGCCGAATTCAGGCCTTTATTTTGGTCTTCTCTTGTTAAGAACATGTAAGGCAATTCAATCAACACAATTCTTTGCTTCAAATGCTTTCATTCCTATGACATCACTAACCCATTGTTTCCTCTTTCCCTGTATATCATTACAGCTCAAGAACGAGCTTCATTCCTCATTCGATTCTTCATCTCCTGATTCCTCCTTGTCTTCTCAATTCACAAATTTCTCTTTCTCTGAATTTTAGTCTCTCGGCTTTAGTAGCAGCAGCCGCTTCTCTCAAGTTGAATCCGGAAAAATACCAGAACCCATTGAACCTCCCATCCACTGCATCATCTCTTCGATCACTTCAATTACATGACCCAGATTCTTATAAATTGAATTAGACTCATACCCATCTTCAATTTCATCTCAGATTCACAACGCCACCAGACCCATTCGTTCATTATTTCAGAACCCGAAGCAGAACCCATCTTCTAATTTTAATCTCTTCCGTTCCCTGATTTCTTCTCTGTGATTCGAACAACAGCAGCGACACCCACTCTTCGAAATCACTCCACAACCCTTATTGATCCACCAGCACCATTCAATAGCAGCAAACCCATCTATGGCAGTAGCAGACTCGTCCTCTCTTCATCTCTGAGGTCTCGGCTTCTTGATTAATCAACAGCAACAACGAACCCTAACTTTCTGCTAATTGCAGCAACATGTCGTACTGATTTCTCATTTTCATGATCTCAAGATCCGCTCTTCAATCTCTCGATTTCTCTAACATTTTATAGATCTCGATTCCCCTGAGTTCGATCTCTCTCGGATAACAGCGCAGCCTTTATTTCTCCTTCTCAATTTCAGAGAAGTAATGAATGAGTGAATGAGAGAAATCCCCCTCGACTTTAGGGTTAGGGTGATATGGATAGGTACACCCCAGAGATAGGACCCGATAAATACACCCACTGATAAATGATAAGGGATACCCTGATGGCAACCCCCTTAACTTCAGCTTGACTGTAATTAGTACTCCTCCAAATAGAGTTGCCTCTTAACCTTGACTGAGCTCCGGATAGTGTTCACCCATGAAATGATAATTTTGCCCTTTTTGCTCAAATTGAGTGATTTCTTCTTCTTTCTTTCGCATGACTCCAAAGTAGCTATAAAACTCAAAACAAGCATAAAATACATAATTTACAAGAAAAAATAGCAAAGAAAGCATAAACTCTAGATAGTAAATTAGGTGTATTCTACACCTATCAAATTCCCCCACACTTAGACTTTGCTAGTCCTCGAGCAAATCAAACTAAAACTTACAACTTCAAAGCGTTCCAGCGTCCCAAGCATCCAAAGAGCTATGAGGACATAGAGTTTCTGCATGCTAGTAATAAGAAGTTAGAAATACTAAAGAACATATTCTCATTCTTAAATGTTGAGTGAGAAATAACCACACCATAATGAGAGAACGCGTGTTTGAGAGCGATCAATAAGCATTTCGCCTCGACTTCTGCCTCACCAAAAATGGTTTTATGAAATTGCACTCTAAAGACGTACTTTTATGGTTCTCACATGTGTTCAGGTAGGAATGAAGAGAGAATTCTTGCAACATGTTGAATGGTGGGAAGGACAACTTCCGAAATATTTTAAAAACCCACATCTTTTAATATTTTGAAAAACCATTTTTCTGGCGATTTCTAAGAAAGGAAATCAACCACTATTATCGAGGATGAGATTACTTACTCACCTTCACATCCGATTGCAATGATGATAACACCACTCTCACAACATCCAATAGAAACGTCTTCCGCTCCTCGTCTTTATCTTATTCGTCTTCGGCTTCAACTATTTATGATAAACTCTCGAACTTCGTAAATCCTTGACAATTTGTAACTCTTTTTACCTTAAGTCCTTGTCGCTTGAAACTTCTTTATAAATTTTCCTTCCCCACGGCTTATTAAATAAATAAAAACAAAACAAATATTTCTCTTGTCTCTCTTTTTTTTTTTCATTTTTTTTTTAATTATACGAAGACAAGAGAAATAAAATACAAAACAAAGTGAAAATAAAACAAACCGTGGCCGTGGGAGAAGTATTTTACAGCTTGATTCTTCACAACTTGTATCGTCTCAAAATCATAAACTTCAACAATTCTCACCTTTTGATTCTCTTTGCTCTCGTAAATAAGTCTTCATACTTGGATATAAAATTACCTCATTGTATTGTAAGTCCTCAACATATATGTAAAAATCTGCTCTTTGTATGTTGCTTTACTTGAATTTGAAATTTGCTCTTTTTCTCGTTCCGTTGCTTGTAAACCTTAAACGTGTTCAACTTTCCTTGTAGATTTTGATGTCGCTCCTTGTTGATGATGATAATGTTTCTATGTACCCGTTGTTGTTGAGAGAGAAAATGGTGATAACTGCAAATCGAACTACAAGAAGGAGGCTTTCATCTATAGACGTCACCCTCATGATTGACAAAATTAGCACTCAAGAGATCAAAGAGTAGTGCTTCTATTGGTGGGAGGTTGGGTAGCTCACTATTCTACCCGGAATTAACGTATGGTGACACACACTCAAAAGAAAGCTCTTTAGTCATCTACAAAGAATTTTTGGTCGGTGCCTCACATGATATAAAAAAAAAAAAACGGGTAGTCTCCACTAATGATTGATCAGCAACTCTAATAATGCATTTCTCTCTGCTCCTAATTTGCATCACCGGCATGATTAAATCCATTATTTAACACTCTAACAAGTAAGAAATCCGAGTTTAGTTCCCTAACACTTCCAAGTTCAATTATGTCGGTCATAATTCTCTATGTAAACATACCTAGAAGTATGTTAGTGACTCTAAAATCTCTAAAAGTTGGAGCTTTTATGCAATTTTTTTTTTTAAATATATGCTTAACCACTCCCCCACACTTAAACCTTACATTGTCCTCAATGTAATTGAATCGTCCTAGTAAAGTCAAGGTGGGAAATCCTAACATGATATGGAACAAGAAAAAGAAATAACAAAACAAAAATAAAAGGATAAAAAATACAAAACCTATGGGTTGCCTCCCATTTAGAGCTTGTTTTAAAGTCGACGGCCCGACTTAGCTCTTGCTTCACATTACTCCTCTAGAGGGAGCACATCTTGAAGTCCAATCACGTCCACATGCTCCGTTGGAAAGTTTTCATAATATGGCTTTAACCTATGGCCGTTGACTTTCAAAGGTTGTCCTGTTTTTTCGTTAACAATTTCAACTGCACCATAATCATAAACATTAGTAACAACAAATGGTCCCACCCAACGGGACTTAAGCTTTCCCGGAAATAAACGTAAACGAGTATTAAATAAAAGAACTTTTTGCCCCACAACAAAACTTTTCCGAGAAATCATCTTGTCATGAAAAAGCTTGGTCTTTTCCTTGTAAATCCGGGCACTCTCGTAAGCATCATTACGTATCTCCTCTAACTCATTTAATTGTAACTTTCTTTGCTTCCCCGCTTTATCATACTCCATGTTGCACTTCTTTATCGCCCAATAAGCCTTATGTTCAAGTTCAACCGGAAGATGACAAGCTTTGCCATAAACCAACCGATATGGAGACATACCAATCGGTGTCTTGTATGCCGTTCTATACGCCCAAAGTGCATCATTGAGCTTAAAGCTCCAATCTTTCCTTGTTGTATTCACCGTTTTCTCAAGAATGGACTTGATCTCACGATTTGAAATTTCCGCTTGTCCACTAGTTTGTGGATGGTAAGGCGTACCAATCTTGTGTGTTATGTTGTACTTCTTGAGGAGAGCGTGGAAAGACTTCTTGAAATGTAAACCTCCATCGCTTATCACCACTCTTGGTGTACCATGCCTAGTGAATATGTTTTCTCTTACAAAATCACAAAACTTGAGAATCATTAGTCTTAGTGGCTTTAGCTTCCACCCATTTAGAAACATAATCTACGGCAAGAAGTATATAAAAGTTTCCATTCGAATTGACAAAAGGGCCCATAAAATCGATACCCCACACATCAAAAATCTCAACGGCGATAATTGGTGTGAGTGGCATTTGATTTCGAGCACCTAGAATGCCCGTTCTTTGACATCTATCACATGATTTACAAAAAACATATGAATCTTCAAACAAGGTGGGCCAATAAAATCCACTCTCGAGAACTTTGAGAGCGGTACGTGTAGAACCAAAATGGCCACCACAAGCAAGAGTGTGGCAAAAGGAGAGAATGGATTGAAATTCGGAGTTAGGTACGCACCTTCGTATTATTTGATCAACGCCATATTTCCATAAGTATGGTTCATCCCACACATATTTCTTAGTTATCTTCTTAAGTTTCATCTTTTGGAAGTTGGACATTGTACTAGGTACCTTTCTTGTCACCAAGTAATTCACTATATCCGCATACCAAGGTGTTGTTTCTTCCAAGGAGAAAAGTTGTTCGTATGGAAAGCGGTCTTGTAATGGAAGTTCTTCTTGAGACATAACAAGTCTACTAAGATGATCCGCAACGGTATTCTCCACACCTTTCTTATCTCAAATTTCTATGTCGAACTCTTGTAGTAATAGGATCCACCGGATTAGTCTTGGCTTAGCTTCTTTCTTCTTTATTAAGTGTCGAAGTGCGGCATGATCGGAATACACAATAACCTTTGTGCCCACCAAGTATGATCGAAAATTTTCCAATGCAAAAACTATAGCCAATAACTCCTTCTCCGTGGTAGAATAGTTGATTTGTGCATCATTAAGGGTCCTAGATGCATAATAGATAACATGGGACAACTTGTCCACTCTTTGACCCAAAACGGCTCCAACCGCATAATCACTAGCATCACACATTAATTCAAATGGAAGATTCCAATCCGGTGACTTGATAATTGGCGCACTTGTCAACATTGCCTTAAATTTGTCAAAGGCATCCTTGCATTCCTTGTTGAAGTCAAAAGGTATCTCCTTTTGTAATAACTTGCACATCGGCATGGAGATTTTGGAGAAATCCTTGACAAACCGCCTATAAAAACCTGCATGGCCAAGAAATGAACGAATTTCCCTCACCGAAGTGGGATATTGTAAGTTTCTTATTAAATTTATCTTTGACTTGTCCACTTCGAGCCCTCGAGAGGACACAATGTGACCAAGTACTATGTCGTGGTTTACCATAAAATGACATTTCTCCCAATTAAGGACAAGGTTTGTGTCTATGCATCGTTTAATAACTAGTTCAAGGTTGTGTAAACAACTATCAAAAGAATTACCATAAACACTAAAGTCATCCATAAATACCTCAATGATGCGCTCCACATAATCCGAGAATATACTTACCATGCATCTTTGGAAAGTAGCCGGTGCATTGCAAAGACCAAACGGCATTCGTCTATACGCAAACGTTCCAAACGGACAAGTGAAAGTGGTCTTCTCTTGGTCCTCCAGTGCAATAACAATTTGGTTGTATCCCGAATAACCGTCCAAGAAACAATAATGAGAATGCCCCGCTAACCGCTACAACATTTGATCAATGAAAGGTAAAGGAAAGTGATCCTTTCGGGTTGCGGAATTAAGCTTTATATAGTCAATGCACACTCTCCAACCGGTTCGAACTCTTTTAGGAACAAGTTCATCGTCTTGATTTCTAACAACCGTGACACCGGACTTCTTTGGTACCACTTGTACCGGACTAACCCACTTGCTATCTAAAATTGGGAAGATTACGCCTACACTTAGCAATTTGAGTATCTCTTTCTTCACAACCTCCATCATGGGAGGATTAAGCCTACATTGAGCATCACGTACCGGCTTCACGTTCTCTTCCATTAGAATCCTATGCATGCACATGGATGGACTAATGCCTTTGATGTCCGCAATTGTCCACCCAATAGCCGTTTTGTGCTCTTTTAAGACTCTAAGCAAACGGTCTTCTTGTACCGGTGTGAGGTTCTTTGCAATAATCACTGGAAGCTCATCTCCATCTCCCAAGAAAGCATACTTCAAATGGTCCGGAAGTGGCTTCAATTCTAGTTTAGGCACCTTCACAATAGATGATACAAGTATTTCATCATTCACGGGTAAAGAAATATATGAGACATTACCCTTTTTAGCTTCTTGCAATGTCGCCAAGGCACCACACATCTCCACCAATTCCTTGGAGATTTCAACATCCAAGTTAGACAAGCCGTGGATGTGTAATTCAATGCTCTTTTGCAACACCACATCAAGTTCATCCTCTTGACTCAATTCCACCATTTGTTGCGCTAATGAACCAACCACATCAATGGAGTAAACGGAATGCACATCACTTGGGCAGCGCATGGCTTCAAATATGTTAAAATGTATTATCTCCTTGTCGAATTCCATAGTAAGTGTACCCTTATCAACATCAATCTTCGTCTTTGCGGTCTTCATAAATGGCCTCCCAAGAAGTAAATAAGTAGATGACCGATTCTCATTGTTGTCCATATCCACCACGAAGAAATCAACCGTAAAAATAAGCTCATTCACTTGCACTAGCACGTCTTCTACAAGTCCCTTAGGATATATGTTAGACTTGTTTGCTAATTGGATAATAACTCTTGTCTCTTTCAAAGGTCCAAGATTCAAGGAGTCATATATTACGGCCGACATGACACTAATGGAAGCTCCCAAGTCAAGTAAAGCATGTTCAAACCTTTTAGTACCAATAGTAATTGGCACCGTGAAACCACCGGGATCCGTGCACTTTGTAGGCATCTTCTTCAATAGCATAGCCGACGCACTCTCGCCAACTTTAGTAATTTCATTATCAAGCAACCTATCCTTCTTTGTGCATAATTCCTTCATGAACTTAGCATACCTTGGCATTGTCTTGATGGCCTCGATGAATGGGATGTTGATTTCAATCTTCTTGAAGATATCCATGAGTGCCTTGTCTTGAGCTTCTTTCTTAGATTTAGCAAAACGACTAGGAAAAGGAGGTGGAGTAGTGAAAGTAGGATACGGTTCCTTGGATTGGTCGGTTGGTGTTGAATCCTCCTTTGGTGCAGCTTCCTCTTTGTCTTTGATTAACTCTTCACTAGCTTCTTCATGATGACTTGGACCCTCCACTTGTCTTTCACTTCTTAAAGTAACCGCATTAACATTCTCTATTGGATTCACAAATGGTTGTGAAGGAAGCTTTGTAGATGCTTGAGATTTCAATAGGTTCACATCGGTTGCCAATTGTCCCATTTGAGTTTGTAAATCCTTGATGGCCGAATCGGTCTTTTGTTGGCTTTGTTGTAACATAGAAGTAAGACCTTGCATGCCTTGCATTAACGCATTGAGCTTGTCATCACTCGAAGAATCACGCTCCTTGACTTGTTGTGGTTGGAATTGTTGTTGAGGTTGGAAGCATGGCTGTTGGAATCCACCTTGTTGCACATATGGATTAGGAGCCGCCGCTTGCTTGTCTGTATAACTAAAGTTAGGATGATCCTTCCAACCGGGATTGTAAGTATTGGAATATGGATCGTACCTTGGCCTTTGATTTGGATATAAAGCATTTACTTGTTCGGTCTCATCATCCGGAATAATTACCGCGGCCATTCGTTGCACTACCCTCTCTATGTTACCCATCCTTTGATCAAGATGTGATGATGAATCACTAACTTCATGCACTCGCCTAACCATTGGTTCTTCTATTGTGTAGAATTGTTGCGAGTTTGCAGCCATACTTTCAATCAACTCGGTAGCTTGGGTCAACGTCTTGTTCACTAGTGCACCACCACCCGCGGCGTCAAGAAGAGATCTATCACTTGGTTGGAGAGATTCGTAGAAGTATTGGAGTATCATAACGTCACTGAATTGATGATGTGGACAGCTTGCCACCAATCTCTTGTATCGCTCCCAACATTCATACAACGACTCTCCCACATGTTGCTTCAACCCACAAATCTCCTTGTGAATTTGAGTGGCTTTTGATGCGGGAAAATATCTATCGAGGAAAAGTTTCTTCATCCCATTCCATGTTGTGATACTTCCGGAAGGCAAATAATACAGCCATTCCTTAGCATTGCCCGCCAAAGAGAACGGGAAAGCTTTCAACATTGCTCCATCCTCATTAGTCTCCGGTGGAAGCATGGCCATGACTATGGTATAAAATTCCATAAGATGTTTGTTTGGATCTTCATTCACCATGCCATAAAACTTTGGTAACTCTCTAATCAACCCCGGCTTGATCTCGAAGGTTGATTTAGTTTGGGTACACCATTGTTGTGTATCGAACTTGTGAGAAGCTAGGTCCTTGAGTGTACGATCAGCCATTGCTTCTTCTTCTATGTCCAAATCTGCGAACTCACTTGATGAAGAAGGAGGAAGCGGAGTGTTAACCGCACGAATAAAGTCATTTAGTTGAGTGCCGGATCGAAGACGTATTGGACTCGGTCTTCCCTCTTTAAGCATTCACCAAAGACCTGAAACAAGATTCTCAACAACTAAGTTAGATACGGTATAGAATCTAACAAAGCAAAAATAAAGCAAAAAGAAAAATAAAAACAACTAAAATCGTCCGCTGCTCCCCGGCAACGGCGCCAAAATTTGATGCGTGTCGTAACCACAACAAATTAGTGAATATTTTTCCACTCAATTAACAAGTAATATGGTGGTAGTTAAGTTCGTTCCCACGAGGAGCAAGAGGTTTTAGTTGTCTTATAATGTCACAAGGGGGGATTTTGTTTTAGATTTTATAAAGCAAAAGAAATTAAACAAAGCAATTAAAAAGATAAAAGTTGAAATCAATAAGAGAAGTTAGATCAAGGAGTCGTTCTTCGTTGAAAAACAATAATTCAAGTTATGTTTTTCATCCACATATTATTAGTCACAGATTATCACCAACCGTAGGATAGCAGGTTCGCTTAGCTAGCCCCAAAATCCCTTGTTTCACTGAGTAACAGGTCCGCTTGGTTATCATATTCTATTCAAAAGAACCACCTTGAGGTTCGCTTACAAGATGTAATTCCCCGAACGCATTAAGATTTATGAATTTAGGTTTAGTACTAGTAGTTAGACTCGGTTCGCTTGGTCCACTTTCTAGCATTGCTTTCACACACAATTGCTCCACGGAATCCCTCCGCAAGGTCTCGTGTTTGCTACTTATGTAAGAGTCAAGAAACGATTACTTATCCCCTAACTTTCACTAGCTTTAGATCAATTTAGTTGGTCACCCAAACAATCTATCAATCAATCATGAATGTATAAACATTCCTATTAGTAAAAACAAACGATAATCATGTGAAAAATTTCAAAATAGATTTAAAACAAAACTCAAAACATGTTAAGAACTAGGAATTCATCCTCAATCAATAAGAAAATTAGCTACTCATGTTTTTGAAATTCACACAAATAATTAAAAAGAGAATTTTTTTGAAGTTCACACAAATAATTAAAAGAAGAATTTTGAAAAGCAAGCAAAAACACAAGTGATGTGTGTGTAAGGGTGTAAAAAAGTGTGTAGAGAACTTCTCTATTTATAGGCTTCAATGCTCTCCAAATCTTCCAAGGAATAGAATCCCTTCCCCTTTATAGCTCAACTTCCAAGTCCAAGTCTTTCTCAAATCTTCCATTTCCTCTTTCCAAATTCAAGCCCAATTCTTCATCCAATTCCAAGTCCAAATCTTCAAACCCATGAGACAAACTCACACACAAATCTTTAATTTTAAGTCGCCGGGAAAGTCTTTAGGATCACCGGAATTATGCCGGCAAAGTCACCACCGGTCACTGGTATAATCTTTTCCGTCGACAGAATATTCCGTCACGGCACCGTCCAAAGTAACGGAAAAACGGGTCAAGCTGTCAGTCAATGATTCAAGGGAAGTAGTCAGCCATCTTGAGTCAGTCTTACTGAGCTTACTGGATCTTACTCAGCTGAGTTGCAGGGAAGGATCGGTCATCGGGTTCACTGAGTTAACTCGCTAGTAAGAAAATCTGGCAGAGTTCCGTTTGTTTGCTGGTGTTTCCCGGCCGAATTCAGGCCTTTATTTTGGTCTTCTCTTGTTAAGAACATGTAAGGCAATTCAATCAACACAACTGCTGCTTCAAACAGCTTTCATTCCTGCAGCATCACTAACCCATTGTTTCCTCTTTCCCTGTATATCATTACAGCTCAAGAACGAGCTTCATTCCTCCTTCGGTTCTTCATCTCCTGATTCCTCCTTGTTCTTCTCAATTCACAAATTTCTCTTTCTCTGAATTTTAGTCTCTCGGCTTTAGTAGCAGCAGCCGCTTCTCTCAAGTTGAATCCGGAAAAATACCAGAACCCATTGAACCTCCCATCCACTGCATCATCTCTTCGATCACTTCAATTACATGACCCAGCTTCTTATAAATTGAATTAGACTCATACCCATCTTCAATTTCATCTCAGATTCACAACGCCGCCAGACCCATTCGTTCATTATTTCAGAACCCGTAGCAGAACCCATCTTCTAATTTTAATCTCTTCCGTTCCCTGATTTCTTCTCTGTGATTCGAACAACAGCAGCGACACCCACTCTTCGAAATCACTCCACAACCCTTATTGATCCACCAGCACCATTCAACAAAGAAGAAACCCATCTATGGCAGTAGCAGACTCGTCCTCTCTTCATCTCTGAGGTCTCGGCTTCTTGATTAATCAACAACAACAACAACAATGAACCCTAACTTTCTTCTAATTGCAGCATCATGTCGTACTGATTTCTCCTTTCCATGATCTCAAGATCCGATCTTCAATCTCTCGATTTCTCTAACATTTTATCGATCTCGATTCCCCTGAGTTCGATCTCTCTCGGATAACAGCGCAGCCTTTATTTCTCCTTCTCAATTTCATAGAAGTAATGGATGAGTGAATGAGAGACATCCCTCTCGACTTTAGGGTTAGGGTGATATGGATAGGTACACCCCAAAGATAGGACCCGATAAATACACCCACTGATAAATGATAAGGGATACCCTGATGGAAACCCCCTTAACTTCAGCTTGACTGTAATTAGTACTCCTCCAAAAAGAGTTGCCTCTTAACCTTGACTGATGTCCGGATAGTGTTCACCCATGAAATGATAATTTTGCCCTTTTTGCTCAAATTGAGTGATTTCTTCTTCTTTCTTTCGCATGACTCCAAAGTAGTTATAAAACTCAAAACAAACGTAAAATACATAATTTACAAGAAAAAATAGCAAAGAAAGCATAAACTCTACATAGTAAATTAGGTGTATTCTTCACCTAACAATACTTGACCTGGACTAGGCCAGAAATCAGCTATGTTGTTAACCAGGTCTGCCAACATATGCAAACTCCAACTTCTGATCACCTCATTGCTGCCAAGAGAATATTACGCTACATCAAAGGCACTATTGACTATAGCATTCTGTTCAGTAAAGGATTAATTGTTGTTCATGGGTTTAGTGATGCTGACTGGGCTGGTGACCCTGACTCTAGAAGAAGTACATGAGGGTATTGTATTTTCTTTGGTCTAGCAAACGTCAACCTACTATTGCTATATCTTCAATTCTACACAAACCCTAACCTCAGAAACCCTAACTTCGAATTCACTTCCTTCTTCAAGTCTGAATCATCTACAGACAGCGACACCATCACTAACAGCTACCACGTGATCTGTTCCACCTTCTACCGATCAAAAATCTTTCATTTGATCTCTCGAATTCGCAAGAGAAGGAAGAACAGGAGAAGAAGAGAAAATAGAAAAAGAATTAAGAAAGAAGAAGATAAAAAGAAAAGAATGAAGAAGAATAAGAATTTATCTTCTTGGTGGGTGAAGATAAGGCCGGCCAGATTTTACCGAAGCACCCACGTTCTCGACAAGGGCTGCCAAGTCGGTTTGTCTACAAAATGCCTAATCTGCCCTTTATACTCATCTGATGATATCTTCTTCGTATGGTATCCAAATGACACGTTCGAGTAGTTCATTCTGCGTAACTTTTCGAGATCTATCTAACGATACTAAATTCGTATCTAAATCGTTGTTAGATTAATTTCTATTAGTTAACGTTCGTGTTACTAATCGGTTCATTAGCGACTAAGACGTCTTTTGATCATCGCTAGACCATCCAAATAGCGTTGACGAGCTTGAGGGTCCTTACATTATCAATCACCTCACAATAATCTTAATCGACGCAGCGAAAGAAGATATTGTGGAATCACAAACGATGAGACGAAGATGTTTGTGATTAATTTTATATCTTTGCCTATCGGAGAAATCAATCTCAAGCCAATCGTTACGATTGTACTTAGTACGATAGAAACAACAAGATCAGATCACACAACTACGAGAAAGTAGTATCGGTCTGGCTTCACAATCCCAATGAAGTCTTCAAGTCGTTAACCTACATGGTCTCGATAGAAACCTAAGGTTAAAGGAGAATCGACTCTAGATTATACAACTAGTATCACACAGGAGGTGTGGGGATTAGGTTTCCCAGTTGCTAGAGTTATCCCTTATATAGTCTTTCAAATCAGGGTTTGCAATCAATGTTAGCTTGGTAACAAAGCATTCAATATTCACTGTTAGATGAAAACCTGATTATATTCAAGCTAATATCTTTCAACCGTTAGATCGAAACTTAGCTTGTTACACACAAATGAAATGCACGTTTTAGGTTTGTGTAACCGTACCCAAACATGTGCATTTAGTTGGTTCAATGGTAGTTAACCAAATGGTTAGCCATATGAGCACTTTCATATCAACCATATTCTTCTTTACCATAACTAGTTCAAATTATTCAAATGAACTAGTTAGAGAGTTGTTCAATTGCTTATATCTTTATAATAGACACAATTGAAACAAAAACGATTTGATTCACTCGAATCGATTCATGAACTTTATAGCCATGGTTTTCAAACTTGCATTCCTTAGTTTATATAAGTTTAAGTTCACGAATAATCGTTTTTAGAAAATAACCAACTTAATTACGTGGACTTGGTACGCGGACTTAAGTACCCGGAATAAGTTTGTTTTCAGTTCACAAACTCCAGCAAATTTTCTCGGGTCGAGAACTTCCGACAGTATGCGGACTTGGTACGCGGACTTGGTTCCGGTTTTCCTGAGCAGCAAAGTACACATACTTTGGTTCAAGGAATAAGGACTTACACACATATGTGTTACCACATAATGTTTATATCCTTCCATGGTTATATAATCTAAACTCTCATTTCAATCATTGAAACATTCTTAGAGGACGTTATATAGTTGTTATTCACAAACCATTTTTCGTCAAAGCCATTTTCAAGTGATTGAAACATAACATGACTTTCGTCACTAGTAAAGATGAACTTGGCTAAAGCGAAAGCTTACCAACACATATTTCGAGAAATAGATAAGCGAGATAAACTCGGCTCGAAATAGAAAATATGTATAATCATAGTCTATATAGCAAAACGACTTTGTCTCAAGATAGGAGATAGAGTAGATAGACTTTTGAGTGATAGATAAGTTCAAGTCTCCACATACCTTTTATTCGATGAAGTTCCACCAGTTTCTTGAGTAGTTCTTCGTCTTGTATGATGATTGCCATGGAGTCTTGAGCTCAACTACTTTTTCTATCCTAGTCGAAGACTTAGCTAATAGTAGACTAGAAAACAAGACTTATAGTTTTGATCACTAACATTGACAAACATGCTTGAGATAACAACGCATGCGAGTTCGACCGAGCAATGCTCTAATAATCTCCCCCTTTGTCAATTTTAGTGACAAAAACTATCAATACAAAACTTTTGTAGCTCCTCTTACACATGCCTAATCTTCAACATTACTCGAAATCTTCGTCACTTCCAAGTACTCCAATGATCGCAAAGGTTTTAAGTTTAGCATCATCGTTGTTGAAAATATGTAGTTATAACAATGAGAAAACAAGAATTCTCAATCATTGTTATACAGTGTCATAGTATTATTATACAACATCAAGGTCCAATTCTATCACAACTTCGACAACAATACTATGGTGATATGTATCACTCCCCCTTAGTCAATACTCCATCTCACATGGAAACCACTCCCCCTTACACAATGATCCGAAAACCATATGTATTTGTAGTGTGAACTACACATTAATTCTCCCCCTTTTTGTCAATAAAATTGGCAAAGGTACGAAAACGGGATCCTAATGAAATTTCCATAGATACATTTCATGACCAAAAGCAAGTACATATCAACTTTTAAGATGCAATCATATAGTCGAAGCTAAATGCTTTCATCAAGGAGTTTATTAAGATACAAGATAACTCCTATAATATTCCACAGCCGCACTCCCCACAAAGATTTGGCAATTAAGCACAAGTTCAATTAAGAACTCTCCCCCATAATATGTCATTCTCGAAAGAACAACAAGAGCGACCTTACTTTCACGAGAAAAGAAGGATTTCTTTGGACAAAACAAATCACATACGAATATGAATTTGAATCCAAATAATACTCAACTAAATTAACCACAAGAAAACCCATGATTAATCTAATCGGAAATGCTCAACATAAGAGAACCCATCATAGCATAGCACAACAACGCACAACAGAAAAGTGCTTTTCTTTGGTATTGCTGCAGCTTTTATAAAAGCACTTTTCTGCTGTGCATTGTTGTGCTGTGCTATGAGAAAAAACCAGTTAGACGTTTGGTAAAATATTAATTAAAGTTAAAGCTGATTAAAAAAGCAATCAGAATGTGTTTGGTAAATATCAGATTCAACCATTGTTGTTGTGGCAAATGACAAAAACAGACATAACTCTGAAAATAGTTTTATTCAATTTTATTGGATTTTAAAATAATTAATTATTTTACTATTAAATATAAATATATTAAATATTAAATATATTAATTGTTACTATTATTTTTTTTTTGTTGAATTAATTTTTTTATTTTAATCATAAATAAATCATACAGAGCTTGTGGTTGGTAACCTAGCGACAAGCTGGGCTCCAACACCTCTTTGAATAGCTATGCCTAATCTATAAAAAATAAAGCTACCTAAACCGCAACTAGCATCATTGCTCACCAAGCAATTCCGTAGACGCTTGAAAAAAACAAGAGTGTCCTCACTGAGTTCCCCTAAAGTAGAGAAAGCCAGAACGCCTAACCCAAATCCATGTGCAAAGACACTTGTCCAAATATTTGGCATGTTTGCGGGCAACGACACTAGAGATAGCCTTCCCAGGAGCAAATGAACGAACCCCATCACCAGTGAAAGGGGAGACACTGTGACATCCATACAAACATCTTGCCCATTTTCCCATTAAGAACAAGAATATCAGCGGGTTTAAGATCTCTACCATCATCTCGTCTCAAGGCCAAGGGAAGCCTCTTTGCGCGCCGATACATTGGATTTGTAGCAAATGTCGAAGATAACATCACGTACAACATCATGACGAAACTTGTACCCAACATCCTTGGCACAGTGGAGCGCATGATCCCCAAAGATGTCCATAGGTTTGCTACAGCTAGGACATAAACTGTTCCCAACGAACATAGGAATGCCAAGGCGATAACAAAGCACAGCTCTAAATTGTCTCGGACCAAGGCACTGGTTAAGCCCACTGATAGGTACCATTTTGAGAGGTAGTCTTGAGCATGCTTAACACGATTTACTATTATTATGATTGTTAAAAAGATTTATTTTACTTAACTACTCTTTAATATATATATATACAAAAACTCAAACTAAATTAGTAATTATTTAATATTTGTTTTTATTTTTATTTTTGACAAATTAAATGAAATGGTATCATAAAATAGTTTGAAAATAAAATATAATAATATTTAAGCAATAAAAAATTGATTGTATATATATTTAAGGATAATTAGTGTCATTTACAAAATAAAATAAGGACAAAAAGGATAAATCAAGCATTAAATTTTGGTGGGACCAAAGCTTATGCTTTTGTAGCTTTTAAAAGCTCCTCCTCCCCAGCTTTTAAAAATTGAGGAATTTGGGAAGTGCTTTGGGTAAAAATCACTTTGGTTTTTTTTTACCAAACACCAATTTCAAAAATTATTGACATATATAGGTTTTGAAAGTGCTTTTGGAAAAATAAAAGCATTACCAAACCTAGTCTAAGACCTTTGAAGAATTCTTTATCGTCCTCGAACTCCTTGTCGTCAACAGTCATTGGGATATAAGGTTCATGAAGATAGAAGTTAATATCAATAAACCTTCTTGACTGATATCGAAACAGGGCCTTCTGAATCTCATGAGTCTTAAACACAAAGCCTTTATTTGGTGAATCTCATTTCTCATATCCTTCAACACTTCAAGAACATCAGAAAACTTCTGAGAATTTGAAGGAACGGCTCTTGGCTTCCTCATATTCCTTCTTTTTCTTTTCAAAGTTGGAGGCAACAGAGATTTCTTTTTTTCCTTCATGATTGATGGCTTGACAATCATATCAACATCTTTTCCATCAGAAGACATAATGCTTGGAGTATCCATAAAAGTATGGGTTTGTGAGAGGAAATCACAATATCTCAACAAGTAGTCTTAAGATAAAAGAGGTTTCAGGGAAGGAAAAAGGAATGTAGGGTTACGCAACTTTTAACAGGTTCGTGCACGCACAATTCTGAACCCTAAAGAGAGTAGAATTGTCGAGAATAACCTCCTTTATTGATATAGACAGGGAATTCCCAAAACAACAAAACTAAGAAAAGAAGAAAACAAACTTTTCCTAAAGCCTAAGAGGTACATAATCTTGTCTTTTTTGATCAGGCACATGAGACAAGATCAGCAAATCAACACAATCAAGTTGTGTTGCGGTGAACAATAATTTGTCCACCATGTTCCTCTTGAGAGGTCCACAAACCTATGTCTATCAAAACGATTAGACCATACTTTCTTCTCTAATGGTCTTGTTTTATCCTTGGAAACTAACTTCTTAGACGAAGATAAAATTTTACATACCTCAGCGGTCTTCTGAGCAAGTTTAAGCTTGTTTGCTAGTCGATTTGCTCTTCGTTGAAGTTTGTTGACATGTCTCAACTTGTGTTTGTACTTGTGACACTTTGATAGTTCATGACCCTTGAGTGAACAATATGAGCACGTCAATCTTGGATATAATTTAGGCATCTGAGATGTGCAAGCTGTTAGACACACAGTAGAACCTGAAACATTATATGCAGAGTTTCCAATAGAAAGGTCAATTTTATCTTCCAGAATGGTTGAGTTTTCTTCTAAAAGAATATCAAGATTGATGTATGTATTGCTACAATTATCAAAATCAATATTTTCACAAGGAAGTGCAACACTTGATTTTTCGTCTTCATTAGAATCATAGTTGTCAGACATTTCATCAAGAGTTGCATCTAGACCTTTGTTCCCGGTGTATTTCTTTCGATCTGGACACTCATTTTCAAAATGAGCAAAACCTTTACACTTAAAGCACTGAGGAATATACTCATCATCAGTTTCATCATTATCCCTATTTTTAAGAGGAACACGATTATGAGGTTTGTCTAATGACTTGGATTTATCTCTGGAAAACCGTTTACTTCTCTTCAAAAGAAGATCCCTAAACTGTCTTGTGATCAGCGAGACTGACTTGTCAAGATCTTCATCTGATGAATCAGCCTAAGAAAGATCATCTTCAGAGATATAAACACTCTTACTTTTATCAAGTAATTTAGTGTTCTTTAGTGCTTTGAAAGCAACATCCTTACTAGACTTGGACGTATGCTCATGGTCAAAGATATTTAGCTTCCCAACCAGAGTATTTCTGGACAGCGTTGCGAGATTATTTCCTTCAACGATGACATGGTTCTTAGAATCGTATCTAGATGGCAACGATCTGATAATTTTCATCACAATATCCTTTTCAGGAATGGTCTTACCCAATGCAAAAGATGCATTAACAATTTCAGACACTTTGTGACTAAACTCATCAAATGTTTCTTCATCTGCCATACGAAGGTTTTTCCAGTCAGAATTTAGGTTTTGAAGCCTAGCTTCTTTCTCACTGGTGTTTCCTTCAAATACGGTTTCTAAGATATCCCAGGTTTCTTTAGACTTAGTGCACATAGTCACATGATGCTGAAGATCTGGGGTAATGGCATGTATGATAGCATTTAAGTCGTCAGAATTATGCTTCATATCAAGAATTTCTTCTGGACTATATCTACTTATATCCTTCGGTATAGATACATCGCCTTCTGTATTAACTGGAGGATCATAGCCATTAACAACACGTACACATGTTTGAAAATCGCGAGCTTGAAGAAAAGCGCGCATAGCAATTTTCCACCATAAGTAGTTTGAGCCATCGAAGACTGGTGGTACGTTTATGGAGATAGAATTCCTGTCCATAGAGTCAGATCGCTACAAATACAGACTTATAAGGTCTTTAAATGTGTTTGCCTGCTCTGATACCAATTGAAAAAGTGGGGGTACAACAACCACACCCAATATTTCGCTTAGCAATCTGTATGGACTAACTCCAATATACTTTTAAGAGAATCAATCAACTAGACTCAATCTTATTAAAAGTATATCAAATAGTTATAATATCTCGATCTCTCGATTTAATTCTTACTCAAGCAAATAGAAATTTGCGAGTCTAATTAAATACAAAAGAGATAACTTGGATGGTACCAAAGACTAATATCCAAGTGTCAATCAATGTAAATCAACAACCAAAGGTTGGATATTCTAATTGATTGATCTAACGCACAACCTGTGATATTTCAATTATATAACAAAATATAATGCGAAATAGAAATAACACAGACAATTAAGAATTTTTGTTAACGAGGAAACCGCAAATGCGAGAAAAACCCGGGACCTAGTCCATATTGAACACACACTGTATTAAGCCGCTACAGACACTAGCCTACCACAAACTAACTTCGGTCTGGACTGTAGTAGAACCCCAATCAATCTCACACTGATCCAAGGTACAATTGCGCTCCTTACGTCTCTGATCCCAGCAGTACGCACTTGATTCCGTTAGATGATCTCACCCATAACTAAGAGTTGCTATGACCCAAAGTCGAAGACTTTAATAAACAAAATCAGATCACACGTAAAAGTCTACGGTAATAGATAAACTGTCTCCACGTAAATACCTACGAGTTTTGTTCTGTCTTTTGATAAATCAAGGTGAACAGGAACCAAATGATAACCCGAACTTATATTTCCGAAGAACATCCTAGTATTATCAATCACCTCACAAAAATATTAATCGACGCGGCGAAATAAGATATTGTAGAATCACAAACGATGAGACAGAGATGTTTGTGATTACTTTTATATCTTGCCTATCGGAGAAATCAATCTCAATCCAATCGTTACGATTGTACTTAGTACGATAGAAACAGCAAGATCAGATCGTACAACTACGAGAAAGTAGTATCGGTCTGGCTTCACAATCCTAATGAAGTCTTCAAGTCGTTAACCTACAGGGTCTCGATAGAAACCTAAGGTTAAAGGAGAACCGACTCTAGCTTATATAACTAGTATCACACAGGAGGTGTGGGGATTAGGTTTCCCAGTTGCTAGAGTTCTCCCTTATATAGTCTTTCAAATCAGGGTTTGCAATCAATGTTAGCTTGGTAACAAAGCATTCAATATTCACCGTTAGATGAAAAACTGATTAGATTCAAGCTAATATCTTTCAACCGTTAGATCGAAACTTAGCTTGTTATACACAAATTAAATGCACGTTTTAGGTTTGTGTAACCGTACCCAAACATGTACATTTAGTTGGTTCAACAGTAGTTAACCAAATGGTTAGCCATATGAGAACTTTCATATCAACCATATTCTTCTTTACCATAACTAGTTCAAATAACTCAAATGAACTAGTTAGAGAGTTGTTCAATTGCTAAGATCTTTATAATAGACACAATTGAAACAAAAACGATTTGATTCACTCGAATCGAATCATGAACTTTATAGCCATGGTTTGCAAACTTGCATTCCTTAGTTTATATAAGTTTAAGTTCACGAATAATCGTTTTTAGAAAATAACCAACTTAAGTACGCGGACTTGGTACACGGACTTAAGTACCTGGAATAAGTTTGTTTTCAATTCACAAACTCCAGAATAGATTTTCAATTTCGGGTCGAGAACTTCCGACAAGACGCGAACTTGGTTATGAGTTTTCCTTTACCATAACTAGTTCAAAGTACGCATAATTTGGTTCAAGGAATAAGGACTTACACACATATGTGTTACCACACAATGTTTATATTCTTCCATGGTTATATAATCTAAACTCTCATTTCAATCATTGAAATATTCTTAGAGGACGTTATATAGTTGTTATTCACAAACCATTTTTCGTCAAAGCCATTTTCAAGTGATTGGAACATAACATGACTTTTGTCACTAGTAAAGATGAGCTTGGCTAAAGCGAAAGCTTACCAACACATATTTAGAGAAATAGATAAGCGAGATAAACTCGGCTCGAAATAGCAAATGTGTATAATCATAGTTTATATATCAAAACGACTTTGTATCAAGATAGGAGATAGAGTAGATAGACTTTTGAGTGATAGATAAGTTCAAGTCTCCACATACCTTTTAGTCGATGAAGTTCCACCAGTTCCTTGAGTATTTCTTTATCTTGTATGATGATTGCCATGGAGTCTTGAGCTCAACTACACTTTTTATCCTAGTCCAAGACTTAGCTAATAGTAGACTAGAAATAAAGACTTATAGTTTTGATCACTAACATTGAAAAACATGCTTGAGATAGCAACGCATGCGAGTTCGACCGAGCAATGCTCTAACAACTATACCATCATTCTATCTATTGAGACTATGTCGTATGACTTATAGTATATTAACAATGAAGATGTTTCGAGTTAAGCTTGTCTTGTGAAAAATCTCGAAATATGATTTAGCGATTGGATGTTCAAAGATCCTTAATAATATTAGTTATATGAATTAATTTGTGGATCAATTGAAAATTGCCCATGCAAATGATTATGTCACTTGGATTCAATATCAAGATTTGGATATATGAACTTACTAAATTTCTACTCAGGGTAGGTTGGTGAACTTAGTTTGCAAACCATGGATATCTGAGATTCGGAAATACATGAAGGTTGGCGATCTCAGTTCGCAAATCATAAGTTCAGTCGGGAATAGTTCACGAACCTTGTTGGCAAACCTTGGTGAACTGAATTTATAGGTTGGATTAATTGGATAGCAGTTTGCCAACCCAGTTCACAAATTGAGGTCAAATGAGATCCGGAGTCTAGTAGGGTTGCGAACTCGGTTTACGAGCCGTTGCACCCTAACTAGTGAATAATCCTTATGGTTCACGAACCATTGTACCAACTGTCCTGACAGTGTTTAGCAGATGCTCAAAGACTTATTATTTTAATATGTTTAGCCTTACTAGAACTCTACTAAACACTTCTGAGACTTCATTAATTTATTAAAACACTTAGGTGTTTAAATCATGATTAATTTCTTAGGTGTTCAAATGAACGTCAAGTAGCTTTTAGTTCCTTGGCTAACTTGCCAAACCGAATAGTCATTATACACGGTTACTGAACTTGGTCTAACCGAACCTATGTGTATAGTCTTTTATTGTAGTTTGAAGACTTATTTTGTTTGCTTGATTCTCAAGTTATCCTAGCTTGAATTCTAATCTAACCTTGGTATTTGAAAACTATAAATAGAGCATCTCTGTCAATTGGGAAAATCAATCCCTGGCACTTTGTATCCTAGTTGATTCTGGAGTCGCCTCTATTGACCTTTTAGGTCTACGACTAAAAAGATCGCTTGAAGATTCGTGAAGCCAGCTCCGACTATCTTTACCTTGATAGTTTGTGATCTTGCTTTTTTGTTATCGAGGTTTTCGTAATCTCTTCCATGCAAGATAGATAGTAATCACAAAGTTTCTCCGTCTCTGACTTTGTGATTCCTCAAGATAGATATCTAAAGACGATTTTGTATGTCGCATATAACACAATGACTCGGGTTACGAGTGTCACTGCAAAATTTCTTGTAAATAACAGCCAAAAATTCACACCCGGATAAAGTGCTTCAGCAAGCTGAGTTTGTAACAACACATAGTTTCTACAAATAGCTAAATCTTCTTCTCGGGTATATTGAGCTCGTCGTACTGACAAGGGTCGAGACATCTTTCTACGAATTGTAGTGACTGAATTGGAAAAAAAAAAATTGTGTGAATTTTGAGTTGAAATGAGTTGAATTATAGGGGAAAAGAATTAGAGCAGTTGGACGATCAAAATCATATTATCTGTTGGCGGGCGGACATCGGCCTCGCGGATTAAGTTGAGCCGCCAGTGGTTTTGATTGGACCGCATGGATTAAGTTAGACCGCTGGCGGCTGCTGATGATCCGCGAGGTTTGAGGAGAGATGCACGGCTACTAAAGAACCGAGATGGGCAAACCATTAAATTTACCTATTTGCCCAACCATTTTCATCTTTTGTCGAGTCCATAAGAGTTGCCATTAGTTATGTGAGAGTGGGGAAAGCTTAGGGGAGCAATCTGGGGGTACTTGGCATTTTCCGCTTAGAACAATGGTTTATCTTTAAAGGGGGTGATATTCGTAATTCAGAAAAATAAAAACAAAACAAAATGAATGCTCTTGCATCGACCATTTTTTTTGTTTGTTTGATAAGATTGAATAGTGGTTCTAGAACATTAGTTTTAAATCCACGGGTCTAACTAACCTCAAAAACCGAGTTGCAGGATTAGTGTTGCTCAAGGTTATAATCGCAGGATCTCAGATAACCTATACAATATGGGACTAATCTGAACACATTATATTGTTCTAAGATTTATGTAATTATAGGGGTTCAATCACCAACCTCCTCTATGGGAGGAAGCTGGAGAACCATCGGAGCGCTTGTTGATTCTCACTTGCGTCAAGCATTTTTTCCCCGGAAATCAGTTCCAGGACTTGGACAGTGCGACCGCACAAAGTCCAACTCTAGCAAGGCCCTTTTCCCAACTAACTCGGTGTTCTTTTTTTTTTCACAAAAAAATTGTCTCTCTCCTTTTTTTTTTTCTTTTTTTTTTTGCAAAAAAATGTCTCTATAGGTATCAAATCCGTGATCCCAACAAATTATTTTAGAGAGCTCCCTCTTAAAGAATATGATTTCAGGAAACCAGGTTCCGTATTTTTTTTTTTTTTTTTGCTTAGTCGAATTTTATTAAAATGAAAAGAGAAACTTACAAACCAAAAGATAGTCCGAAAAAAAAGTGTATTATCCAAACAAAACTACCTTTATACTTGGGTAGATGAATAAAATTACAAGTAAAATATAATACTGACAGTGAGGTGACCCCAAAGTTTGGAGAAACAAAGGCCTACTGCAATACAAATGATCTTCACCTTTAGCTGAATTTCCTTTCTTAGCTACTAGTAGGATTCTTTTAACAACGTACTTTCCAAATATATTAATTTTGCAAAAATCCGATGTGTATTTTAAAGATATTTAAGTTTTAATTTTTTTGATCTATTTTTAAAACAATGGCATTCCTGTAAATATACAAATATTAACTAAAAACTTAGTTAATGGGGGTATTATTATCATGTGAAAAGGCTTCACCAAAAGTACCTATTTTTCTTTATATTAGTAAGATTGCTAATCATCATACTCGGGTCTATTTCCAATCCGATCCCAAGCGATACTGCCTTACATTCAATTTGCGAAAATACCATGGTTTGCTCTATACAGATGGAATAAGATAAAATCACGTGCCACTAATATTGAATTGATTCATGGCTATAAAATCCAGGGAACGGAGTTTCGTTCTCTCCAAACAAAAGTGATTCTAGAGTGACCGCCATTTCTACCGCCACCCCCTTCTAACAGTCCACCAAATCCACCACCACCTTCATGGCGTCCACCATACCCACTACCTTTACAGTGTCCACCGTATCTACATACAATTTTTGTTTCCTTCATAACAACCTTTATGATCGCCGACACTGTATCCACCATCACCTCTCTTTTTTGTAGAGCACGCTTGCCAATATACTATAATTATGGGCTTCGGTGTTATCAAAAGCAGTTTAGGTCTCTCTTGTTTAAGGGGACAACCAAATAAAATTTCAAGTGACTTAGAGCAACTGCAGTGGGCGACTAAACCCATTTATTTGGTCTCTGAACCAGGCGTAGCGGGACGGACCATCGACCAAATCCCAGACTAAATCAACAGTGGGCGAGTATATTTGGTCGGCGACCAAGACCAAACCCAAATTTTTAGTCGAGCGAACGTATAGTTAACGCCCACACCAAAGCGAACCTATAGTTAACGCCCCACAACAGGCGGGCATAAAGTTAACGCCCCACACCAGGCGTTAACTATACGTTCGCCTGTTTTTTTTTTTTTTTTTTTTTTTATGTTGGGGCGGTTGTTATACCTCCGCCCCATCATTTGACAACAACATTCTTGAATGGGGCGGGCATTATACCCCCGCCCCATAAATTTTTTTTTTTTTTTTTTTTTTTTTTTTTCCGAAGTACGTGAACAGGATCTCGCTCCATCAGGCGAACTTATAACGTACGCTCCACCATCGGGCGAACTTATAATGTACGCTCCACCATCGGGCGAACTTATAATTTACGCCCACCAAATTTAGTCTTCTACCCGTAGTGTCACAGCACGGACTAAACCCAAATTTTGGTCTTTTTTTCCCTCTTTGGTCTTTGGTTATGCTCGCACCACTGCAGTTGCTCTTAGTATTAATATTGTGGGAAATACAGCATCCGCGATCACTAATGATAACGATGTTTCGATCAAGCGGATTAAAAGACATGAACTTTATTCTACAAGATGGTTCGTAACCTGTCAATTCAATTTTGTGGTGTATCGGTCGCCAAACCAATCCGACATTAGAGTAGTCATCGTCAACTAGCCAAACACTGAGAAAACCTATCTCCTCAGGTCCTGTCCCACGGATATGGCCATAATAGATAGACCCTTCTGCCTTACCGAGAAAACCATAAATGTAATGCAGATGGTAATAATGATTCGACCTATACTTGGGGAAAGCAATTGACCTACATTGATCATCACTGTCTATTTTGTTTTCGAGTAAAGATATGTAAGTTTCTCAATCATATATCAAATGATTATTATATCTAAAAAAAGAGTTATCTTAAAATATTTGTTTTTTGGTTAGTAACCTAACGAATTAACAACTCAGACTAGCATCTGAAATTAATATATACCAGTTAAAAAACTGTCAAACTGTCCAAACTCATAGAAACCTGGCATTTTTAGGGGCGACCCCAAACGAATTAGGGGCGATACTAAAAGACAAAAAAGGTCACCCAAACGTAAATCTAAGCTACCCCTTATCTTCAAAGGTGAATCGGTAGGTTAAATTAAAACTATACCTACCGATTATTGTGTAGATACTTCGGCTAATAATCCTTTTTATAATCGGTAGCTTATCCAACTTGTAAGACTACCGATTATAAGGAGCCCCATATTCAACCTTGGCCAAATTCCATAGGTTTTCAGGGGTGCAGAGCGAACCATAACTACTTGGCTTGAGCTGTGGATGTAGCCATAATCGGAAGCCTAATAGGTTACATACACTACCGATTATAAGTTGCCCCAAAATGAGTTTTTTCTAAAATCCTTCACGTAAAGAATTTTGAAATCTACCATAATCGATAGGGTATATAATTATATAACCCACCGATTATAACGAGCCCCGGATCCAACCTTTGCCATAATCACTTGGTTCGTGTACACAGCCAGCCATAACCACTTGGTTCGTGTTTTGGATGCAGCGTTAATCAGGAGTTAAATATATTACCAAACCATCCGATTATGAGTTGCCCCAAAATGAGTTTTTTCTAAAATCCTTCATGTAAGGGAGTTTGAAATATACCATAATCGGTAGAGTTAACAACTTAACAACCTACCGATTATAAGGAGCCCCATATCGAACCCTTGCCAAATTCCATAGGTTTTGAGTGTACAGAGCCAGGCATGACCATGTGGTTCGTGATTTGGATGTAGCCATAATCGTAAGCCAAATAGGTTCCACAACCTACCGATTATAGGTTGCCCCAAATTTAGTTTTTTCTAAAATCCTTCGTGTGATGAATTTTGAAATCTACCATAATCGGTAGTCTATACAACTTAACAACATACCGATTGTAAGGATCCCCAGATCGAACCCTTGCCAAATTCCATAGGTTTTGAGTGTACAGAGCCAGGCATAACCATGTGGTTCGTGATTTGGATGTAGCCATAATCGTAAGCCAAATTGGTTCCACAACCTACCGATTATAGGTTGCCCCAAATTCAAATTTTGAAAGCTACAATAATCGGTAGATATTCTAACTAAAATACCTACCGATTATTGGTTTCTCCACATTCAACCTTCGTCAAATTAGCCTGGCATTTTAAACCAAATTTCAGAAATAGCCGTTGGAGTTTTTGGGAAAAAGAAAAAGAGCCGTTGGAACCTAAACCTATATAAAGAAACTCATATCTATCACCCCAATTGCACCAAACTCTTTCCTCTCTTCAGTTCTAATTTTGAAAACCAAAAACATGGATATTGATTTTGCCGAAGAAGAAGATTGTGCTATTTATAGAGCGTGGGTTGTGGTAACTGCTCATGATCGTGTTCACAAGCTCCACAAACAGGAATCCGAAGAGCAGTTATGGAACCGTATTCTAATGGTATTTGAGGCGTTAGATGGTAATCGAATTCGAAGATCATCCAATGACATTAAGATGAGAAAGAATGCGGTAGACAAGGAGATTGACAAACTTGAAGATGAAGAACGATTTGTTAGGGACGCTTTTTCTTGGTGGATGTATGAAAAACGAGTAAGTATCTTTATAACTCCGACTCACATTAACATAAGTTAGTACTAACTTGTTACTCATTCGTAATTTCAGAGAAATCTTCTTTGATCATCGGTATATGAACCTCTACGGGAAACGATTTGAACATGAAGGATGTTACAAGATCAAGAGGGACAATTTCTGTGGTGTTTGGACGTTATGATCTTTTTAAATACTTTTATGGTCAATTAGGAGTATGGATTTAGGTGCTTTTGACGAAATTGTAAGGTTAAGGTCGTTTGAACTTTATGTAATGGATGTAATCGGAGTATTATTAATATAAAAGCTTTCCGATTATAAATAAACGTAAGCGTATTTTGTTAAACAAACTACCGATTAATATATTCGGTTATCTTATGTGTCAACTTTGTTTCCGATTATGGTGTTATTTGGTTCCAGGAAACATAAGTTCTTTCACACAGAATAATCGGATATTAAGAAAAACTAAACCTACCAATTCATTTTATTCAGAAGTCAAGGTGAACATTTATCTTCCGATTATGGTGTTGTTTGGTTCCAGAAACCATAGTTGTTTTTTGGTAGAATAATCGGAAATTAACAAAACCTAAAACCACCGATTAATAATATTCGGAAGTCAAGGTGCACAATTACCTTCCGATTATGGTGTTGTTTGGTTACATAAAACAATGTTTTTTTTACATATAACAGTCGGAAGGAACATAACAAATAAACCTACCGATTATTATTATTCGGAAGTGAAGGTGCACATTACCCTTCCGATTGTGGTGTTGTTTGGATACAGAAGACAAGTTTTCTTTACACATGATAATTGGAAGGCAAAGTATATTAGCAATCTTCCGATTCCGACAAAAGATTTTGCAAAATCCCCAGAATCGGTAGGTTAATAACGTATAACCCTACCGATTCTGACTAAAAAATGCAACATCCCCAGAATCGGTAGGTTCATATATAAACTTATCTTCCGATTTTGTTCCAAAATTCAACACTTTCATGTCTCTTCATGTGATTCGCTTGCGAGTCATCGTTAAATGCATAAACATAGCAACATAACCATTCATAATCCATAAACATAACGTAACAACTAATAATCCGACTACAAACTTTGAAAACGACATAATCCGACATAATCCAACATAAACAAAGTTATCCATAAAGTTAACGAAAAACATCGAAAGTTTACAACATCGAAAGTTTACTTGTTCCTTTTTGCTTGGATTTTGCGACCTTTACCACCTCTACGACTTGGACCAACATCATCATTGGTTTCATCAACTTGAGTGCTCGATGACGCCCGAGTTCTTTTGTTCACCTTGGTTGTAGGTTTCTTTTGCAATTTTTCCCTGAACTGAGATGCATACTCCTCATTGTCAACGTTATCAATCAACTGTTGGTGCTTTTTTATCTTCTCAATTGACACAGGCTCTCCGGACTTTATGCAATCAGTGCACCATTTGGACAAACGCTTGAACTCTGCTCATCTCTGTTTTAAAACATAGCATACCATCAAACGGTTATTACTCTAGTTTGACCCATAATATTAAACTAAATTAATAAAACAATACGTACCAATCTATCAAAACCCGCAGGTTTCTCTTTGAGGATACTCTTGTACGAATCGGGCTTTGCTTTAAGATCACGGATTACACGAAGATGAGAAACATTCCCGTACCAATACATATAGTTGGGAGCATTTTCAAAACCTTGGTTGGCTGCCCTTCCTTGGTTGATCAAGTAATGCGCCCTTCTATCCCAATGGAATTTACAGGATGGTGAACCCTTGTGAACCACCGTGATAGAATCTTTATCAGACTCGCGCAGTGCTCGGATCCAAAGTGAAATTGCCATGGATTTGCTCCTTTGGTATACCTTGTACAAAACCGTGTTGTCACATCACCCTTGAGGCATTGTACATCACATATCTGTGGGGTGCCACAACGGTCCAAAATAAAGTGCCAAATCGGACCGACCGCGATATGTCCAAAGCACCTCGGTCTTCCTTGTATGGATCAAAGCATACGTCTTGGGCATCAAGTGAGTCCAAAATCTCCCTCAAACGAATCACTGCTTTGCTCCTTCGTCCTAGAATGGTTGTCATCGAAGACGTACTTTGTTCCTATAGGGTCACCTTTCGCCCACGCTAGGGTTTTCAATGGCCAATCCCAAGATAGGGAAGTGGTCGTAGATCCATGTCTATATTGTCATTTTTGCAAGTATTAGGAAATTGATTCTTCAATGGTATAAAAATAAAAAAATAACCAAGTATGTAGAGTTAATAAACAATACACCTGTAGTAGACTCACGTTCCGGCCACTTGGCTAATTCCAAGCCTCGACGCCTTTCTCAACTCTTCCATCAACCACGCATGGCATTCCGTGCCCCAAGAGTACTCATGCACTTTATCGAGAGGATCCAGAAGTTGTAAAAGGTTGGTGTCGACCCAATTGCCACTGGTATTGGGAAAAATGACACATCCCAATACACATAGGAGATATGCGGTGGTCGCGTGGTTGACTTGCTCGTCCGTTAAAGTTCCTTTATCTTCTTTATCCTTGGTGCCCTTGAACATATCCATCAGAGTACCCATGTTGAACTGTCTAGTTCTATACTTCATGCATCTTTTGAACTCAGTTGTTGATGTTTCTTCATCCCAACCCAAACACTTCTTAGTCAGATCATAAAGTTTCCTCCATTCCAACTGCTTAGTGAACTCAGCCCTGACACCCTTGCCATGGACGGGGAGTTTAAGAATCTGCACAACATCATCTGGGGTTATCGTTATCTCCCCAAACGGCATATGGAAGGTGTCGGTCTCAGGATAAAGTCTCTCCACAAACGCCGATATAGCCACCCGGTCATGTTCCAACATTGAGTTCTCCATGACATCGACCAACCCTGAATTTGCAATAATGGTCTTGAACCTTTCACATTCATCCTCCAACGGCCAATCTAGCATTTTTGTTGGTGCGGCGGTCGCTTTGAGTAAACGAACCGCATCGGAATGATACTATTAAACACATGACAAGTTAAAAAAATAAAATTAGAATACCTAAAACTGTAACCCTTAAAAGTATTACGAAGAAAAACATAATAGGTTAATAAAATGGATACGATCATTGCCTCAGTTTCATATATTTCTCTGGCCCATGATTCTTTGTATTCAAACAACAATTCTCCTCCATCCTCCGGCATCCCAATGACTACACCTTCTGGAATATCCTCCACCTTCAGTTCATCTGGGACAAGGTGTTTCGCTTTCTTTCGAGGATGATTTTTCTTTTCGGATTCTCCTTCTTCTTGAGCACCACTAGGTTGTCCTACTTCTGGTTGTGATGGTGGAGCACTTGGTTGAACAGCTTGTTGAATTAGTTGTGATTGAGAGGCACTTGGTTGAACACCTTCTTGGATTGGTTGTGATTGAGAGGCACTTGGTTGAACACCTTCTTGAACCGGTTCTGATTGAGGGGCACTAGGTTGAACAGATTCTTGGCTTGCTTGTTGAGTTCCATCTTGAGCACTTGAAGCGGCTTTAGCAGTCCTAGCTCTCCTTGCACTAGCTTTCAGGTTCTGACGTCTATCCTTCCTTGCACTAGCCGAGACAATTGCATCTTCGATGTTTTTACCTCGCCTATCCCTAAACAACAAAAGAAAGTACAACAGGTTATTAATCTATATATTCGGTTGGTTGATTTAACCAATTGCCTCCGATTACTCTCAATCGTAAATATCAGTTCACCTAAAGCTACCGAATACGTATAATCGGAAACAGAAGAAATTTTGTGGTGTTCGAATATGTTTATCTACACACAATAATCGGAAGCCAAATTTCAACATAACCCTCCGAATACCAATAATCGAAAGTCATAAAAAGTCCACCCTTCTGAATGCATCACAATCGGAAGCCTCACAAAACTAATTTCTACCGAATATGCATCACTTTGAGTCCATAAATTACTCAAGTGGTTCAGCCTAAACAATCGGAAGGAAATTACAAAATATAGCACCCGATTATTGGGTCTCTAATACTTGTTCTTCACTAGTATATTCGGAAGGAAAAAACAAAATTAGCTTCCGATTATGATCGATTATTGGGTGTCTAATACTTATTCTTCACTAGTATATTCGGAAGGCAAAAACACAATTAGCTTCCGATTATGATCGATTTAGGCCTCAGTAATGAAAAACGTTCTATAATCGGTAAGCAACCTAAATATTTAACACCCGAATATGACAAATGTTCTCGTGAAATGAAGAATTCGGACACAGTCGGAAGTTTAAAACAATACCTAACCTACCAAATCTGGGTAATAACCGAAAACCCTAAAAAAAAAAAAAACATGGATTCGTCGAATTGAAGCAATATAAACCTAATTAATGGTACAATCTTACCTAATCGGCGCCATTTCAAGTTGCCTGAGAGTTTGGCTATCAGTATCGCCTACATCAGGGACTTCATCTTCTTCGTGTTCTTCGGGTTCGTGAGTTAAAACCTCTTTATTACGGGCATGCAATCCAATATTCGGATCCTCACCGCGCACTACGTTTTTGGTTCGAGCTTTCTTACGTTCCTTTTCTTTAATCTTTATAGAGAATAATCGACGATGATTCGATTCGACGATTAACGATATATAGCGCGGAGAGGGGGAGAGTTTTCCTCTCTGCAATCGGAAGGAAAGAGGAGAAGAAGAGTTGAAGTGGAAGTTGAAAAGAAAATGAAATAGAATGAATTTAGGTTGACTTTGGTTTTATCTGTCAAACGGTTATTAATCGGTAGGTAATACCACCTAATTAGCTACCAATTGTTGAGTAGCCCAAAATCGGTAGAGGGGGTTACTTATAACCTACCGATTATTGGAAGCCCCAAATTGAAACTTTGCCAAATTCCATAGTTTCGAAGGTACAGGGCCGACCATAACCACTTGGCTTGAGCTGTGGATGTAGCCATAATCGGAAGATTAATAGATTACTCAACCTTCCGATTATAGGTTGCCCCAAAATGAGTTTTTTCTAAAATCCTTCATTGTAGGAAATTTGAAATCTACCATAATCGGTAGGAATTGTTACTTTTACCATCCCGATTATGGGAAGCCCTAAATCGTTAGCTTAGACATTTTTTTATTCGTCCGATTATATAGGAGCCCCAAATTTCACCATTGCAAAATTCTTAAGATTTCTTATTTCTATACTTTAACAATCGGTAGTCTCGTGAGGTTGTTTTTCCTACCGATTGTTATAGAAGCCAGATGCGAGTTTGGCACAAAATCGATATTAATCGGTAGTATAATATCGTTGCTAAGCTTCTGATTGCTTTATAATAATCGGGCACAAAATAGCTTCCGATTATGTAAGGGCATTAACGTATTCTCCGCGTTTTTGGACATCCCTTAACGGTGTATATGGGTTGGGAATAAAAAAGTCGCCCCTAATTCGTTTGGGGTCGCCCCTAAAAATGCCAGGCATAGAAAATCTCATATGCACAAAATAAGGTTACATATGCATAAAACAAGGTTACATATGCAAACAACGACAACATAATGGTAATAGAAAAAAATTAAATGTAAAATATAAAAATATGCAAATAAAATAAAATATATATATATATATATATCATGAGACATTGTGCTTTTAATATATGAGATACACTTTCGTAATTAGTTAATTCTAAAATCAAAAGATCAAACAATAAATTCGCAAACCTATCTAGAATTTAAGCACATCATTTTTCTTCAAAAGTTTGAAAGTATAAAATTCATAACTATATGAACATATTTGGGTTCTTCCAAATCTTGAGTTAAAAGATCGATGTATGTTTTTGAAATTTGTGGTATGATGTAAAAAAATATTCTCTCAAATTATTGTTGTTAAAGTTTGTGCAAAACAAAATAAATTATAGTTTTTTTTTGTTCACTTCGAGGCAAGGGATTCTTAGGAACGGTCCTGATCGGAGTTACCAGCAAATAAGAAATCAATTATAACAAATCTTTCGAGTCTCTTTCACAGACAAGCACATTAAGCCATACACAAACATGAATATCACGAGACGAAAACAACCATTACCTACATAGAGGAAACTAAGATAATCACCACCACCACCTTCCAAAGTAGACAACCACCAGAAAATTCATCTTCTACTTCAATCAGGAAAAATGGAAAATAAGTTCCACTCAACCACAGAGGCTACACCAAAAACAAAATCAATAAGTTTACAAATGCATTCGAATGGTTTCATTTCCTAATAGTCCATCCTTTATCAAAAACAGTTCTCAAAATGACTCTAATTTTTTTTGTTCGCGATCACACACAAACGGATAACCTGATTAGAAGAGAAAATCATGCATATCTGGCTTCAGATTTTCTCCAACCCTGTAAAATATGAAAGAATTAACGATTAACAAACGATACACCAAGATGATCCCGTCATATACATCCACACTCAAACCAATTTTTTTATTAATCCCAAAACTTTTGATCCAATCTATGAAAACGTTGTTATTGCTGGTGAAAACTAACTCGTAAGAAACTTGATTAACTTTCATTACTAACGTCCTCTAACTCAAAATTTTCGATTCGTTGTCGCTTTGTTTCTAAAATACGATTTTATCTTCCATGATTCTGAAATTTGACTTCCCCCAAGATTTTTTTTCCTCTAGTTGCTATTCATCTTTGGAAGAAGATGGTTTTCTTGCTTTTCCTTTTAAACAACCATGGAACCCAAAAGTACCCTTGAAGGTATCTTTCATATCATAAAACCTTTTGTCCCAATTTGAAACCCACTCTATATTTTCTGCATAGGGGTGGGTAAGGTTAATTCAAGTGTATACACTTCATGTAATCCTACTGAGCATGAAACTTAAAAATACTTGTTTCCTCCATAAAGTAGTAACAAGAAGTGTCTGGCACTATTTTCTGAATAGTTTTGGCCTTGGATGGATAATTTAGGACAACATCAAGTCCAATATTTTGGAATGGTCTGCTAAGAAGAGCAACAACGTGATAAAACAAATGCGGGGTATCCTTTCCATTCGTAATTCAGTGGAAAATTTGGAGATAAAGCAAATTACATAATTTTTCATAAGTAGAGCAGATATCTTGAGCATCTTATAGTTTCTGTGAAGTATACTTTGAGGCCTACATCTAGAAGACAAAAACGAGTCATTTTGAAGTAAACTCAAAACCTCATAAACCAACTAATTTTTATAATGGATAAGTTACACATGATTTATTAGATGATAATCCACTATATTAGATGTGAAACTAATTAATATTAATCCAACTTCAAAACATGAAACAAAAAAAGTTGATTTTTTTTTATAATACCGAATCGGTAAATAAAATGACACACGTAAACCCATTTTGGGATAGTCTTCGTCGTCCACCAAGGACACTAAGAACTGGTTTGTTTATGGATAAACTGATTTTTAGGTAAAAATCGGTTGATTTGGGATCTCATATAAACGGATTATTAAACAAACACTACAAGAAAAATCGCATTCATACTTTTTAGAAAATTTCATTCATTTCAGATCAGCCTAACTCACTTTTATAGCCATCACGGTTACACTTAGCACGTGTATCAAGCCTTTTAACCCCTAGGAGACCCTAGTGGACAAGTTATAGTCTCGTGAGCGTTTACATAGAGATTAACCCACAAATTCTACTCAAAAACTATTATTATAGGTCTCAATCTTCATCGGAAGAATCTTCGTCCGAATCTCCGAATGACATATAGATCAGGGCAATACTCTGGAATCTTGGACTTCATGAAATGATAACTTTCTTCAAATTTGATTTTCTTCTAATTTTTTTCTCCATATGTGCCTTTTTGTGATTCCCTCTTACACAAATAAAAATACAACCTTAACTTTGTTAGTTTTCTTTAATTGGGAGATTAAACAACTTAGATTATGTTAAAGAAACTCGAAAAATACTTACAAATTGTTGGGTCGACAAGCCTAAATGGATACGAACAAAAATCCTCTGATGAATGCCTATATAATGAACTATCCATTTTTGGATAAGTTGGTACCTATCATGTATTTGTTGCAGAGATATTCACTTTGGATTTCCATAATCACGCACATATTGGATATATATTCTCTCCCAAAAGGTTTCGGGTGCAATCCTTTCGTCTTGGACATCTTCACGTTGGGTTTCGTTATACCATGTTTTGATTACGACCAAATCTTCAGGTCAGTCAAATGATGTCATGCTTCCATGTGGAGGTATGGAGTGAATTAGGAAGAGTAGATTATAAAATGAAATCTCGAGTATATGCAACTATGTGTGTGTTGTTTGAACAATGGATGCATTAGGAGTGAATAAAAGATGTAAGTTTGGTACAAATTGGGTCTGGGAAAAAGTTTTTTTTTTATATAAAGTAAGACCCAGCGACTAGTTTTTCGGAAAAGATGAAACAATTGGGAAATATCGGTGCTCATGAATATCCATAAAGACCGATTATTGGTTGGTACCAACTGGAATCGGTCTATATGGTTGTCCGCATCTACCGATTGTAGCTTTAAAAATCAAAAAAAATTTTGAAGTTTCCACTAACTAGAATTGGTTGATGTAGTTGCACAGGTCGGAATGTAGGAATTTTATAGAAACCGATTGTGGGATGAGATACACAGAATCCGTTTATATTTTAAGGCCATATTGAACGGTTGTATGCTTGTATTTACAAAAAAAATAAGTTGAATCATGCACCAACCCATTGCATACCATAACTAAAACCTATAAGTTCATTGTACCATAATTACCAAAAGAAAAAAACCATCATCCAAACAAGTCCTACGATAATTACAAACCACATGTCTTAATTTTCATGATAAAGCATCAGGAGCATCATCATCAGTGGCAGTAGCACCATCATTGGCAGCACGAACAACAAGTTTTTCTATAGTAGTTGCTCGAAGTTGATACAACTCATCTATCTCATCATCATGTGCCCTCTGATCTCCAATTTGTTTTCTCCTCCTTCATGCAAATCTGATGAGCTACTCAAGTTCTTCATAGGCGAGTTCATCGGCCAGTTCCAATGCCTTTTAGTTTGGTCTTTCGGCCAAACACGTATTTGTATTTGCTCATATTGATAACCTTTTCCTTCCTTTTAACATCTCTTTCTTGGATATCTCGGTTGTAGAAGCTTAAATGGCTAAAATCCATATATCTACAAAAAACTTAAATCAAAATATAAAGATATAAGTATGATTAAAGGAAAAAATAAATCGGTGGATGAGACAATATTTTTTTTTTGAAGCATGGATATGACATATATATGCCGATTCTGATGGGGAAACTCAAAAGACTAGTGAAAATCTAAAAAATCAATACAGCAGAATCAGAAGCATATTATAAAACCACTTAAGTAGACTTAGCGCGTTTGGATACACATCCAGTAATAACTTTTCGACTTAAGCAAGAAATTAGTTTGGGCATAAAATTTTAAGACAACTTTTAGAAACAAAAAATTAATTTTTTATAAAGCATAATATTTTTTCTATAAGAAATGAAAATTTGCAAAAAAAAGAAAGAAGAAATCTACTCCAATCTCCATATGATATCTATATGAATACAAAGTCGATCTCTAATAAAAATAAAACAATTTAACACTTCCCCACTGCAGTGCTCCTTAAATTATCGGGCATTCGACATCATTTGGTTGTGACTATATTTCCACATCTCCTCATTTGATTTTAAGAAAAAATATCTATTCTATTATATAAAGGGAAGACCCCTTAGGCACTGTTCATGAACAGTGTTGAAGCTGTAAATTTTGAATTTCCAAAACTGCCCTTTATTCATGCCCACATAAATTATGTTTGAAAATAAAAATGAGGGTATATCAGTAATTTTCTAATTTTAAACTTAAACATGCGATCACAAACAGTGGTAAATACCGGTATGCCCACATATAGTGATGGGCTCCATTCCAGATTGCATATGCACGTGCGGAACAGTCTTGTGATCAAAATGTTGACCACAATTACTGAAATTAGTCCTAGGATCAAACCATTATTTAGTATTCTAATAGCAGAATAATGTTACTTTAATAAACTACTAGTAGTAGTCAAAGCACAAGGGATAAAATATTTACCAGTTTGTACTGATTGTTGACCAAATACTCAACAAGCAAAGTTGTACCAAAGACTCTAATAATTCTACTTGGAGCTGCATGTTTCCATTCCTTTATTACGAAATCTAAAATCTTTGACATATTTTTGGGAGACCTGGATATTAATTACAACTATATATCCATTTAGTTTGATTTGATACATACGAAAATCAGGTAATATGTATGTGTGTGTTCGAGTTTGCCTGTTCTTCCTTGGCAATGTTGGCACCAGAATTTAGTGATTTAGTCTGAGAGTGAAGAGTAAATTTGATTCCGTTTTCCAGTTAAAGAGAAAAAGAGAGACAGTCACACTGCAAAGGACAAAGAGAGACCAAGCTGGATTTGGCTATTTGGAGGGAAAACCTGCAGTGGGTTATCAAACAAAGTTGGGGCGTTGATGTTTTGAAGCTTCTCATTTCATGCCAGCAATGTCCCCCCAATCATTTTCTAGTTCTACCTTTCACAATAACTTTTTTTTTTTTTTTTTTTTTGATCGGTAAGTAAGTTACCTTTCACAATATCTGAAAACAGAACTGTTTCTGTCCATCTGTAATGCGGCAAGTGCAATATCAATAACAGTGTAGACTCGACCACCTAATATTATCAGTAGTGTAGATTTATGTTGGAAAACTGGACCAAGTAGGAGGATGAAAACACTGACAAAGATAGCTCTACTTCTAACTTCAAGGATCTTAATAAAAATTTTAGACATTAATTCGGCATTCCAAAATAATTCAAAGCTATTGGATTCGTCAAGGTTTGTACTCCCTTGATTCGACCAAGAACACACTCAAAGAAATTAGAATACTGATGATGCCAAAGAGAGAGAGAAAAAAATAGAAGTCAGAAACTTCTAGTGATTGATGGTTAACACAGGACATAATCTTCATTTCTTCATTTTTTAGAAGTGTGGACCCCAGTTGAGTTGTTCTTAAGAAATGCAACCATTTCTTCAGTGTGTTCCCTTGCTAACCTCACTTGCGGAAGAAAAGTACTATACTCACTAAGAAACTTGTCAGCAGTATCCTACAAAAGAAAGGGGGTGAAAGGAAAAGTTAGCCAGTGCATCAACAATAATCAACGATAGGATAAGGTAGACGACATTATAATATGTGATAAGTTCGTGATGATATTTTCTATCTACTCAGATTATGATATTAATAATCGAAGTGTCTCCAAATGATTACAACATCTTGACAGGATGTCACTCAAACATGCATGGGGTTGGCCAAAACATAACAGTTCAACATCATTATACTAAAAAGATTACTGTCGAATAAGAAGAATGACCCAAGTCTACATGAGGATGATCTACATGCTAGATGCAGAGAAGGTCTCGCAGAGATATCCTGGAAATTACCTACAGGCAGTAAGACATTACCCACTTATAGAACTGAATGACAAGTGTTTAGAGTTGCATAAGTTTGAAATTTGGTCATGTTGCCTAAGGGTTTCATGTGAAATTGAGAACTAGATATGCATCAAGTAGAGTGGTCAAGGGAGCTGCCTCTCTTTAGCCTTTAGAAGCCTTCGAGGGTTTTAACCCTCTTCCCCATGCTTTCCCAGATTCGGTACAAAATAAGGATCTTATACCACTATTTGATGAATTCAGATCCCAACCCAAGATGTTGCAGCATTGTAAACTCACACAAACAAAACGTACATACAAGTAATACTGAAAGATAAAATGATGTATGCTTCTCGAAAGGAGAAATCAATGAGAGGTTGACATGATCATTCAGGGTGGAAATAAAAATGAAAAGGTAATAGGACAGATAGGAGGAAGACCCTTGTTTCCTGCATCTGATCGAGCCTTTCTTCCTGAAATAAGATACTGAAGTTTTAGGGTATGAAACACCTAATAGATACAGAATTGACATAATACATATGAGGCAGCAATAGGGAGGAAACCCACCAAATGATGGAATTTTAGGGTCAGAGTGGAGAACAGGGAATATGGTTCCCCACTGAAGAACCACCCATCATAGGTGATAATCCATGGACCATGTTTTAGTTGGATGCAATTGCAACCCCTTTTAACTAACAACTTGTAATCGTTGATATTGATGGTGTTATAAGAATTAAAATGAATTGGTTTTCTTTGCTGATCTATTGAGAGAGACGAGCACTCTCACAAGAAATTAAAATATACTACTAGTACTTTATAAGACAATTCAGATTTCGACAATATATCAATATGATGTTTTGAGAGAGATAAATACCAGACTATTTTGCTCATCAACCACAAAATACACCATGATACCAGAGCCAACAAAAGCAAGTCCATGAAGAACCTTATCAAAACCTGTTTCTTCAATTTTCTCAAAACATTTATTTACAAACCTAGCCATACTGGAAGTGCAACTCTAACCTGCAAATGAACAAAAAGTTCAATCACAACACCAAAAACAAATAGATCCCTCGTTTAACTTCTCTCAGAACCCTAAAATCTAACCAGGTTTGGTTTAGGGGCAATTTGTTTAATTGAAAGTTAATCCTAATAAATCTTTTTAAAGATAATTAGTGACTTATTTAGACAAAGAAGAAGGAGGAAAGAAGAAGGAAGGAGGAAATTTTTTTTTTTCTTTGTGATCTTTGTGATTATTGAGAGATGTGTGATACAAATTAACCGAGGAAGGTGAATCTTCATTGAGGATAGGATAGAAAGATGTATTTGTGTGCTTACCAGCTTCGTCAACGACTGAACTGCCTCCTACACCAAACGATCTGGCCTGAGCTGAGCTGAGTTTGTACAGAGATAAGTTCGGCTTAAAAGTAATCTAAAAAAAAAAAAAAAAAAAAAGGGGAATGCAAGAGAGAGGAAACCTAGAGAGATTGGGAGAGTCCGAGAGTCGAGACTCAATTTTGAGAGTGTGGGAATGGGAGGAAATGAAACGCAACTTGTAAAGGCAGCCCAGGTTTGGTTTAGGGGCAATTTGTAAAGGTTTGTTTAACTTTTGAGCTTGGTTGAGTTCAAGAAAGTAAGTTAAGCCTCACGCTCTAGAATAGCAGTCCACCTTATTTGTTTATTCCTCATTCAAAGAAATTTTTTAATTTTGTTTGTGTTTTGGAGAAGAAGATGAGAAGAAGAGTGTGAGAGAAGGGTTAATTAGTAATGGTTAGTGAGTTAATTAGTGGGTGGTTAGTTAATTAGGGGATGGGTTAATTAGTGGGAGAGTTTTAGGATTAGAATTTAATTAAGTGGAAGGGTATATGAGTGACTCATTATGATCTGACTGATATTATATGGATCTGACTCAAAAATATGTGAGTCAGTGACTTGGTTACATATTATTCCCTCCTGACTCACTCACATATTATTCCCCGACTCAAGAGTTAGGTCTGAGTTAGATGGCGAGTCAGATCTGACTCAAAATAAAAACAAATGTTCTGACATCTGACTCGAACCGATTCAGACGCGAGTCAGCAAAAAAACAAACACACTAGTTAATTAGAGGGCTGTAGTGTTGCCTCAACGAACAAAATTCTTGTGTGGGATTCTTCGATGCTACCTCCATCCAATGACAGTTTATTACACACAAGATTATGCAGTCGGTATATATTGATTCATGTCAAGCACTCATACGGCATCTGAAAATCATATGTTAATTTTTGTAACACGATCAAGTCTATTTTCTTGCTTTTCCATTCCCCGGTATTTACCGTACAAAAACACTAGTCAGCGTAATATGCATTTCAAATAGAAAGCACGATGATCTTCTTACACAGTAATTTATGCTCTTAACAAAAATACTGAGTTTGTTTCCTGCATCCTACCCCAAAGACAAAAGCAATTCTAAGTTTCAGTTTCAAAGTATCTGCCCAGAGTTTCAGAATGTTTCTCCAATCCATTGTTAACACTTTGAGTATTATTCATTAAAGCTTTCACACTGACATGCAGCTTATCTTCAAGGTCCTACAAGAGAAAGGCAAAAACGCATAGTCAATTAGTTAACATACAGTGGAGAAGACAATAAAACCATTCATCTCTTGTAGTAGCCATTCCAAGGTTTCCACAGTAGTTTCCAACATTCTGTGACAGGGTACGACCATATGGGTTAAAAGACTCGGCATGGTTAAGTTTTCCGAAAATAATACATCATCCAGATAGTCAGGAGTATACCACTATTTCCTCCACGAAAAACAGCCCTCCAGCATGTCAGCCCTAAAGAATGGGAATGCGACAAAGGTCCTTTTCTATAAAAAGATGCAACTCTATGGAGTTCGACTTAGAATATAACCGCTTCTCCTTATGGTGTTGACATTGGGTAGAGTGGATAAAAGGAATGGCGGACTACATAATTATGCTAGGTCCTGGAGCACTTTTGATTAGTCAAACCAATTCGAGGTGGTGATAATCAACTTTCTCCGACATGTTGAGTCAATTGCCGTCAACAATGTGTGTTAACCAGGACATCACATTAAGAATTTCATGTGAAAAGGCAAACTGAAGCATAGCCAACAGATAAATTAAACACATCCAAAGATGAATGGGGATATGATGTGAGGCTGCAAGCGCAAATCCCAATTTACAATGGCACTATTCAGAATGATCAAGAAATAGAAAATGAAGAAGTATCATAAATTTAAGAGCTCAAGTTGGAATAATGTACCCAGCATACCTTTTCCAACTCGGGAACGGCCTCGTATGTCTTATGAACCTGATAAAAAGGAACACTTATTATTGAGAACTAGTAGAAAAATAAAGAGATTACTACCATTATTCGGGGGACGATATATGGAATATAGTAATGGTGATAGTCAGTTTTGATCTCCCTGACACGAAGGTTCACCCAGCATCGTGGCACCATTTGTGGTCTCTATTCATAATGGATGGGGGTGAACCAAAAGGCAATCTAGCACCAGATGCAGATGCAGATGATTCAATGATTTCTTTAAAAGACTATCTCCATTACATTGGATAGACACATCATATCTTCTGATTAGTACTCTTCTATACGTTTTAACCTTGTTGCTTTGAGAATGATTTCAAATGTTTTAGCCAATCAATGGTAACTAGCAAATTTATGAACTATCATCATTACCAAAGAATAATTCTTGCAAGGACAACTCTCATTCAGGCTCTTAGTTTACTTAAGAATTAGCACATATGCTGCTTATGTAGACTGTTTTTCGAGCTAATTGGTTTGGTTTGACAAATTGTGGCATAGCATCGGAAAAGGGACACGATAAAGAACTTCCAGAAGCTTGAATTCGGAAGTTCTATATTTTAAGAACCCAAAATTTGTTAACCTAGAGTAAGGTACTGACTAACTCTAGACTAACATCTATGCAGGTGACAAGAAAAATATATGCATATGCTAATTGGCAAGGAGTACATTTTAAGGCTCAAAGCTACTGTCTTAAATATATCTATTAAATGTTGTAATGCCTGGAAGAAAACCGCAAGGAACTGAAAAATGGAAATTCATACCAGTTTTCTAGTCCTGCTGTACAAATACCCGATGTATAATCCTGCAGCGTAGCCAAAAGCAGTTGGTCCACCCAGAACTGTTTTTTTGCAATCCCCATATACATGCTTGGCAAATTTCATCATTTTGATCTATCTCTGCAATTAGGAGTATCAAAAATAACATCAAATTGTGACATAATCACCCCAAAATTTTGATTTTTAATCAACATTTAAAAGATATGAAAACTTAAACCCTGAGTTTGAGGACAAAAAAAAAAAAAAGGGCTTTTTTTCTTCTATGTATACTCAAGAACACAAGAATCAGAATGGGGGCTTCTGATCTTCCTTTCAGTATCCTAAAGACCCTCTAGTATTTTGGTACTAGAGGTGAGATAAATGGAGTTCATTTTAGAGAGTGAAATACCATTAATGGAGAAATCAATAAACCCTTTAAGTTTGATTCAAAAGATGAAATGAGATTGTGGTGTTTGAGTTTACCTGAGTCCTTGAGCAGATGTTGATAATATTTTCGGTGTGATAACGTGAACTTAAAAGAGCAAGCTTGGTAAAGGGGCGGCAAGAAATGGTAGAGGGGCGGCAAGTGTGATAGGAATGTCCCTCTTATTGGTTAGGGGTGTCCTATAGGGGGTGTAGATTGACTAGATTACCTTTTCACCTTAAATTAACCAAAATCAAATCAATTTTTTTTAAAACCTAATGAATCAAAAAAATTCAAATCAGTTTTTTTTTCCATCTTCTTCTTCATCTTCTCTTCTCCTCCATCAACCGTAACCTCCATTAAAAGTGAAAATTTCATCGTCTTCGATTAATCGGCGATTTGAAAAATGTTTGGAAAAACCCAGTTAGGGTTTAGTTTATCGTGTTGGATTTAAGTTAATTTTGTATCAAAAATTAGGGTTTTGTATGAAAATTGAAATTGAAATTTCTGGGTTTATGTGAGTTACGGTTGGTAATAACTCAATTACAAACCGAATTGGAGATTTTGAAGAACATACGGTTGGTAACTATTTTAGTTTGGTAACTAACCGTATGTTCAATTACCAACCGTATAGTTCAATTACCAACCGTATGTTCTTATATCTGAGAATTTTCTTCAGTTACGGTTGGTAACTATTTTAGTTTACCAACCGTATCTCAGTTACGGTTGGTATCGAGCATTTGGTTACCAACCGTAACTTAGTTACGGTTGGTATCGAGCATTTAGTTACCAACCGTAACTGGTTTTACGATTGGATCTTCCCCAAATTTAACCAGTTACGGTTGGTATTCGATAACTTACGAACCGTAACTCTGGTAACAAACAAAATTACAACCGTAAGTTCTTCTGAAAATTCAAAATTTTTGATTTTGTTATGTACTTTAGATAATTTTGAGCGAGAAAAAACTAATGGGAACTAATTTAGAAGTATACCGGGTCACTGGAATCACTCATTTTGGTTGAGTGAATCAAAATCTAGGGTTTCACAAATATCACATTAGTTTTCTTTTTCTTCTCCTCTAATTTTTTTTTTTTTTATAACTCTAAAAATCTGATTTTAGAGTTATAATAAGTGAAAATTAATTATCAACACTAATCTTGATTATCATTACTAATCTTGATTATTAACAATAAGGGCTAATTAGTCATTTCCAGATTTTTCATTGATAAGGGGCACTTGAATTTACTTGTAATGACATTTTTTGTCTTATTCACTTGCCGCCCCTCTACCAATTCCTACCGCCCCTTTACCAAGCTTGTAAAAGCGAGAAAAGCGAGAGTACAGATTACAGAGAGGAGACGAGTCTACTGGCCTGGGTGCAAATCTGTGATGGAATTGGGTCCCACTTGGAAGATTTTATATAAGTATAAGCCACCGGTCTAATGCTCCGTCCGTCCGTCATTTTTTGTAGATCGGAGTTTGGAATTGGACAGCTTACCATACCATTTGACTGGTTAGACCCCAGAGTCTGAGACAACTAGAACGAAATTTGCAATTTTAGGACAAGCGGTCCTCTTTAAGTTTCGTGAAAAGTGCCGTTTGCTTTTGGCTGATTATTTTTTTTTTTTATTTTTTATTTTTTATTTTTTTTGATAGTAAAGATGAAATAAATTACCCAGAAAAGCTCAACACAAACAAACAGAAAAGAAGGATTGATGTTGTCAAGTTATCATCTCAGGACATGCCCTGTTATGATCAGACAACAAACTCGCATTTCTGCCTATGACATTGATCAAACTACTATTCTGATCTTCTTGAAAATTACTCCTTTTATCTAACCTAATGAACTTATCTAAGAAGGCAGGCATATCTTCTTTCCAAACACTAAAATTGAAGATTTCATAGCCTCGGCGCCAACTTGTCCGCCACTGAATTGCCGATTCGTGGATAAACTTGAAACCCAAAAAGTTACTACAATCTTCCAATATCTTTGTCGCCTCTTTCACGATCCTCTGATTTCTCCACTCCATCATAGACTCCTTTCCTTGAATGAAGTTAACCATTCTTTCGTAGTCCCCCTCTAACCAGAAACTTGATATACCTTCGTCTCTGGCCCATTTTGCACCTTGTAGAAGAGCTAGAGCTTCGTCTTTTTTTGGACATGAAGCTTTGAATATTCCAGATTTAGCTGCTCTTCCCTCACCTGCATCATTCCGCATAATTAGTCCATATCCGGATTATCAACAATGAGACACCCAAGATGCATCATAATTAATCATATTGCGTTGAGATTCAATCCAAGGGACACTTTTATGCACCACCAAGTTAGTACGACTTGTTTGATGGTTCATATTCTTTCTAGGGTTGCTCCAATAATTCGTATGTCTTAGGATAGTAATTGAAAGTTGTAGAGGAGAAGTAGCTTTTTCCTCAAAGATCTTGTTGCATCTTTCCTTCCATATGAACCTGACATTTAGTTGCACAAGCTTGATTAGATTTTCTCCTTCAACCTGCCATCAATTACAGAGTTCTTTGAAAGACAACGGTCATGAATTACTATTTATTCCTCCAGAGAAAGGTGGGAGGTTCCATACTGACTTAGAATGAGCACATTCAAAAAAAATATGCTCTAATGTTTCAAATATGTTCATGACAGAAAATTCATTTTTCATCTACATCAGACATATAGCAAGAAAGAATCTTGGTAAAGCATCATTAAGACATTTCCATACAAACAATTTTATTCTCTGTGGCATTTCAGCTTTCCAGAATTTTTTCCAAAATAACTCCCCAGTTCTGTTGGTATCATGCATTCCACAAAGTCTATCATAAATGGATTTAACTGTGAAGATGCCATTCCTAGTTAGTTTCCATCTAGGTTTATCATGTTCTAAGTTTTCATCCTTATCTAAGAATAAGTTGATATTTAAAATAGACTGTGAAATTATATGAGGAAAAGACTCATTGATTAGTTTTTGGTTCCGCCTATTCTTATCAGGAATAATAAGATCCGATACAAGTGTTAACGATTTGTTCTTTTCAGAACAAAGTTTATCAAGAGAAGTTTCAAGATCAGGGAACCATTGGTCAGTCCAAATATTAATGGAATGACTATCTCCCACATCCCAGCACAAAAATTTGTGAATCAGATTGATTCCTTGCAGCAGACACTTCCATATCCAAGAAGAATTAAAAGATTTTTTGATTGAAAACATAGATTTATTCTTGAAATATTTTTGTTTATATTGCTTCACCCACCAGGAATCTGGTTGGGTTAGCAATCTCTAGGCCAATATGGCCATCATTGCCTTGTTTATTTTTTCCGCATCTTTAAAACCTAATCCCCCCATGGTTATAGATTTACACATAAATTTACAAGATTTAACGTAATGGCCTTTTGAATTAACTTTTTTCCCCCACCAGAGGTCTCTATGGATGGAGTTAATTGTAGCTGTAATTTTCTTAGGGAGTTTAAAGCATCCCATCTGGTATATTGTCAGGCTAGACAGAACTGATTTATTAAGAATCAGTTTGCTTGGTTGGCTAAGAATTTTACTCTTCCAACCTTTTATTCTCTCCTGCATCTTGCTGACAGTGAAATCAAAAGTTTTAAGTTTTGATTTGTCAATGAAGAGAGGTACTCCCAGATAGGAGTGTTTCATGTCAATTTTCTTAATTTTCAATAATTTGGACATCACTCTTTTAAGTTTTGGGTGAGTTTTTTTCCAAAAAGATACTGGACTTTTCAAAGTTCACCATTTGTCCTGAGGCCAAGCTAAATTCATGCAAGATATTTAACAAATGTTTGCAACTTTGCGAGTTTGCTTTTGTAAAAATGATGCAATCATCTGCGGAAAAAAAAAATGATTGATGGGGGAGTTATTTTTACTAATTTTTATACCATGTATTTCTTTTGATGGTTGTTTAGCTAAAAGTAGTCTTGAAAATACTTCCATGCATATTAGGAATAAGTAGGGGGAAAGTGGATCCCCCTGTCTTAAGCCTCTTGAGGGTTTAAAGAAATCCCCTGCAGTTCCATTTAACAAAACTGCAATGGAAGCAGTTGAGATACATTGTTGTATCAGTATGCACCAATCTTTACAGAAACCCAGATTGTCCATAGATTTTAACAAGAAATCCCAGCTTACCCTGTCGAAAGCTTTCGACATGTCAATCTTGACACCTAACACCACCCACCCCCACCCCCCAATTTTTGATTTTTTATGGTTTAGTGCGTAAATCAGTTCATGAGCCACTGAGATGTTGTCAGTAACTTGCCTATTAGACAGGAAAGCTGACTGGAAAAGAGAGATTAGCTTGTCCAGTAAGCTTTTCATTTTGTTAGCTAACAATTTAGATATAACCTTATAAGGGATATTACATAGACCAATTGGTCTAAAGTCAGAAGGTGATTTTGGTTATTTTGTTTTTTAGGAATTAAGAAAAGAAATGTTTTATTCAGTTATGGGTGTTAGAGCACTGCTCGGTCGAACTCGCAAGCGTTGCTATCTCAAGCTTGTTGTCAAGTTTAGTTGCCAAAACTATAGGTCTTGATTTCTAGTCTACTTATAGCTAAGTCTCGGATTATGATAGAAAGTGTAGTTGAGTATTAGACTTCATGGCGTTCATCGATTGAAGACGAAGAACTACTAAGGGGAGCTTGTGAAACTTCATGAACAAAAGGTATGTGGAGACTTGAACTCATCTATCACTCAAAATTATATCTACTCTATCTCCTATTTGAGACAAAAGTCGTATAGCTATATAGACTTCAATTATACACATTTGATATTTCGAGCTGAGATTAACTCGCTTACATATTTCTCGAAATATGTGTTGGTTAGCTTTCGCTTTAACCAAGTTCATCTTATATTCTTGACGAAAGTCAAAAGATAATCATGTGAAAATCGCCTGGTAACATCTTACATGATTTGTGTGAGACAGTTATTTGATGTAGACTCGGAATATTTCGTATTGATCATTCGATCACATGAAAACTGCTTTGAAGCTAATAGTTTGTGTGAGACAGCTATTCCCGTCTTCCGAGAATGTTTCAATGGTTGAAATGAGAGTTTAGAACAATTGGATATAAGCACAGTATGCGTACTTGCATATGTGTAATCCAAGTCTGGGAACCATGGTATGTATACCGTATGCGTACTGATTGGTTTGTCAAGGTCCGGGAACCAAGTACGCATACCGGTACGCGTACTGGCGTAAGATTCAAGTTCCGGGACTTTACTGAGGTTGGTGGTATGCGTACAAGTTCGCGTACTGGCGAACCCAAACTCAGTCCGGCCACTAAGGTATGCGTACACGTTTGCATACTTAAGTGGATTATGTTCTAAAATCAGTTTTTTGAACTAATACATTTATATAATATAAGGAATGAAATCTTTTGCAAACTGTGGCTATAATGTTCATGAATTGATTCGAGTGAATCAAAACCGATTTTGCTTCAATTGTGTCTTGTGTACTTCTATGAGAATATAAACAATTGAACAACTCTAGAACTAGATTCATTTGAGTCATTTGTACAAGTTATGGTTAAGATGGATATGGTTGATATGAGAGTGTTCATATGGCTAACTTCGGTTAACTATTGTTGAGCCAACAAAGGTGCACACGTTTAGGTACGGTTACTCATATCTAAATGAAGTCACTTTTCATTTGTGTGTAACAAGCTAAGTTCGATCTAACGGTTGAAAGATATTAGCTTGAGTCTAATCAGGTTTTCATCTAACGGTGAATATTGAATGCTTTGTTACCAAGGTAACATTGATTGCAAACCCTGATTTGAAGACTATATAAAGGAGAACTCTAGCAACTGGGAAACCAAATCCCCACACCTTCTATGTGATACAACTAAAGTCCATTCTCCTTTAACCTTAGGGTTTTCCAAAACCCTGTAGGTTAACGACTTGAAGACTTCATTGGGATTGTGAATCCAGACCCAACTATTTTCTCTGTAGTTGCGTGTTCTGATCTTACTGTTTTCTATCGTGATTGAGTACTATCTTCTCTAAGATTTGCTCGAGATTTAATCTCCGATAGGCAAGATAAAAAGTAGTCACAAACATCTTCGTCTCATCGTTTGTGATTCCACAATATCTTGTTTCGCTACCATACGATTAAGATTATTGTGAGGTGATTGATATTTCTAGGCTGTTCTACGGGAATATAAGTCCGGTATATCAATTGGTTCCTGTTCACCTTGATTTATCAAAAGACGAAACAAAACTCATAGGTTTATCAGTGGGAGACAGATTTATTTATTCAATAGATTTTTCTGTGTGAGATAGATTGGTTTATCAAGTCTTCGACGTTGGGTCGTAGCAACTCTTAGTTGTGGGTGAGATTAGCTAATGGAATCAAGTGCGTAGAATCCTGCTGGGATTCAGAGACGTAAGGAGCGCAACTGTACCTTGATCAGTGTGAGATTGGTTAGGGCTCAACTACATTCCAGTCCGAAGTTAACTTGGAGTATGCTAGTGTCTGTAGCGGCTTAATACAATGTGGTGTTCAAATCTGGACTAGGTCCTGGGGTTTTTCTGCGTTTGCGGTTTCCTCGTTAACAAAACTTCTGGTGTCTGTGTTATTTCTTTTCCGCATTATATTTGTTTATATAATTAAAATATCACAGGCTGTGCGTAAGTTCAATCAACTGTGAATCCAACCTTTGGTTGTTGATTAAATTGATTGACACTTGGATATTGGTTTTTGATACCGTACGAGTTGTTTCTTATATTAATCAGGCTCACGGATTTCTATCTGTTTGATTTGCTGATTATATTAAGAAACAGAGATATAACTCTTTGATATACTTTTCTTAAGATTGAGTCTGACTGTCTAGTTGATTTTGTTGAAAGTATATTGGATTTAGTCCATACAGATTGTTAAGCGAAATATTGGGTGTGGTTGTTAGACCCCCGCTTTTTCACTGGGTTTAACTTTTTTGTTAACCAAAACTCTTGAATTAGACCTACCAGTTGTTCTCCTACCAGAGACCAGTTATGTTTAAAGAAACAAACTGGAAACCCATCTGGCCCAGGAGATTTGTTTGGCTTCATGTTCCCAACCGCATCCCAAATCTCCTCTGAAGTAGGTATTTTCATTAGTAACTCGTTATCTGGACTTGAAATTATATTCTCAATGACTACCTCCATGTTTATCTTCCTTACACAGGACCTGGTTACAATCACCTATTACCATCCAAGCTATGTTGTTGTAGTTAACCCTGACTCTTCCAAAAATCTCCAAGATTCTAGCTTGGATGGTTGATAAGGAGATCCATAAAATCCTGTTAACAACCATTCTTTTTCTAAATAGTTGGTTTTAACAAGGACATTAATCATATTAATACTAGATTGCATTATTTCAAAATTAAAACCATCTACCCATGCCATAGCTCACCCCCTGCTTTGCCCACTAGGTCTACTATAAACACATTTGGAAAATCAAATAAAAAGTTTCTAACCTCAGATCTCTTTTTTTTGTGACAAAAACACAACATATGGGTTCTCTGAGTTAATCAAAAATTTAAAATGTTGATTCGTTTTCTTTGATCCACAGCCTTGGGCATTCCAAGCTAGGATTTTCATAATGATTCAAAAAATTAGGACAGTAATGATTAAAATTATGTAAGGTAGCTAACTATGATTCCAGATCTCTAATTAGGAAATCGATACTTCTATTGTTTATGTATACTAGCAGGGTTATGACATAAAAGCGAAAAAAAAAACACTAAATAAAAATAAAAATTAAAGGATGAGTATTTAGGATTTGTTACCTGGATCCCTTTCCCCTTGTTGTCAGTATCTTTGGTATTTTCAGCAGCAACAACAGTATTCAACTCATTTGACCCTGGATTTGGTAATGGCACTGGACTTGAAATTATATTCTCAATGACATCAGAAACTATGAAGGACCCATATTGCTCAATCATCAAATCATTAGTAACATTTTGATTAACCTCTTCAGAATTTGATCCTAAGGAGCTTCCTGTCTCAATCGGGGAATTAATCGACATTCTGAAAGCTGCCTGACTAGCCTGAACCTCTAATTATCTATAAGGAGAATAAAATTCATCTTATTTCTCTTCATTCGAATTTGAGAAGGAGTAATGAGCATCAGCAGTTGCGAAATCGAAATTAGGTCTTGAAAACCTTGATACACCACCGCCTGAAGCGTACCAGATTCAGGTGGAAAGTTATCATTAATTGGAGATATTTTTGAGAAAGATCTCTTCCCTAGTGTTAAGATCTCTTGGGTTTCAACCATAATTTCAACAAATACATTCTCAGTAGATTCGATTTGGGAAGATTGAGACGAAATAGCATAAAAAAAAACTTCATCCCTATTAAGGACATACGTAGGGGAGGTATTTACCGGACTTTCCATTCGAGCATCAGATAACTCAAATGCATCAATTTGGTCACCTATGAGAATTTTAAATTCGTCTTCCCAACTTTGTGATTCACTCTCTTCCGCTTCAGATACCTCACTGTATCATAGATGCCCTCTAACTGCCTACCGTTTAACAAAGCACATGAATCAACTAAATGACCCAGGCGGTAGCAGTTTGTGCATAAGCGAAAAGGGGTATTAAGATAGTATAAGAAAATCATAGATTTTGGGTGGTTTCCTACTTTGACTCGAATGGAAAACTTAAGAGGTCTTTCTATATTAAGATGGACTTCAACCAGCAATGGTTCCTTACCCACAGGAGAAGCATTACTTGGTTTCAAAGCCAAACCCATCCCTAGATGATAAGCAATCTGAGACATTACAGATGGGTTATGATGAAAGGGCATTAGGTTTAAAAAATGCACCCACACCTTGATGTATTTTAAAGCATTTCTTTCAATTTTCATACCAGGAAAACACTCGGTCATGGGGAAAACATTCCCATAGATATTCCATGGATTACATCGGTTGGAAAATTTTGATGTGCCACCACTTAATGTTATTCAAGGAGAAACAAACAGAGACCAGGACAATAGTAAAAACAATCACGAACTACTACAAGATGCAAATCCTACCAGAGTTTTCTATAATACTGAAACCCTTGGTTTCATAATGGTTGTGGATTCAAATCTGCCATTCACTCTAGATCTCGATAGAGTGATCCTCGATGATTGAAATGTAGAAAAGACCCAACAACCAGGCACTGTCGAAGATAAACCAAGCAGAAGAAAAAAAAATTCTTTGTTTTAGAAGATGATTTGAAATCATTTTATGACCATGTATTCTTGTTACCAAATTTGAAGAAATTGAAAACATCAATCAAATCAGAAAAAGTTTAAGTGTTTGATTCAGCATGCTAATGTTAAGGCTCCTAATTTCAAATCCTCCATTATTCTTACCAGTATTACCACTACCATTACCATGCACATTACCACGACCTTGATACTAATGCCTCAGATACCTGATACCAAACCCTGGGAAGGGATCCTAAAGATCTACTACTCCATTAAGGATTCAAAGAAATTTTGAGTGATTGAGATATTTTCAAATTTTGAAATTTGAGCGTTTGAGTTACTGTTTCAGGGAGTCTGTAAAGACGAGGGTACCCAAATATACCACAATCTTAAACTTTTCCACCTATAAGTCCTCTTACCAAAAGTGATTGTCTATGGACTGAGTCGAGACAATACAACGAATCGGTATCCACACTTTGTGTGATCGTCTACGGATACGAGATCGAGACAATACAACAATCACAGTGTGATTACTTGATAATAGGTTTGGACTTAACCAAACTCTATAGGATCACTATCAAGTAATACGGAGTTAACGTTTGTGTAATTTACTTTAAATTATAATAACAATAATTATAATTGCGGAAAACAAAAGTAAATGACACAATAAGATTTTGTTAACGAGGAAACCGCAAATGCAGAAAAACCCCGGGACCTTGTCCAGAATTGAATACTCTCAAAATTAAGTCGCTATACAAAATCACACCAACTTCGTATAGTTGAGACCAAGCAACTAAACCTATAGTTCACCTACTTTTTTCAGTATCCATGTGTTTCCTACATTCGATAAGTGCAAGCACTGGAACAATTCCTTGGGATCTAATTCCAAACAGTAAAGGAACAACAAATCTGTTCGGTAACAACTCTATTCAATCTCAGTGATATGAGTTAGACAAATGCTCTTCTGTTTAATCCAATAAACTCCTTTGTCGGGTTTAGATCTATCTATCCAACAACTACCAAAGTAGCAGAGTTTAGATAATGCAATCAAAAATAGGATCTATCAAGATACTATATAGTGATGCCGATCTACGCAACTAATCAATCAAATCTATCAAAGATAAACTGATTATAGTTGCATCCCAGCCGATCAAGTTTTATGCACACCAAAGATTATGAACCCAATAAGAAATCTTCTTTGTCTTCAAATCTTTTTTAATCTTCAATAAACACCCGAACACCACAACTTGAATCTCTTGTGATCAATCACGCATAGAACGAAGTCTGTTAACAATGGATTATCACAAGACATCTTTAGATCTACAAACATTTCTAAAGATCCCTTCGACACTTCGATCTAGTTTGAGTGAATCTTATATCAGAAGAGAAGATTCTCAAGAATAAACAAACTTGGTGCAATCAAAGTTCAACAACCGTTACTCAATCCAATCAAATCAAGAACTAATAATACTGCAATTATCTAGTTCCCCACCAACGGTACTCATAGAGCTTCTTGATCCCACAAAAGTCTTTAAAAGAGCGGTCGTAAGAGATTTCGCCTAATTATGGTACTTTCCTCTCCGAATAGACGGCTCCACCAGTAACAACACAACAAGGTAGTTTTGTTGGCTCTTAGAATAGTTTGCTCGAAATGCAAACTTGGGTATTTATAGACCAAGGAAGTTTCGACACCAAGGAATTTCCAAAACCGAAATATTCTTAAGATATGCAATATATTTCCAAATCGGTTTTCATAATTCCTGGAAATGCTCTGTCCAATATTAACTAAAATCTCACTAGAAAATCTCCAATTAGTAAATGCACATTACCAGGTTTTATTTTCCAGAGATATGCATTTTAATTGCTGGTAATTAAAAGCATATAAAGTTAATAACCTTAATTAAAAGATTCTCAATTTATTTCGGTCTGGGATCTCCTTTAGTTATTAAGGAATATCTTTGAACAATAAAAGATAAGAGTTACTGAACATGTTCAAAGTATGTCGACATCTTATATCTTTGTAAATCCTTTTTCATATTTACAATCTTGGAACCGATTATACCACACTTCCAAACTAGTTTAGAATTGGTTCATCTGATTTCCAATAACTATGTGATTGATCAAATATCAATACACCAATCATGGGTTTACGGTTCTACCAAACACAAGGATCGGTTCTACCTTAATAAGGTTACTGGGACTGATTACATCAGTTACCAGGATCGGTTACGTCAATTACCAGGACCGGTTACCATATTCTTATGGTATTACTTGTGATCGGTTACATTAGTCACTAGGATCGGTTACACCGATGACCAGGACCGGTTACGCCAATTACAAGGATCGATTACAACTCTTTTGTGATCGGTCATACCAATTACCAGGATCGGTTACACCAATTACAAATATCAATCATACCATCTAAGGTGATTACTTGGATCGGCTACGCTAATAAAAGTCATACAAATACATAAGTCAGGCATTGTGACTAGTTTTACCGAGATACATAACAAGTTATGATCGGTTCTACTAACTCACATATATTGGTAATCCGAAGATATGCAATAAATAACAATACCAATAAGCCTAGCGATTTCCCTTTCGATTCATAAAACAAGTTCATGAATGTACTTCCTTTAAACGAATATAAACATTGTTTCCTAGGATGAAATCTTCACCTTTACCCATACACATAATCACAATAGCATTCATACGATTATGTCGATGTCTTATATACGAAGTTTAAAAGATAACCGTTATACTTCGTATTGTAATTCCTTAACACTATGTCTACTAGAGTATAATCATTCACAGCTTCGTAGTTATGTTTTCAATATAGCACGACTTGAAAGATACATTAGGAATGAAACAGTTCAAGTCACAATATTACTAACCTCAAGAGGAAGGATTATGTCGTCGATGTAGCTTGTTACTTCTTCACATTCTTCAATTCTTAGAGTAATACTTGTATGTCTCATTATCCTAATATTTCTAGCCTAACCTATACAAAATTATCTCTAGTATATAATCAAGCGACTCTTTAATTGAGTTTTGATTCACTAAAATATGACGACCAAACTTGACATGCCAACACTTGGTGGGTTCAACCGAGCTATGCTCTAACAGATTCTCTCTACTCGAGTTGACTCCATACCAACTTCAAGTAATACAAAACATTTTTCCTTCGCTTTTGGCTGATTTAGGGATAACATTTTGGAGATCCAAGGTTCCTACACAACATAGCATTTTTAAGGAAAAAAAAAGTGCATTGCTCAGCTATAGCCTAAATAACATAAGTAAAAGTGAGAAACAAAATGTTTTTACTTCCATAAAAAGTTAGTAACATTTATGCGTCTAGAAATCATTCTGAAATGGTGTACGTACCCAAACTAATTTCTAAATTTTTTACTTCTAGAAAAAACAACTTCTGGAGTGGTTTCCAAAAGTTTCGACTAACCATTCATGAGTGTGGTCCTTGTACACGGTTCGGTTACGGTTCATCATAACCAGAGTGTATATCTTGTAATGTTAATCAGATTCTAAGATTCATCCAACGGTGAATATTATTTGCTTGGATCCAAAGCTATCTTAGCTTAAACCTAAAGCAACTTATGGTTTGAAAGTCTATAAAAGGGGAACCTCAAACAACTGGGATCTTTAAATCCCGACACTACTTTTCTTGGTGTGTCCTAGTTGTAAAACTAGAGTCGTCCTTTTCATAAAACTCTTCTAGGGTTTAACGACTAAAAATACTTCATATGTATTCGTGAAGCCAGGTCCATCTATTGTTTATCTTGATAGCTCGAGTATCCTGATCTTGTTCGATTGTTGAGCTGCTCACTTGATCAAGATAAACAAAAATCTTCAAAGTTCTCTTCGTCTCAGACTTTGTTAATGCCACAAGTTTTATACTTTTGAGGTGAATAATAATCTAGGATGCACTTCGGGTTGCATAAGTCATGATTTTAAGGTTAGCTGGACTTTGTCTCCTGCTATCGATTTCCAGTCTCACATTGATTTACGATCAAAAAAGGAAATCACATATATATGCTTATCTGTGGGAGGCGATTGGTTTAAAGTCTTCAAACCGAGTTGAAACAACTCTTAAGCTGTAAAGGATGTCATCTAAGGGAATCATTTGCGCGAGAGTCTGCTAGGATTCAAGAGGCATAAAGAGTACGAATGTAATCGAATTGTTGTGAGGTTTAATTCGGTCTCAACTACATTACTGATCAAGTTAATTGGTAGTAGGCTAGTGTTTGTATCTCGCTTAATCTGAGTTTGGTGTTGTAGATGGTGGATTTTCAACAAAGGACAAAATTGTAAAATCATGATCTTGCATATTTCGACACGGCTTTCGGACATGTGATGATTCATATTTTTACGATCCATGATGAGTATGCTTCGAAAGGCCTCCACTAGCTGAACGTTCGATACCTCGCATTTCATCACGCCCTCAATGTAGAATAACATAATTGGGCGGTTCTCCGTAAGATTGAGAGCATTAACGCCTTCAGGACGTCGGTGATACTGATTGTTCCCTGACTACATGAGAGAGACCCCCATCTACATAGAAGAACGATTGGGCGGTTCTCCGTAAGATTGAGAGCAATAACGCCTTCAGGACTTCGACAACACTCGTTGTTTTCTTACTATAAACCTTTCACAACGGGTATGACGCTTTAACTGGCTAATATTCCTTCTGTAATAGATTAATTCTACCGTGTCATTCACCACTAAATTCCTAGAAGATAATCTATTTTATCTCATTACTCCGATTTCATGATCGAATCCACGACTGATCTCATGAAATGGTAATAACTACTTTTATTACTCTGATTCTATGGTCAAATCCACGATCCCATGGAATGGTAATACTCGTTTTATTATTCTGAATTCATGGTCGAATCCACGGCTGATCCTATGGATTGATAATAAAAAACTACTCACTTTTATTACTCAGTTTCATGAATCATTCCCCACTGAATTTCATAAATTAGTAATAACTACTCAACAATCAGGCATCTGGATTACCACTGAGTAAGCCCCATAAAATGGTGCAAGTGTACTCGACAATGATGCATGAACGAGCATCCAAAATATGGACAAATGAGGAATCCTACACGAAATAGGAGAAAGAAAATAATAACATTAAAATAATGGAGAAGCGCCCATGGGCCGGGCCCACCGGTCCCATGCTTCCTCTATTATTTTTCCTTATTTGTTATTTTCATGAACTCATGAAGACTCCTCCATTCTAACAACTTTCCTTGTTTGAGCAAAACTCATGGTTTCTCCATATTTTCGTGGTTTCATGAAAAATAATAATATAAAACAGGAAATGGTGTTGTGGGACCGGGCAACTTAGCCGGACGGCCATGCCCTAGACGTGGCCGGTCCCACACCTTGCAATCCCTAATCTTTCATAAATTGTTATTTTTCTCATCTTGTGAAACTTCCCTGTTTCAGCAAAAATCATGGCTTCTCCATGTTTTCTCGAATATTGCTCAAACCATGAAAAAGCCAAAAGTCAACATGGTCACATGACCGACTAGGCTACTCACGAAAAATATATTAAAATATTATTATTTTAATATTCACGAAATATTGATCAAACGGGCATACTTGCTCATTCGAGAAAAATCGAGAATTCCAGTCAAGATCGAACTCTTATGAAAATCCAAGATATTGCTCAAACGCACATCAAAAATGCGAAAACTCTCGGGGCGAGATACGGGCATTATGGAGACACGGGCATGATCCCTTGACCGACCAAGGGTGGCTCTAAGGATTGCAACGAGCCGGTCCCACACGTTTTCACACTTTTGACCTAATTTGCGCAATTGTTCATATTGGGTCCAAACTCTTCACAACCAACTCGGAGTTTGTACAAACGCCCATCAGTTTTCCCACGACCACCAAGGGCCGGTCTCATGCCATCTTGGTCGGTCCCTCACTTTTCCACAATTAGGTTTTATCACCTAATGCTCAATCGAGAACTACTTCAATAAATGATGAAACCGACATTTAATCGTCATTCCTTCACCAACCGGTGACCCTGATGCACACTCGAGCAATTGGGCATACATAGACGTCCATTATCCCATGTGGTCGGTCCCTCCTTCGCTCATGACCTATTTTCAGTAATTCGTCAATTAATGAGCAATTGATCAAAATTAGGGTTTCGAACAAACGCTCAACAAATCATCATTCTAAGCAAGTTCAAACACTAAATAAATTTATGTTGATCCAGCAAACACCACGCGGATTAATTATATAATAATCGGTAATCTACCGATATTTTAATTAATATTCTATTGGGTCACGTCATCAATAAATAAATAATTCGTCGAATTGAGCAATACTTGCTCAATTGCTCGAATATTGATTCACTATCAATATTCAGTAATTTATCAGTAATTTGTCGAATCGAGCAATACTTGCTCAATTGCTCGAATATTGATCCAACTATCAATATTCAGTAATTTGTTGAATTGAGCATTGCTCAATTGCCCAACTATCAATACTCAGTAATTCTTGAATCGAGCAATACTTGCTCGGGACGCTCAATTTACAATAATTGCACACGAGCAATATCAACATAAGAACTAACATGTTTAAATCCATGAAAAATCGCCAATCATGATCAATTCAACAAAACTAAGATTCACTATCTAAACAGTCAACAACCGAATAATAAAATACACGTCTGTCTTGCAGACTCCACGATTCGTGAGACATCAATCACGTCACATGGGGGATATCAATTAGGGTTTTGGTCTGGCGGCCTACGGCACGTGGATTCATCCACGATGAGAATTTGTGTAAGTCGTGCAACGGTTGAAGGAGTTAGCAAAGTAGTGGGTGGACGGTTAACCAAGTCTCTGCACGACCTGGAACTGGTTTCACCACGATCTTCCACTTTCCCACTCTTTCACTCAAGAAACCGTCACACTTACAGGGATCAGTTTGTTCATCATTCTTGCAATATAAATAAGTCCAAATCAAGGACAATAGATCATTATCATCATTCGTCAACAACTCGATGAAAAACTTATTCACAGAACTCAACCTCAGCAGTTCTTCAATTTGCAGAAACCTTCAACACATCCATAATCCTTGATCATCATTGATCCCACAAATTCTCAGCTTCCCTCCTACAGATCAACCCATCTCCCTCTTTGTGACCGAATTGACTCTGGAACGGCCATTGACTTGGGTTAGGCCGGAGTCCTACAGATTGATCTCTCGAATCTAAGCACTCCCTTTGCAGTGCATCTATGTGAGGTTCAGAAGTTTGCTCGGTCGAGGAGTCTCGTCCGCATGCTCGACTCTTCACTTCCCTGAAAAACCAGCAAACCGTCTTTCCCCATCCACAGGTGTTCAATATGGACTAGGTCCCAGGGTTTTTATGCATTTGCGGTTTCCTCGTTAACAAAATTTATGGTGTCTGTGTTATTTCTTTTCTGCATTATATTGTTTATCTTTATAATTGAAATATCACAGGTTGTATGTAAATCAATCAAAGTAGATACATCTATCCTTGTTTGTTGGATACGACTTGATTGATTACTTGGGAATTGATCATTGGAATCACCCAAGTACTCCACACGAAATCAGGTTCACGGGTTAGTCTTTGTAAACTTTCTAGTTGTAAGAGAAAGAGATATAACTCTAGATACTATTCCTTGATTGAGATTCATTAAGTTGAACCCTTGGAATTGTGTTTAACTTCGTCCATACAGACTGCCAAAAATAAATTGATGGTGTATTTTGGTACCCCCAGTGTTTTCGATTGGTATCAGAGCATGCAAACATGTTAAGACCTAATAAGTCTGTATTTGAAGCGATCTTCCTATATGGACAAGAGAGCAATCTCGATAAATGTACCACCAACATTTGCTGGCTCGAATTAATTATGGTGGAAAATTATTATGCGCTTCTTTTTGGAAACCCGGTGACTTAGAGACATGGAAACTTGTAGTTATTAGATTCGATGCGCGACGACGGTTGCTAGAGATGGAACCTTTGTTGCGAAGCCATTAGGAGAATATAGTGATACCGAGATAAGTGATGTAAAGCATAATTCGATGGGTTGAATGATATTATCCACGCCATAAGCCCATATCTTCAATACTATGTGACTTCGTGCACTAGGTCTAAAGATACTTGGGATGTCTTAAAAGCTGTATTCGAAGGAGATACCTCGAGAGAAGGAAACTAGGCTTCAAAACCTAAATTCTGATTGGGAAAATCTTCGTATGTCGATGAAGAATCGTTTGATGAGTTTAATCAAAAAGTGTACGGAATTGTTAATGCTTGTTTTGCATTAAGGAAGATCATTCCCCAAAAGGACATTGTGATGAAAATTCTCCGATCTTTGCCAGCAGGATACGAGTATAAGAAACACGCCATCATGAAAACAAATAACCTTCAAACTCTTTCAAGAAATACTCTAGTTGGAAATTTAAAAATCTTTGATCATGACTCGGTAAAATCATTACATTTCGAATCTTTGAAAGAAATACTAATGACTAAGTCCTAATCAAACTGATGAAAAAGATGAGAATATCCTTAATTGTACTCTGACACTGTTTATACAATAGTTGAAGAAAACTCTTAGATAGAGAAAACGGAAAAATCACTACAAAAAAAACAAATAAGAATAAGTATAAAAAGGTTCGAATAGACAAATATTTGCTAGTCTGTTCCAAATGTCTTGGTATGGTCAACATATGTCCTTGTGTCCCAACAAGGATTATTGTGAGAAAACTAAAGCTTGGATGGCAACGTTAGACTATTGTCCGGAGGATGAATCAGCCAATACAGCTCTTCTCACATGTGTTGATAATGAACAGACTCATGATTCAAACATTTCTAGCCATATCACATTAAAAAGGGTGTCTTCCTCAGAAGAAGGAATTGAACTCTTGAGTGAAGAAATTCGTTCAATGAAGGATGAATTTCAACTGAAAAAGGACATGTGGACTAAAAGGATTGAGAATGGAACGTGAACTGGATAAGTTGAAACAAAAATAAAAAGAGTCATGTTCTTCGCAAGTGTTGATGGTGGATTTTCGTTCAAGGTTGAGTTTGTAAAAAACCGGAAAAATCATGCGTTGACATCTTGTAAAAGATAAAGCCATTTATAAGTGTTGGATACTCCCTCACTTAATTGACCTTGTATTTCTGTACTCATTATCGGTGTGGCATGATGGTGAGTGTTACTCTTATAGAGTAACACGAACCTCCAAGCACTATAATGAATCATTATCAGTGTGGCATGAGACTGAGTGTTACTCATACTGAGTAACACGAACCTCCAAGCACTATAATGAAACCATGTACGAAATACCCGTACAGGCTGATTCTCGGTGTGTTATACTAGCCCGAGCCCTCTCGGTGTGTTATACTAGCCCGATTGAGCCTCTCGGTGTGTTATACTAGCCCGATTGAGCCCCTCTCGGTGTGTTATACTAGCCCGATTGAGCATCCGAGACTTGGCTTGTATCGGTCTCAGGATATGATCGATCGCGGTCATCCAACTCCACAAGCATGATTGGATGACCACGAGATCAATTCCATCACCCTAAGCATGGTATGGAATACCCACGGCCTTAGCTTGCTCTAGGATATGATTCGATCGCAGTCATCCAACTCCACAAGCATGATTGGATGACCACACAGATCAATTCCATCACCCTAAGCATGGTATGGAATACCCACGGCCTTAGCTTGCCGGATATGATCGATCGCGGTCATCCAACTCCACAAGCATGATTGGATGACCACGGATCAATTCCATCACCCCCAAGCGGTATGGAATACACACGGCCGACCCGCATGGTCGACCATTGGCCTTTGCTTGCCAAGAAACCGTCCATACCAAGCATTATGGGCGGAAAACCCTAAATTAGGGTTTGCGGCATATTACATGTGCCGCAAAAGCGGTCTCAACCATCCATCTTCGCAGGCATAGATGGAGGGTGTAGATGTAGACTCAAAGGGCTCGGAGCATGTCGACACAATCACCATGTGACCGCCTACACACTTGACCAATCGGTCAAAACCAACCATGGTTGGTTACAACACATTCGTCCTTTGAAATAGCATGGTCGCGCGGCTTTGAAAGCCAAAATTAAGGTTCAAGCCATCACGCGTCCATCTTCTCCGGCACGAATGGAGGGTCACGGATTAGATTGAGCAAGGGTCGGTCACACCGGCATGACCACCGTGAGCCCATCTACCTCTTCATGCGGTCGGCCAAGGCATATCATGCCTGGCCAATCCAAAACGCCCGCTCAAACATGCGTGGTTACACTTCCCAAGTTGCAAATCGATCTCGACCACACAACTTCAGGACGGGTGGGTGGCTTAGATCACGTTTTCATGGGACGGTGAGACATGGGCGTGAACATCAGCCTACCATCTTCACGCACCAACCGGCCAAGACCGACCAAGTCGGGTCATCTTGGAAAACACGCCGGAAAAGGGTATGGTGCGCGACTCCTTGCGGCATCAAACTCCTATCGCAAATCGATCTCAACCACTCAACTTTACCCGGTCAAATTGAGTGGCTTAGATCGCGCCTTCTTGGGAAAGTGAAGTATGGACGTGCACACCGGCGTGTTGTCTACACACATGCCCGGTCGGTCCTCTTCAAAACCCTTCCCATGCTTGGTTTCGACCAAGTGAAGAGTGATGCTTGCGCACCTCTTTTAAAACCCTAATTTCATCAACGGTCGCGAGATGAGTGTCTCAAACATCATCTCATCCGTCGGCCTCACCAGACTTGGTTATACAACCACAGTCGGGAGTTATTTGGTTAGTGAGGAGTCGTTACCCATCACTTTACCACACCGTAATGTAGTACTGCATAAAATACACACGATACTTCACAAGTATCGACTTTCGAATAACGTGAGTTATTCAATTGCATTACATGCTATCTTTCGTGGATCCACGATCCACATTCAGGACATCAATCATGTCACAAAGCGGGGGATACATCTTTGGGGTATTGGTGCGGCGGTTTACGGCGTGCGGCGTGCAACGCGCCATCACAAGAACGTGTTAGGAAGTCATGGGCGGTTAGAGATGAACGGGAGAAGTGGGCAAGGCGGTCGTGTATCACCGACACACAACTCACTACTCCATCATTCCACTACCTCCACTTCCCACGAGAAACGTGAATGAGGCTCAATGACTTGTATAAATAGGTTCTCCGCCCTATTTCAAACAAGGAATAACGGAGAACAACACAAGTTCAGACGACAGAAACCAAGTGTTAATACAAAAAACCGTATTCAAACACTCAGAGCCTGCTTGCATCAACCGTAAGCTTGCTCATCCTTCTGTTACAAGTCATAAGCAAGCCAACACCTTCACAATCTCAACACCTTCTTCGCTTCCCTCCCTAAGATCAACCCCATCTCCTTCACTTTGTGGCCAAAACAAGTCGGAACGGCCATTTCTTGGTTTAGGCCGGACTTGCCTGAGATTGATCTCTCGAATCTACAAGCACTCACCGCGCAGTGCATTTGTTGAAGGTTTAGATTCGGTCCTCATCCACACCCCAAATTACCAAATTCTGCAGAGAGTAGTTTTCACCCATCAACAATTGGCGACCACAGTGGGAGGTTGATCTATCGGTTGCACAAAATTGAATTCTCAATTCTTCGGTTTTCGGCTCACGATGCATCCTCATCAGGAAACCACAGGCGGTTCAGATACCATGGGAAGTGTAGATAGAATGCCGGAGGATGTCTTGGCAAATCAAGCTGGTATCACCAGAAGGTAGAGCGAAGCATTCCGCCTTTAGAATGATATAACATCACAATTACAAGAAGGATGGCGGGCATCTACTCAAGCGGTGCAATAAATCTTTGAATCCTTAGTCAGGAGTCACACCTTTCCGGTGGAGAGGCAAAAGAGCGTTTAACCGCGGGTGACTCGGGAAAGATGAACAACATGGTCAGTCAACAATGAAGAACCGAGGCAACTCCACGAGAGGAGAGGACTTGTCCGGAGTACTACAACGTCTCTAGGATAAAGAAATGGAGCCTGCGGCTTACGGATCCCTGTGGAAGATTTACATCTCAAGACCCTTGTCGGCCGTGAAGAAACGCTTGAGGAAGGAGAAATCAATCAAGTAACACGTGAGTACAGAGGATGGGAACGATCAATTCGATCACTCGGCGGTGATATTATAACACCTCCCATCACGAGGAGGCGGTGCAAGTCCGGCATCTCATCAAGTGTAACACCTCCGGTAGTCACCGGAGCAACAACTTCCACTCCTTCATCGGGACGAGAACCGGAGAGGGGCGAGAGGAGGACCATCTCCCATTATTGTAGACTTGATGGAAGCGGGAAGTTCTTGTCAAGACTCAAGCGGATATGGCCGCAACTCGGAAAGAGGTACTCAATTTTCTTAAGACATTAACCGATCGATTTCCACATGACCATAGCAACAGCCCACTGGAGCCAACAAGGAATGAATTCAACGGGCAGGAGAAGGTACTTCAATGGCACGGACCTACATGGACCCGATCAAAGAAGCGACATCGAGATATGAGCGGTCTGTCATGGAAGCTCCTACTTTGGGACCGATCCTCAACGATCTTCCTCGAGTCAATAGTTTCACTGTTCAGTTCAAGCGGTCTGTCATGGAGGCTCCTACACTGGACTGATCCTCACAACGATCTTCCTCAAGTCAATAGTTTCACTATGAACCGAGAGCCGGTGGATCGGGAAGCGGTTTCTCTAGTGGAAAGTTTATGCAAACTTTCACATCTCTCGAAGAATCGGGCGCGGAGACGTTTCTTGCTATCAACTGAGAGGAAGGTCACGGCGTGACCTACATGTCACCATAGCACGCATCAAGGATTCGAGTTCAAGACGACCCTTATCTACACGGGATCGTCTTCATTACTCTCAAGATTCTCGGGACATCAAGGCTCTCCCGAGGCAAGGTCGTACGGAAGCCTACCACAATGACGGACTTCGAGGGAAACCAAACCAGCACATACGGGAGAAGCTCCGTGGAAAGAATCGACAAATTCGTTGCATCCCACTCCCCATGTGGGCGTCAATTCGGGAAGAAGACCGACTTGCATCATTGAGGGCTAGTACCCACGATGCATCTTTCTTGTGAAGCATTCTTCTCCATCTTGTGAAGCCACAACCCACGTTCACACGAGGAGGAACGAACTTTTATGGCGAGTTGTGACCGAGAAAGGAAAACGGTATCAAGCCTTTGCCATTATCACAGAGGAGACTGTTACCCGGTCTCTCCACATAATGGAATGCTACAACAAACAACGAACCACAAGAGCAAGTGCTAGATGCTCCAACAGCTGCAAGATGGCACCAACTCTACAACTTATGAAATTGAAATCGTTGAGGAATCTCCTAGGCCTATCTCCATCAGCTCAATCTTGTGTACGGATAAACGCACGAAGCTCGTGCAACTTCTCAAAGAGTACCAGGACATATTTGCTTGGAGATATGAAGAAATGCGGATGAAAATTGGTCACCCATCATATACATGTCATACTGTATCCAAGTCGGTTAAACAGTTGTAGTTCATACATGAGGAAAATGGATAGATCAGATACAACCAGCGGACACGGCATGTTCTCCTCCATGGATGGATGTAGCGGCTACAAACAGATAAGGATGTACGAGCATGATGCAAATAAGATATCTTTTCGAACTCCTCTCGGAAATTTTTATTATACCATCTTTGCCATTTGGTTTAAGAGTCTGGGTTCAACGTATATTAGCTCTATGACGGTAATCTTCCACTGGAGCCGATACCTCAAGGGAGCAGCCTCAAGAAGATAACGATGTCCAACCGTCATATCGAGAGAGATCCGGCGAGTTATTTCATCGAGGCGGTGGTCGAACAAGATCGGGTGAGTCACTTTATCGAACAATGGTACATGTCTATCACGCTATATTGGAGAATCAGCGCTTTTGGTCATCCTCTGGAGTGTTGAACGCTCATCTACAACAACATATGCCCTGATAGAAAGAACCAGGCCTGCTTGGAAGAGCCTCATAATGTTTGTAGGGGCATATATCTCACCAACAAAGCGATACAACATTCAGCCTATACGTAGCGGTTCCTTGAAAGCGACAAAGGAAAACCACCAAGATACAACATCATGCGCGTCCATCAACTCCAACTCCGGTACCACGTGCCACGAATCCCACAATGATGAAACAACGTCCAAGGTATTCCATACAGCTCGACAACAACCACTACGGACAAACCATGTAAACCACGCTTGGGGGCGAGGCTCAGCATGAAGTTCCTTCGCGTCGATCAAGGACTTCTTGACATGAGAAAGATGGTCGAGTCAAGAATCATGGATTCGCAAGGGTAATCGAACTGAAGAGGAAGCCACTTCAACGCGCTCCCTCCGCAGGAAAAATTTGCTTCAATGGTCTATTCAAGAGCCGCCGCAACGCTCTCTCCGAGACCCACGTTCGAGAATCCTTCTTCAACACTCTCTCCGGGACCCACCTCAGCGGTCGCATCGGAAACCACTTTAACATCCTCTCGAGACGTTTCAACACTCAAGCTGCATCAATAATCTGCGCTCGGTCAAGTTATCTTTGATGTACTCATTGCTCAACATACGTCTCATCCATCCTTCATGAGGACCAGTGAGCATGAAAAACCCCGAAGTCGATAGGAGGAAGGTTATCTGTGGAACGGATGTTTTCATATAGTTGAAAGGGCGCGGTGAACAATTCATCATCGATGTTCGGCATATCTTTGAAAGTTTGTCAACACTTCACGACTTGGCACCGGCATTATCTCAGAAGACATCTCAACGAGGATTCTTTCTACCGTAATGAAATAAAAGACGGGAGTTAGAACTTGTATGAAAGCATATGAGAAGTGTCGCCACACACGGCAAGACACAACTCACACAATGGCCAGCCAGTCCAAACATCATTCAAGTCTGTATGGTACAAGCCTCAAGTCCAGTATTGCTCAAGTCAAAAGGTGATATTGCTCAAGTCGCAAAGGCTGGTATTGCTCACGACATAAGGCTGGTATAATAGGCGCACACAGCAGGGCAGTTTGGTAGAAGCACATGGCTGACGTTTGAAGCATGTACACAGTAGACCCACTTTCAACCGAAGAAGACACAACAAGCCCACGTTCGATCAAGCGGTAGCGATAACCCCACGAGCAAGCAGCATGATCGGTCGATTAGGCACATCCCCATGATTGAACGAAGCGGCGCAATAGCCCCTCGGCCAAGCGCAGTCATAGCAAGGTCGATCGGGCCGAGCAAGACCGACATCATGCTAGGGGAACACTTTTACGGACGTCTCTTGAACGTGACATGCTCGAAGGGCCAGGACGACCCGTCTCTCTGGTAACATCTAACATTGTCTCATAAGTTTTATCTTTAAGCTGTCACCATCTCATGCCTACCACACAATAGTGTAACCATTGTGTGCTAGGCGAGGACTTAATGTTGATGGTGGATTTTTGTTCAAGGTTGAGTTTGTAAAAAACCGGAAAAATCATGCGTGACATCTTGTAAAAGATAAAGCCATTTATAAGTGTTGGATACTCCCTCACTTAATTGACCTTGTATTTCTGTACTCATTATCGGTGTGGCATGATGGCCCGAGTGTTACTCTTATAGAGTAACACGAACCTCCAAGCACTATAATGAATCATTATCGATGTGGCATGAGACTAGAGTGTTACTCATGCTGAGTAACACGAACCTCCAAGCACTATAATGAAACCATGTACGAAATACCCGTGACAGTGATTCTCGGTGTGTTATACTAGCCCGAGCCCTCTCGGTGTGTTATACTAGCCCGATTGAGGCCTCTCGGTGTGTTATACTAGCCCGATTGAGCCCCTCTCGATGTGTTATACTAGCTTAGATTGAGCATCCAGGACTTGATCTGTATCGGTCTCCAGGATATGATTCGATCATGATCATCCAACTCCACAAGCATGATTGGATGACCACGGATCAATTCCATCACCCTAAGCATGGTATGGAATACCCACGGCCTTAGCTTAGGATATGATCGATCGCGAGTCATCCAACTCCACAAGCATGATTGGATGACCACTGAGATCAATTCCATCACCCTAAGCATGGTATGGAATACCCACGGCCTTAGCTTGCAGGATATGATCGATCGTGAGTCATCCAACTCCACAAGCATGATTGGATGACCACGGATCAATTCCATCACCCCCAAGCGGTATGGAATACACACGGCCGACCCGCATGGTCGACCATTGGCCTTTGCTTGCCAAGAAACCGTCCATACCAAGCATTATGGGCGGAAAACCCTAAATTAGGGTTTGCGGCATATTACATGTGCCGCAAAACGGTCTCAACCATCCATCTTCGCGGGCATAGATGGAGGGTGTAGATGTAGACTCAAAGGGCCGGAGCATGTCGACACAATCACCATGTGACCGCCTACACACTTGACCAATCGGTCAAAACCAACCATGGTTGGTTACAACACATTCGTCCTTTGAAATAGCATGGTCGCGCGGCTTTGAAAGCCAAAATTAAGGTTCAAGCCATCACGCGCGTCCATCTTCTCCGGCACGAATGGAGGGTCACATATTAGATTGAGCAAGGGTCGGTCACACCAGACATGACCACCGTGAGCCCATCTACCTCTTCATGCGGTCGGCCAAGGCATATCATGCTAACATTCTTAGCATTAACAATGGCTTTTGTTGTTTTCTTGATATGGTCTTTGAATGTTTCCAAAATAGTCTTATTCCATTTTTTAATCATGTTTTTATATTTTTTTAGTCTAGCAACCATACTAAGCGGAAAAGAGCCTTGGATTTCAATTTTCTGGTGCACCTCTAATGACCTCAAAACAAGTAGGATCTTAGAAAAAACCAAAAATTTGAGCGGTTTAGCACCATTTTCCAGGATGGGATGTTTTTCCAGCGGGAATGGAGAATGGTTCGAGTCTATGGGGAGTAGATAAATATTTCTTTGAGGGAAGCTTGTTAACCATTGATAATAGCTAGATCTCTCTATCAAGACGGGCTTCTTTAAAAGGCTTTACCTTTGCGTTTATTCGACCAAGTAAAGGGATAGCCTACAAAGCCCAAATCTATGAGTTTGGCCTTGTTTATGAGATTAAGGAAGAAAAAAAAACTTTCATTTTGATTGTAACCACCTCCGTTTTTCATCCGCACCTTAAACAAAATTTAGAGTCTCCACAGAACTAGCCACGGAAGATCCATAGATTTGGACATTTCTTGGAAGTAATTCCATGAAAATAGCTTGTTTCTCTTGTTGGAGTTACCATAAACACATGATAACATCCATTGCAGGGATGTGGATAAATCAGTGATAATGGCATCAATTTAGCAATCATTAAATTTTAGAATGTCAACCTTGACGTTGGCATTCCAAGCAAGGAAAAGACCTCCAGCAGTCCCAATGACTCCTTTTGGATCAACAATAGCGATTCCGAGAGAAGTTAGTTTTTTATGATACACGACTTTTACGAGTCTCTAGATTGCTTAGACTCGAAACAAAGAGAATATCCCCGGGTGATATTCTTTCGCGAGGTTGTGAAGATGGGTTTTGGTGAAAGGTTTACCTAGTCCTTGAACATTCCAAGAGATGATGTTTAGAGACATGATGATGAAGTAGCGGGAAATGAGCCTAAGGGGAACTTGAGAACTATCTCTGTCGGAGGTATTGAAGGGTTTCACGGGTTTACATTTGTTCAAGTGAAGGAGCATGTAATGGCGTGTCGAATATCCTTCCCAAACAAACGAGATGGTAGACCCAATTCGTATCACAATGCGAGAAATCAAGCTTTAGAGAGCCTTTGACAAAATAGGACCAAGCAGTCAAATATACTATCATGTATGTTGTTTATATTATTCCCTCGAAGCTAGTAAAAGTAACTTGAGCAACATTCCAGCATGTCTATTGTACTCACGAGTATGGCCCGAGATTCAAGAGAGTAGTTTGGAAGTAAAAATCATGAGAAGTAAGGAAAGCTTGACATGTGGAGTGAAAATATGGTTGAAAATGATGATAAAGGTGATATAAAATATATACCTAATTTTCCTTTTCTACCTTCTCCATGTCTGTACCAATTGACATCTCTCTCCCCTTTGTTTGAGGCATCCCTGGCATCAAATCACCTTAAGGATCTTTCATGGCTTCACTAAATGGCATCTTCACTATCTCGGCATAGTGGTTTTGAATTGGATGTTGGGTTTCTAATGGGTGGCTGGAAAGGGATGATATTGAAAGGGAGGATATTTGGGGTGGGGGGTGGGGGGGTAGTTTTCCATTTCTTTTGTTGGAGATTTGGATTTTGCGGAAAAGTAAATACCTATGAGGAGGAATTAGAACTTCAGTTGATCCATCTTGGGTTGATTTTGCCTTCTTCTTTCCTTGATTTTTCACTTTGTAATTTCACCAATTAGGTTTTGCAAATTTTTTTTGAACATCGGGGTTTCCATTCGTGTTTTCCTCGCCTCCACATACTTTCATTTCCCTTTGCCATCTTCTCTTTGGTTGGAATGCAGTTGGTTAATGACAATTCTGAAGAGTTACTAACGATATTTGATTAGAGATTTTCTCGGATACAATGATTGGGGATTTGTTTAGATCCATTTCTTGACATAGATTTTCTTCCTCAGTAAGAGTTGTAGTAGTTTAGCTTTGTTCAATTTCATCTTTAACCCCTTTACTGAAAGTAAGGTATTTGAAGATCTTTGAAGATTTATGTTATCTCCTGATTTCCTTTCTGTAGCAGACAGTTTCTTCATTTTCTCTTTAAAACCAGATCGTATCCACTTGTTAAAGGCGCCTTTGAGGGTGCCCCTATCTTTGATGTTTGTTCCCCTTCCATTGTAGATAGCAGCATCTGACCATTAATCTGGTGGTCCAATAGATTTTCCTCACATGAAATAACCGAGCTTTGATTGTCCACATCCGGCTTGGTTGAATGGGTGGGCCATGAATACACACAGAAAGCACATCATATTTGCAATTTCCTCACCGGACTATTCCATCTTTGGACTTTGTTAAAACCCATTTCTATGTTCTCCATCCATACTCTTTTTAAAGATAGAGTACTAGTCATAGATACTTCACTACCCGGTCCGAGCTTTTGAACAAGACATCTAGCAAAAGGGCGAGCATTGTTGCGTCTTGAGAGTAATTCTTTGATGATAAAAACACCAATTGTATTTGCTAGCATTTACAGTATTCCTTCTCAGAAAAATTCCTTTGGTAGGTTTAGATAGCGACCCACGGATTAACCAAGTTTGTGTTGATGAGAGTTGCGAGTATATGGCGAAAGTAGCTTTTACCACCAAAATCCAAGCATCATCTTTGTTGGCGAGTATCTTATCGCTCTTTGAGCGTCATCGAGGAGTCCTGCGGCTCTAGTATGAATTTGTTGTTTCACTACTTCCTTGTCAGGGTTGCCGAGAGGTTGATAGCTAAAACCCAAAGGAATTGCAACATTACCATCATTTTCCTCATGTTGAGCTTGAAGGGACGATAAATGTGTGCTACTACAAGGCACTCTATTTTGATTCTACATCTTGAGCTGTTTTTTTCACTGGGAATGACTAAGTATTTGGATAATGACAGTTGGGTGTTCATTCGATCTACCATTTCATTTTCCGTTGGTGAGCCAGAGGTCGGGGGAGGTTGGTTATTCATGTGATTGCTTTGGTGAAGGTCAGATGGAGATATGAAATGTTTCTTTTTCTTGAAGGCGTTTGAAATTTTTTCTGAGAGCCGACCATTAACTCGTAAGAAAAAGTCCAAGAGCCACCATTTTATTTTAAGAAGCGATAATTACTTCATAGGGTAAGGTGGTTGGAGCATTTATATTTTGCGGTGTTTCTTCTTGTAGTTCATGAAAGCAAAGGGGATGAAGTGAAGAAGAGCGGAAGAAAGGGACATGTCGATGAATGAGGGTGGATAAGAATATTAAGCGACGAGATAAAGCTGGGAGAAGCTAGTTTCAAAAGTAACGAGACAAGGTCAGGAGAGAAATCGCGAGAATAGCGGGGAGAAAATCAAACCCAAGCGAGACTTTAATAGGGGATAAGGTGATAAGGTGAATGAAGGGGTTGGTTTGTTGAAACTAGCGATAGTGAAGGTGCCTTTAGTGAAACCTGAAAATAACGGAAAAATGATCGAGATAACAAAGGGAGAAAAATAGATAACCTTAGGAGAGAGGCGTCATGCGAGTGCCGAGGTAGAATAGAAAATCGGGAAATGAAACTAGTCCATAATTAATCCAAAGGATGATAAAAGGTGTTGAAAAAGGTGATTTGAGGTAGATTTTTGAAAAATGTAATGAGAAAAGGTGACGTGGAAATCTTGATGGTTGAAAGCTTCTCTTTCGTCCCTATTTAAAACAGTGGTTCTAAGCGAACCGTGAAAGCCCGTACGCCAAAACCATTTCCAAATTTTCTTTCACGGTTTTCTTGTGGTCGGTGGACCATGAGAGGAGCGATAAGGTCGAGTATTAGGGTCCACAATAAAATGCTGTGAGATGGTAGTTTTCATGTGGTTTTGGAGGGGCGGTTCGTTAAGACTTTTTGTTAAAACAATATTTGCCCAATTTTCCGGTGTTCAATTCCAAGCTGAAACAGAAACTGCATAGAGGTGAACCCCACAAAAGCCACCTGTAAAATCACATAAAGCGGGCTTCTTTTAGTGCTGATGTTAAGGCCGGACCTCCACGTCATCAAATCAGCCCGTACCCAGCTGAATCACATAAAGCGGGCTTCTTTTAGTCCATCTAAACAGTAAATCACCAACTTTCTTTCTTATCCCAGCAGCCGCTGCAATAAAAACAAAGAGAAGTTTTTCGAAACCCTAATAATCTTTGGCCGCCTCTCTCTCTGTAATAGCAAATCAAATCTGAAGCAATATCAAGCGATTCAGTATGATGTGATCTCCAAACTCCATCATTCATTCTGTAAGTGTTTGATTCTGATTTCAATCTAGAGATTTACGATTCATTGTCATCTTCTTTTGAGTATTAGAAAAATGATTGAATTAGAAAATCATGAAGTTAAATCAACAGATTTCACATCTGAATCTCTAGGTTGTTCTGTTCATATGTGTGGTTCTTCTTGTAATGGTTGTTGTTATTGGTTTTATAATACAATCAACATGAGGTTTCTTTGATTTTGGAACCCATCCACTAAAGAATACAATCAATAGGCTTAACAAATCAGCATGCTCCTGACAAGTCTAAATGCTTTTCTAGTCAAACCCAAGTGAAGAGACTAGATGATGTATGGAACGAACATAGATTGTCAGTAGCTTGTGGCGGAGAAAATTTCGACAAAATGGTCGAAACATCCACGGAATGGCGTTGAAGATTAATTCGATTTGGGTTATGGTATCTAAAGATATTCAAAACCAGATTGGAAAGATGTTGGGATGAAAATTCAACAATGAGATGTGTCATTTCGAATTTGGAGAGCATAGTACAGACGAGTGGAAAGGAAAGTTCAAAACTGGGATGTGTAGAATTGCATAATTCTGAAAAGATAGATTCCGATGGGCGGGGTTTGCAGAATGAAGTTACTCAAAGTGGTGAAAAGCAAAGAGATAAAAATAACGTGAGCAAACCTAATGCTGAAACCAGCAGCCGAAGGAGGATGATATGCTTTCTTCATTTGAAGAGGAAAAACATTGAAATTCTATTGTTGCATTCTGATCTAGTAGTAAAAACAACTTCCTTCTTTTTTAAGGTAAAAAAAGTAAAAAAGAAGTTGTATTTACTATTTGATGAGAATGCATTTGTGGGATGATGAAAGCTAGTTAGGAAATTGAAATTGACTGTTTTAATGTGGAACAAGCTCGGAGTCTGGTTCAGCAAAAGGTCGTTCAAGAAGCTCTAAGTTGGCATCAAGCTTTCATCAGTATTGGTTGAACTATTGGTGACAGAAAGACTATGAAAGTAGCAGCACACAGTTTGTTTCAGGTATAAGCTGGTTTTCCCTTTTAGTTTTAGTTCCCTGTCAATTGTCTTGATAGAGTTACTCCTGTTGTGTTTGTATTCGTAGTATGATCTCGTCGATATAACATGTGAATTTCCCAATTTTAGCCCTTTTAGTTTAGTTCTTCGTCATGAATCATGATAAATGTTACTCTTGTTGTGTTCTGTTTTCGTAGTAAGATGTCATCGATGCTACTTGTAAATTTCCGAAGTTTCCCTTTTTAGATTAGTTCTGTGCCATGACAAATGATACTCTTTCTATAGGAACAGTTATTTTTTCTGCTCGTCATTTTAAAACTATGCGCAAGTCCATTTCTTTGTTTTCTTGGTCAAATAAATCATTCAAAAAGGTTTTGCAACTCTTATCTCCTCTGGTTATCATACTAAGTTACAAATGTCTCTGGATACTCTGATAAACATTTCTCCGTCCATCTCTGTTTGCTGACTATTTCTGCTTTCAGGAATGCTGCAATCTATGCTTCTTTTGCTAATTTGGGCAGTTGCATTGTGATTCCAGTGTTTGGCTTCAGTCAGCTGGTCTTCCTGGAGCAATGGTGCAAATTGCAATGTTGGTTTGTTAAGGAGAAGCTTTTTATCGCGCAAGAAGCTGCCTGTCCTGCTCCAATATGGAACCTCAAGCCTCAACAGAAATTAGTTTCTCTTTGTCAGAAAAAAAGTGGGGGAAAATATATCGACCTGTGCAGATTGGCGCTCGCTCGTGAGCGCAAAGCACATTTTTTCACTGTTCCTTCACAACCAAAACTTGGGTCCAATTACATCCCAAAACTGTGTGGTCAGTGAAAATTTGGAAGCCTTGTGGAACTATGTAAATCCCTGCAACTGGCAATGCACGAGTTGTTTAATGGTAAAAGAAACCAACCCAAAAGATGCTGGTTATCCACACGGAAGCTCTCTGTCTTCTGTGGAGTTTACAGTGCAGTTTTGTGACTTCTGAAACCATAAAGTGGTGTTCTGTTTAGCCAGCTAGCAGCATAAATGATATCACTCCTGCAAAACGAGTTATTGATCTATTTGTTGTAATTATGTCTTTGTGGTAGATTTAAGTCTGCTCTTTAATCACAGGAACACTTGAGGAATTGTTAAAATGGTTTCGATTTGAGCACTTGGTCTTATAATCTGTCAAAGGCACACTGACCAAAAACAAACAACTAATTACTTGCATCTCTTGGCCACTTGCTTGTATTTTTGTGCAATTATGCTCGACCCTGGTAAACCAAGGATTCCGATCAAGTTTCACAGTAAGAATTTTCTCAAGTCAAGCAGACCGAATCATTTACTGAGTCACTACTAGAACCCACTACCCAATAACAAAATGGGTTGACCCATATTCAAATTATTTTAGGTCGAAATATTCCCAAATCCTATCTAATCTTTTCTGAGACGGTACCAGTAGCACTCTTTTTCTCTGTTTCTATCATAGATTTTGGAAAAATGAGTTTGAATCAAAGATTACTACATTTTACTAATTATTGTTATCATTTTAGTAATTCATTTCTACTTCATCAAAATAGAATTATGTCTGTGAGGAATTATTCAAAGATTTCACAGCTGGAGAGTTTTGTGAGGGAGGAGTGCAAGTCTGGAAAGATTAAGAAACTTGAGGATGGTTTGAATTACTTTGATAAGTTGATTTTGGAAAGACCATTACCATCTAACAGTACATTCTGTCATGTTTTGGGTTCTTTAGCCAAGATCCAGTGTTATTCAGATGTGATTCTGTTGTATAAGAAGATGAGTTTTTGTTGAGGTTAAACCTGATTTGTTACTTTCAGCATTTTGATTAATTGCTGTTGTCAATTAGGAAAAGTTGATCATGGTTTTTGTTTGCTTGGAGAGATTATTAAGAGAGGTCATCATCCTGATACGGTAACTTTTACTACACTGATTAAGGGGTTGTGTCTACAAGAAAACATTCATTCTGCATTCCAAGTGTTTGATAAAATGACTCAGACAGGTATTCAACCTAATGCTTTTACTTGTAATACTCTAATACACGGGCTGTGTAAAACTGGTCAAGTGGGTTCTGCTCTTCAGCTAAAAAACAAGATGTTGAAATGGAACTGCAGACCAGATGTTATTTCATATACTATGATAATAGATACACTTTGTAAAAGAGGTTTAGTTGATCAAGCTGTGGTTCTCTTCTCCGAAATGCTTAGAGATGTGAATGTTGTACCCCAAGTAGTTGTTTACACTGCTTTGATCGATGGACTTTGCAATTCAGGGCGGTTGAATGAGGCAAAGAGACTCTTCGACGAGATGGTTAGTAGAGGAATCTCTGGAGATGTAAGGACATTTACTTGTATGATTCATGGTCATTGCCTTCATGGTCAATGGAAAGAAGCAAAAGATATTTTGATGAAATGATGCATAGAGGGATTTCACCCAATACAGTAACCTTTAATATCTTAATAGATTCACACTGTAAAGATGGGATGACGGAAGATGCTTGGGGGTTGTTTAAACTAATGGACAAGATAAATATACAGCCGAATGGGATTACGTATAATTCAATGATGGATGGTCTGTGTTTAGTAGGTCGGCTCCAAGATGCGGTGAAACTGTTTGACTCGATGGTGGATAAGGGCCTTCAACCGGATGATTTTAGTTGGGATATATTAATTGATGGGTACTGCAAGAATCGTAAGGTGGATGGAGCTATGCAGATATTTAAGAAAATGAAACAAAATGGATTGAAACCCACGACAATTACCTACACTATACTATTAAGGGGATTATACCAAGATGGAAGGATGAAGATTGCAAAAGAATTTGTTTAATGAGATGCAAACTTTTGGTCACTCTCCAAATGAAGTTACATATGGTACCATGTTGGATGGGTACTGCAAGAATGGAAAAATAGCGGATGCAATAGAATTGTTTGAATCCATGGAAACTACTGGTATCTTAATTAACATTCGCATGTACAGCATTCTTATTCATGGTTTGTTTCAGGCTGGCAAGTTGGAAGATGCAAGAAAGCTGTTTGATGAAATTCTAAAAAAAGGATTAGTGCCTAATGTAGCAACGTATACCACCATGATCAAAGGCTTCTTTCGTAGCAAGATGTTAGTAGAGGCTAACTCATTAATCAACGACATGGAAGAGAAGGGTTGTTTACGAGATGCTAGGGCATATGATACCATCATCTATGGTTTTCTTGTAGCAAAGGAGACTGCCAAGGCATTACATTTTCTTCGCAAGATGCTTGAACAAAACTTTGCACCAAGTGATTCTGCTATTTGTTTGTTAGTGAACACCCTCTCGGCAGTTGAGCTCAAAAATCTGTAGTTTTGCCAGACCTTGCCATTATTGAGGTGACATGGAAAATCTAAATCTCATCGTGTGTCTACATACTTGGATGAATTTGTGTCTCTGTTCTTTACCTCTTTTTATACCCTCAAGATTCTAAAATCAGAAAAATTTGTGTCCCTTTTGTGCTACTAATAAATATAATTAAGTATTGATCTTATTTTCTTGGAGTTTAGCCTTTGTCTCGTTTATAAGCGTTTCTTCCCTAATTATTTCTCTGTCATTACAGTAGTGTTACAGATACAACTTTCTGGAAAAACAACATATATAGGATGAGGTTTAAATTTCTGTTCTTCGTAGGTCATATGCTCTCTTTTTCAGTGGAACTCCATTCATGTATAAAATGTGGTACTTGTTTAGAGAAAAACTCTCAGGTGGCATTCCAAGCTATATATTGCAGCAAGTAGAGTTGTAGCTATTACAGAGTGTGGGACAACATTTTCATTGTAGCTTGATAAAGTGCACATAACTTGGTGAATTTTAGCACATGGCCAAAGTCGCATGTATCAGTGTGAGTGCAGGTTGCCGGGACGGCTCCATTTCTTGAGCGTGTCGCGTCGACTCGCGGCGGACCGCGGGAGCGGCGTGGGATCTTGACCACGGCGCGTATGCGACACACCAATTTGCGCGTCTGCGTCTAATCATCCAGTTAGGCATACTTAGATAATGGCGTGTCAGGCCGCATTTTTTTCTTCATTTTCATATAAACTTTTTCCCTTCATTTTTACTATTACTAACCAAATGAAGAAAGACAAACATTTAGATCAATAATTTAGGTCTTTATTAGGATTTTGTAATTGAAAATGACATCACGTATACCCTTAGTTGGACATGTGTTGATCTAAGAATGCATTTTGATTGTGCTTTATGTGTTTAATAGTGGTCGATTATTTTGACATTCGGCGTGTATAAACAAACGATATCTTCTTTTCTTTTGAAATTGATACATATGTAACATCATTTTCTAATTTTTAGAGGTCGAAATACTTGACTTTCTTTGTACAAATACATGATTATATATATAAATAATCTATAAATAAAATATGTATATACGTGTCCGCTTCCTAAATTTTTGAAAATTTTGTAGTGTCCGCGTCAGCGTCGTGTCGTGTCCGCCTCTACGTGTCCGCATCTGTGCAACCCAGGTGTGAGTTATTAAATTACTTCCGATATTTTCTATTTCAGTAACGAGAGCATCATGATTGTGGAACTTTCTTGAAAATATGTGTCGTTAATGGATGTCTTCATAAAATACCAAAGGCAGCCCCATGGCTTGTATTTCCTTATACAACTTGGTAAAATCTTTTCAAGCTCTAGAGAGCTGACGTAAGGTCGGCCCGACTTGTCATTAATCCACTAAACCTAAGCTCTAGCGGGCTGCTTTTAGTCCATCTAAAAACAGTAAACAACACCTTCTTATATAAGTTCTTTTCCATACCCTAATCGTTTCCCCGCCGCTCCCTCCCTCTGTACTACCAGATCAAATCTGAAACAAAATCAAGGGATTCAGTTAGATGTGATCTCCAAACTCCATCATCCATTTGTAAGTGTTTCTGAAATATGTAGTTTGCTTCTCATTTCAAGCCCTAGATTTATTATTCACTATATGGCATGGTTGAATTAGAAAGTGATGAAGTTGAAATGCCAGATTTCACATCTCAATCTCTAGGTTGTTCTATTCATATGTTTGGCTCTTCTTGTAATGGTTATAATGAGGTTTCTTTGTTTATGGAACCCATCCACTGAAGAATACAATCAACATGCGTGACAGATCAACTGGCTCTTAACAATTATAAATGCTGTTTCAGTCAAATCCAACTGAACCAAATGTAACATACATGAAATTTCGTTCTGAAAAAGCATGACTTCTATCACAATCTCTTCAAGTTAATTGCTGCAAGCATGAAGAGACTAGATGATGTGTGGAACCAAGATAGGATGTCAGTATCTTGTGGCGGGGAAATTTTTTGACAAAGGGTCAAGGATATACACAGAATGGCTTGAAGATCAATTCAATTTGGGATGTGGTATCTAAAGATATTCAAAACCAGATTGGAAAGATGTTGGGATGTGTTTGTTTAGCCAGAGGTTCCCTTATTCCTCTGATATCTGGAGCATTATAAGCGTCATTGTTTTGATTTGTCTGTGGACCTTGAGAAGAAGAAAGTGAGTGCACTAGCGGAGATAGAATCTTGAAAGAGTACTGCTTAAAAAGATGAGGATGTAACTGAATATTGGAGGAATAAGTTTTCACATTTGGAGAGTCTAGTTCTGAGAATAGAAAATGAAAATTTAACAATGAGATGTGTTGTTTCGAATTTGGAGAGCATAGTCCCGAGGAATGGAAAGGAAAGGTCAATACTGGGATGTGTAGAATTGCATAATCCAAAGCGCGGTGTTTGCAGAATCAAGTTACTCAAAGTGGTGAAAAGCAAAGAGATAAAAATAACAGGAGCAAACGTAATGCTGAAACCAGCAGCTGGAGGATGGATTCTCCTGAGTATGATGTTGCCATCAATAAACATCATGAATTGGAGTCTGGCATCCCCAAATACTCTGCTGTGAATGTTTCTTCTCGATGTCTACATTTATCAAGTAGGGGTGAAAATGTTGAAGAAAGGAAACTTGGGGCTGTCCCGGGGAGAGACGATTTTCAGAGAAATTGGAAATGATTAAGAAGCCTTTTGTAAACTTGGTTTCAGATAATGGTGGTGAAAGTTCTGGTGAATCTTTTGCAGAAGATTCTGATTCTTCTACTGATCTTATGGGCATGTTGGCCATGAATTATAGGAATAGGAACGAAGACAAAGAAATTAAATGGAAGTTTGAGGCTGATATACTTTCTTCATTTGAAGTTCTATTGCTGCATTCTGATCTAGTAGTGAATACAACTTCATTTTTTTTAAGGTAAAAAAAAAAAGTAAAAGAAGAAGTTGTATTCACTATTCGATGAGAATGCATGTGTGGGATATTGAAAGCTGGTTAGATACTGTTTTAATTTGGAGGAAGCTTGATGTCTGGTTCAGGAAAAGGTCGTTCAAAAAGCTCTAAGTTTACATCAAGATGTACCTAATGTTTCCTAAGAAGTCGTGGAAGAATGTCGCATCAAGCATTCATCAATATTGGTTGAACTGTTGGTATAGTACAAAGACTATAAAAGTGGCAACACACAGTTCGCTTCAGGTATATGTTGATTTCCCCATCTAGTTTATTTATTTATCAATTGTCTTGATATATGATAGACTTGTTGTTGTAGTATAATCTCATTGATGGAACCTGTGAATATCCTAATTATCCCCTTTTGGTTTAGTTCTTTTTCATGTTAGATGACGTTTTAATTGTGTTATGAGCATCCACGTTTTAATTGTGTTTTGATCGCAACACTGCAGTTGCTTAGTGGTATTATCAATCATCCTTCTGTAGGAACGATTACTTTTTGTTCGTCATTTTCAAACTACTATTAAGTCCATTTCATTGTTTTTTGGTCAAATAATTTTATTCAAAAAGGTTTTGTAAGTCGTATCTCTTCTAGTTATCATACTAAATCATACTAAGTAGGAATGACTCTGGATATTCTGTTTTTTATAAAGAATTTTTGCTGTCAATCTTTGTTTCCTGACTATTTCTTTTTTTAGGAATGCTGCAAACTATGCTTCTTTTCCTAATTTGTTCAGTTGCACTATCATTCCGGCGTTTGGCTTCAGTCAGCTGATCTTCCTAAAGCAATGGTGCAAATTCCAATGTTGCTTGGAGTTCCAGTGTACACCAAAGCATCCCACCAGATTTTTAAGTTTTTGATGAAATCTGGATGTGAGAACCAAAAGCTCTCAACTCTGAAAGGAGGCTTAGCTCTATTGATATTTGAAGTAGTTAATAAAAGAGCTGAATGGTCTGACAAAGTCCTTGAGAGGACTGTCTGTGTGAGCAAAGGGAATTTTGCTTCAAATTGAGGTGTCACAATGATTCTGTCAAGTCTACAGAGTAATGGGTCTTGTTGCATATTGCTCCATGTATACATGCCTCCATTTAGTGGTAGGTCCACTAAACCGTGAGCTTCCATATACTCATTGAAGAGTCTTCTGTTTCTTCTTGACCCTCCTGGTTTATTTCTTTCTCTTCTTCTTCTTCTTCTAATTGTGTTAAAGTCTCCTGCTAGAACCCAATAATCAGTTTCCCATCCAGTGAGGTCTTCAACTTCTACCCAGAAATCCAATCTCTCCCAATATGTGCAAGGAGAGTAAACATTGGTTATGCACCACTCAAAACCATCACTCTTGCATTTTAGTTTTTGAGAAAGTGTATTTGGTCCCATCAAGTCTTCTACACATTCATACATGTTATCATCCCATATAGTGAGTAATCCTCCTGACAAACCTAAAGAAGGGTTGTCTCTCCATTGATTTTGATCATTTCCCAAGATATTATTTACCCACCAATTGTTCATCTTCATCATATGAGTCTCTTGAATGAGCACTACATTTGGCTTTGTTTTCTTTATTTGATCCTTCAATGCATCCATCTTGTCTACTGCTGTGAGGCATATCATGTTCCATATTAGCACTTTAATATCCATTTAAGCTGTCTGACGCCAAATTCACTGCATCTTCAAAGAGTTCATGTTCACTGTCTTGTTCATTTTCGTGTGCCTTCGCTTTCTCAACTTCTGTGTTTTCAATTGTGTCTACCACCACAATGTCTTCAATCTTGTTTGTGTGTATTGTATTGTTCATTTCAAATGTTGTTGTCATGCTTTTAGCCACAATCTCTGAATACAACTCTCTCGCTCTCTCCTCCTGTTCACCGAAGTGGGCACAAATGTTGATAGTTGCATCCATGATTAAATCTACTGCATTGTGAATTTCATTTATTCTCATAATTTGTTCATTGAGAGTTTGAGATAGCGACTGTGATTTGTCCACAATGAGTTCTGGGGTGTTGCTACTGTTGTTCTCGTGAGTCTTTAGTGCTCCTGCTCCATTGTTGTTCTCATGTATGCTTCTGTACTACTGTATCATATAATAAGAATTAAATGTACATATCAATATTAAAGCACCATTTATAGTCCATCCTAGAATTACTTTGAATATGTCAAGTATGCCCTTGGTGCTAGTATAAATTAGAAGACATAAGGCTAAAGGAGAAAGTTTTTGGAGTTTTAGAACATATGTGTGGAGAATGAGAGGTTCTCTTCTTTCAAACCTAATTGTTATCTCTAGGGGAAATTAGATCATCTAATTCTAGAGTATCAACTAGATGCCTCTCATTATCTTATAGTTTCCAATTAAATTGGGTAGAAATTGTAAGTTATTTGAGAAGAATCTCCATTATTAGGTTCTTCCTTTATTCAAAGGGTAGAAGAAACTAAATTGGTTGATTATTTATCCTTTTCAAGTTATCCATTTCAATTTATTTTTATTGTAAGCTTCCGCTTCTCATCAATTTACCAACCTACTCTTTATCATAGCAATGAATTTATCTCTACTTGTACCAGCTTTATAATCACAACAGCTTTACAATCACAACAATACAAGTCCATATACTGGCCACTCATATTCTCAAAGATTTAACAAAAAGTAAAACCAAACAATAATCATCATGTACTGGAAATGACCAAATTGGTACTGAAATATACAAAATTATACATCATTCAGACATACATTTCTTTATCTAGTCTGCTAATCAAATGTTACTGCATAAATTGTACACATGCATTACTAATAAGCAAAATTAGAACACACAAAAAAAAAAAAAAAAAAAAAAAAAAACCATGAGACACACAAAATATACCTAATTTAAGTTACAATATCAAGTTGCTATGCAATTACAATTTCAGCAATCATATCATTCATAAAATCAGAATTTCATACTCAAATCACTCATAATTTCAGAATCAAACTACCCTAATTTCAGAAATTAAAAATACCCAACAAAATAAAGTGATAAATTGAAACCCTGATTTTATTTCTCTAAACACCAATTTCAGAAAAAAAAACATATTATAAAGTCAATTACAAACCCATTCAAAAATCAACAAAACTTAAAAAAAAATATAGGGTTTCAATTACCTATTTTTCTCTATGGCTGAATTAGGGTTTCAATTTCTTCTACATCTGTGACTCCCTTCTGGCGATAACTAAATCTCTGTCGTTCCATCACTCTCTCGATCTAAACCGCTCTCTGAATATGTGTTTTTCTTCTTCCTCTTCGGTCTCTATCTCTCTCTCTCTGTAAAAAATCTTCATTCATATAAACATGAAATCCCGACCACAAAAAGAAGATGACCCTTTCTTATACTAATTTAGTGGTAAGGGTAAAACAGAAATTTTAGAATGCCCCGTTGATTGGTCAATTTTCCCCAGTTGACCACTTAACTCTTTTTGACGGTTAAACTAACAGAATGAGACATTTTAACTTGTTTCAAAGTGGTCGGGGCATTTTCACAGGGTGACCACCCATTATAGGGCATTTTGTTGGAAAAATGCTTAGATCCCCACTAAACTAAACACCTCTCCTCGGATTTGTTGGAGAGAAAATGATTACGGCGCTAGGGTTTGGTCGAAAGAGAAAGAGGGGAAAGAGAGAGGAGGAGGAGAGAGAAAAAAAGTAAGTTGGAATTATTTTGTTTTGTGCTTTCTTTGTTTTGTAAATTTAAGTACCTGGAGAGACGATATGCCAAGCTTTCTTGGTCAGGTCATTCTTGTAGATAAGATTAGAAGTAAAAATCAAAGTAGCTGTAGATGTAGAAAATTCTACCACTACATCCAAAAGACATATACTAAGAAGCAAATAAGCAAAGACATGAAAGAACACAAGATTTACGTGGTTCGGTATGATTACCTACGTCCACGGGGGTAAAGGGATGATCTTATTACTTCACACAAGTTTAATAGGATCAAATACACACAATGATGTTCGTCAAACACTCAATACTTCTTTCTCTCCTTCTCTTCTCTCTGAAAATAACCCTCCCCTCTACCTTCCTACAGGTCTCTATTTATAAGCTAGGTGGTGATACATCAATATTACGGTGTTGAGCTGGTATAGCTTCTGGATGTTCTTCTCGGCGACTTCTTTGGTGCTTCGATCGATCTGCTTTTCCTCGAGCCGAATCATCTAGTAAGTGGTGTCATGCTTGGAGTGTTGTTCGTTTGGTGGAGGTGATCGGTGTCGCCCTTCGGGTTCTTGGCAGAGTCTCGCTTCGCCCAAGCTTCTCTTATCTCTTCACCAACCCCGTCTACCAAGCATTAATTGTCCTCGAACTCGATGAGCATCACATCATAGCTTTTCTCCTTTATGTCGACTTCTCGAGTTGTCTCAGTTCCTCTTTCCTCGTGCCCGGGCTTTGATGAGGCGATTCGGTGCTTCAGTACTCGTTTCTCTCGGTGCGCCCTTAGCCAGGATGGTTCCTAGCTCTGTGGACTATTTGCTCCTACATTTATGCCCCTTCTTCCACTCGTGTGATCGACACGTGGGAAGAAAGCGCCTAAATCTTCCACGTCCTCAGTCATGCCGGGTTCTCCGCCATGTTGTTCCCCACTTTCTTCAAGCGCTGCAACCGGTTTACCTTCCTCGTCAGTTACCACATGTGAGGTTTATAAGCCTGATTCTTAAACCTCACTCTCCCTTTACTTTTCCTTAGCCATTTTTTCTTTTCTCTGTTCTCTCCGTTCTCGTCTGCCTTTTCTTCATTATCATTAGTTATCTTCTCCACAGGTTTCCTTCCTTTTTCCTTCATTGTCCTGTATCTTCCTTGTTTAGTCACATTTTGTAACTTAGATTTTGGTCGTATTTTTGCTCTCCCAGCCGTTTCTTACTAACTTTCATGGCATCTTGACTACTTCCATTACGGACAAAGGTCGTGGCTATGTATTTTACGATGAAGACGGTGTATCGCTTGATTCTTTGTTTGCTATAGAGAGCCCTTCTAAGCATGATTATCACGCTCTGGATTCTATCTTTTACGATAACCCTTAGCCGTTTTCATGTAGAGTGACAAGAGAAGCTACTAAAGATATGTCGGATGGCGATTCATTTCTGATTGAAAGATGAGTTCGACCACCATGGCTATGACGTCGGGCTCTTGTCGGGTCAAAAGGCGTTTTAATGAAAGATGATGTTCTAAAGTTTCCTCATTCTGTAAAAGTGAACATTGTCACCAAGGGCGATTAGAGCTCGGGCTTCGTTTCCTTTGTATGATCCCAATTGTCCAGTTTTGGTATGAAGCCCTCTCAGATCCGTCTAGTCTCGTGCCTAGCTCGATGGAATAGCAACACCTTTAGGTATTTTGTCCAGGAGTGGGAGGCGCGGCCCGGCGAGTGTTCTCCTACTACTTGGTCCACTTATCATCATTCTCAGCGGTGACTATACTCCTTCCAGTTTCGGCTGATAATTATCGGAGGCGGGACTGCTGATAAGCGATCTTTAGGTTTTTGTGACCCTCATCGCCATAAGACTCTTCTGAGGGTGTCGGGGAAGCACATTGGACGAGGACCCAGGGGAAGATTTCCAACAAACATGCCGTCGTACTAGTGGCTTGGCGGCAGGATCGGGTTCCATTAGCTATTTACGAGGTCCTCTTACGAGTGGCAAGTTTCCTCCTCCGCCCGATTTTATCCTTTGCGGGTGGTCGATATCGATCGGGTAAGTGTATTTCCCTGTTTTTTATCTTGACCGATTGGCTCGGGCGACTCGTGGGGTGATGTTTTGATTTTTGTGTTTTACAGACTAAGTCCCAGGGTGTTTCTTCTGAGTCTCTTGTTCCTTGGAAAAGAGATAGAGTTGCAGGAGCCGAGGAGGAGGCAGGGAAGGTAACAAATATACTTATTATTTTTTTTTTATTTGACGTACATGTATGTGCCCCTATTTGTTTCCTTGCATGGTTCTGACATCGGCTCATGCGCAGAAGCTGAGAGTTGACAAGGATGGTGGCGCTTCGGCGAGGGATGGTGAGGATCCCGATGATCGGATGCCTTTATCACATTTCATGAGGAAGTCGCCTCGAAATCTTCGATGTTTAAATGTCACCCTTGTAGGTGGAAAGCCCCGAAAGGGAAGGCAAAGGAAACCAAGGATGATATACCTGCCCCGGAGAAGGCTGTGCCCCGGGAGATAACTGATGAAGGAATTGTTCTTTCCGATGGCGTTGTGTACCTCATGTCTGATGGTGATGATGATGATGGTCTTTTTGATGAGGAGGATGATGTCGATGGCAATGAAGAAGAGCCGGAGCAAGCGGGAAGTCGGGTGGTGGTGAAACCTTGTGATCAATCGTGATGTAGAGAATGTAACATTTGTTGGGGGCGAGTTGTTGGGCCTCTTTCTCTGTGGTTCCTAATTCGGGCGGCATTACTTCCTTTTCTTTGTTTCGGGCCCTATGTGCGACTCTCTTGGGCCCTCATCTCTCTCTGAATTTGCCTCTACTACGATGAGGAGAAGATCAAAGTACATCTCTTTGTATGATCTTTGGTTTGAAAAGTACCTTTGATCTGCTGGTGAGTTGTGTTGTTCAGGTTATGCCCTCATGTTTTGTGGTAAGTGCTAACTATGTTGGTGTTTGTAGGATATTAATTGCTCGTTGTTGAAGCGGCGCCATTCGGCGCGAAAGGAGGTCGCAGAGAGAGGTCTTCGCCTCTTATTTGCGGCGAGAGCGTGGGCGATCCGGGAGTTGGAGAACGGTTGGTGAGACCCAAGGCATTTATTTTACTTTCAATTAGTTATGATTGATCTTGTAGTGCCAATATCCTGAGCTTAGTACTACACCTGGCCAAGATCTTCTAGTGCGGGTAGAGCCGACTCCTTAGAGTGTCGTTTGTTGAAAAGGAAATGAACATAGAACGGGATCACGTTTGAATTTACAACAGAGAATAGTTAATAAGGATGCTAAGATCGATCGTTTAGAGACCGAGATTGAAGATCTTGATCAAAGCGCATCATTCTGAGACTTTTGAGTATGTTCCAGAAATTGATAATCTTAGGGCGAGCTTAGCTCGGTTTCCAAGATATTCTTTAAATAAAACATTGTTGGCCGAGTAACTTAGAAGAGTCAATGTGGTCGGATGAGGCTTCGGAGGTTCGAGACTTGCATGCGGATCGCCTTCGGATCTTGGGGGAGAAGAATCTTTGCTTAGAAGTGTAGCCAAGAATCCCTTGAAGCTCGGCGAGTCAAGAAGGTTTGAGGAGTTGGAGTGGGTTCGCTCAATTATCAGGTTTGCGAGATAGCCCCACTCCGTGAGGAGGGCCGAATGGAGTGATCATAAATCTGCCCTCTAATGGGTTTAGCAGACAACGATATCTAGAACTTTCTTCAAAGATGTCTTCTCTCGAGTGTAGCTTATGCAGTCGAAGAGACCATTAGAGTAGTTGCCCCTTTATTGGAAGGTGGTGTGCCTTGTATTGTGCTTTCCTTGTCATTGTCTTAGTGTTGTTATTATGTGTTGGTAGCCCTTGTTGTTTTAGCGGTAGAAGCGAGAAGAAGGTGGCATCGTTGGAAGAAGAATGCAGGATTAAAGGGGAGGAGTCTCAATTCTTGGTAGTAGCCACCGAGCAGCGTCGATACGGTGGCCGCAAAAGATCTCACCGCCAAAAGGCGAAGTTTAATGATGAGCTCGTCGTGAAGGTTAAAGCCGATGTGAAGGCGGTGCTCGATAAGAGCGGCCGATGTGAAGGCGGTGCTCGATAAGAAGCGGCCGAAATCTTCTGCTAGAGGGCGATTCGGTAGGTTCATACAAGGGTAAGCTTTCTTTTTTGTAGTGATTTGCGTCGCTATCTTACCCTTTGTCACGGGTTGTAATCCGTTGGAACACCTTTAATTTCTCGTACACTTGTTATGGGAGTCTTTGCGTCGCCGATTTGATTGTTTTTCTTGCTTATCCAGAAACTATTATGCATGTTCTTAGTTCTTTCTTATGTTCGCCAACGATGTGTGGTTTATTTTGTGACTAAGTTATGTATGCATAAACATGAGTAGATTGGTTAATCATAAATGTCGTTTCGTCCGAACACACTCAATAGGGAGGTCGTCCGGGCTGATGCCATGTCCGATTGAGGTATCTCATCACGATCTTTCGAGATCTGAGTGGAAGGGTAGTTGGTCTTCCTAGTTTCTATGGGATCGATATCCCAAGAAGTTATCGATTAACTTTCTTGGGCAAGTGATTCGGCCACTTGCGGGGGCAATGTTGAATGCTCGATTGTCAGTACTCATGCCTCGACAATGGATCCAGCGGATTTCCAACCAGGGAGCCTAGGACTACCTTGGCACTTGCTGTTGGCTGCCATCGCCCAGAGGACCGAATGATCGAGTCTTAGTGTAAGTCGCCAGGCGCTTGCACTGATGCCATCGCCGGGTTCGAAACGACCATCCAGGGCACTTGCCACATTTCCAACCCCACGTGGCCTTTCACGGAAGTAAATGGCAACTTATCATACCCGATTTCATGGGTGATATAGTTTTAGTCGCGTGGCATTCACGGTCGTGGCTCGGGTGTTCCGTCCGGTTTTAGTATCTTATATGCCCCTTCGCCCTGACCTTTTCAACGATGGTGTAGGGTCCTCCCCATCAGCTGCTAATTTTCTCCGCCTTTTTTATCGCGTTCATAATTGGCATTGCTTTAGTACCAGCCGCTCGGTTGAAATTATCCTGGTCGAACCCGTTTGTTGTATTCTCATTTTGGATTCTTCGTTGGTAATTTTCCATTTTACGGGGCCATCTCTCTCGGTTTCTTCTAGATCGTCGAGGTTTGGGCTAGGATGAGATCTGCTTTGAGATGTTTCGTCTCCACGCCGGTTCGTTGTAGGTATCATTGCTTACGTGGGAAGGATGGCTTCGGTCCCATTTGTTAGCATGGCGATAACCCAGGTTCTCCTGCTGCGAGTTGTCCTGTATGCCCACAAAACGTTATAAAGTTCTTCGCACCATTCTCCATATTCCCCGTCAAGTTTTTTCTTCATTTTATCGGCGATGGTCTTGTTCGTGATCTCGGCCTGTCCATTGCTTTGGGGGTACAAGGGTGTAGACTTGCTCTTTCGAATATTGTAGGTGTTGAATAGCAAGTCGATGTTCTTTCCCTGTAATTGTTTCCCATTGTCAGAGACGATTGCTGCCGGTACTCCAAAGCGACATATGATGTGTTCCCAGATGAACCGAAAAACATCTTTATCCCGTATGTGTTTCAATGGCGCGGCCTCAACCCATTTAGTAAAGTAGTCGGTGGCTACAATTAGGTACTTCCTCTACCCCGATCCAACATGCAACGGTCCCACGATATCGATCCCCCATTTAGCGAAAGGCCAAGGACTGATAACAGAGTTCAATGTTACTGATGGTGCATGTTTCTTTTTCCAAATTTTTGGCATTCGTGCAGACGAGGCCATGTGTCTCGCGTCCTCGTTCATGTACGACCCGAGTATCCCATGGTTTTAGCTCGTCTTCGCTAATTTGCATCCCGAGATGTGATTTCTGCTTTGCCCCCATAGTGCAATTCATTGAGGATTATATGCCCTTCTTCTTTACTCGGGCACCTTAGTAATGGCCCCGGTATGACTTTACGTATAGGGTGTAGTCTCGGGTTCGTACGCGGTGCACCGCTTTTGCTTTTGATTTTGTTGATCTCGGGTCTCCCCTTGGGAAACTTTCTGTTTGAGATATTCGTGAATCGGTTTCCTCCGTCATCGGCTTTGATATTGATCGGTAGTGGTTCTTTGCGACATGTCTTGCCGAGCATCGCGGTCTCCCAGTCCGAAGGCATTAAGACCCTCATAACTACGATGCCTTCGACGCTTGAGTGTCAACATGGAAGCAATGTATGCTAGGGCATCCGAGTGGCGATTGTCCTTCCTCTGAGATATGTTGAAACTTGATGCTCGGTACCCGTCCAGTGTAGAATTGGGCGGGCTCCCGGTATTTACGTAATAAGGGGTCGTGTATGGCGTATTACCGTTGATTTGTCGGACAACTAGCTTTGGGTCGCTTGTAAGCCAGTACCTCTTGGATTCCCATCTCCACTATCAAGCGCAAAGCATGTATTACCGCGCCGTACCAGTGACATTGTTAGTCGCTTTAAATACAAGCCTAAAGGGTGAACCATCTTTTTTTCCTTTGGCGTCGTGAAGACCAATCCTAACCCGATCCATCTTTATTTGGACGACCCATCCACGAAAACCTCCCATCGTGTCGGCCGTGCATGTCTCGGCGGGTCGGACGGGTCCTCTCGGTCTTCCTCCATCCGGGTATGTCTTCTACTTCATCTTCGTCGGCGAGGGGGAAGTGCGCGGAAAGTCGGCCTTTTGCTGCTTTGGCATTATTCTCATTTCATACAAAATGTCGAATCGCTTTTATTTGCGCACTCCACTTAGAAATCCGTCCCGACCTGGCGCGTTGTCAATGCGGCTCTATGGAGGACTTCGTAAGCACCGAATCTTGTGGGTTTGGAAGTACGTCTAAGCCACGTGTTGCAAACACCAATGCTAATATTAGCTGCTCGATCCTAGTATAGTTCCTTTCTGATGGATTCATGGTCTTGCTTATGAAATACACCGTCTTTTCCTCCCCTCCAATGCTCTTGACTAGTACGGCACTTATGGCGCAGTGGTTGCCCCAAGATATAGCGTCGGTATCTCCTCAAGGCTCGGGTCTTTGTAACAGGAAGACCTGCAAGATGTTGCTTAATTTTTGAAATGCTTCTTCACATTCATCGAGTCCAACTTAAATTTCTCTCCTTTCCTTAAAGTTAGAAGAAATCCTTGCACTTGTCGGCGACCGTGAGATGAATCATCCCAATGTTCCAAGTTCCCATTTAATCGTTGCACGTCCTTAATCTATTCATTGGCGATGGCATTTCCACGTGAGCTCGATTTTATCGGGTCAGCCGATGCCTTTGTCGGTAATTATGTACCCTAGAAACTTGCTCGAGGTGACCCGAAGAAAGTGCATTTGGCAGGATTCACCCTCATTTGTATCTTCTCATGGTTTGAAATATGCCCACGAGATCGTCGATGTGGTTGGTGGCCACCTTGCTTTTGACCAACATATCGTCTACATATACCTCAATGGTGTTGTGTATTTTATCTTCAAACATGTCTTCCACTAACCTTTGATAGGTGGCGCTGCGTTTCTTAATCCAAATGGCATTTGGTGTAGCAATACAACCCTCTTGGAGTGAAGGAGGATGTATGCTCCGATCTTCCGGAGCCGGGGTATTTGGTTATACCACAGTATCCGTCCATGGCGTTATCGCCTTATGCCCGACTATTGATTCTACTAGGCGATCGATCTTTGGGAGGGGAAGAGCATGTCCTTTGGGCATGCTTTGTTTAAGTCGCTATAGTCGATGCAAACTCGAACACCTCCAGCTCCTTTTGGGGACTATCACCATATTAGATATCCATTGCGGGTATCGGGCTTTTGAATGATTCTGCCTCATGCAACTTCTTTAACTCGGCCTCCACCGCCGATTCGTAACTTCGGGTGAAATTCTTCTCATCTTTTGTCGGATAGGTTTGAACTTGTGGTCTGTCCGGTGGTGTGAGCGGACTTCCGGTCAATTACTTCCATATCGTGCATTTACCAAGCAAATATATCCATGTGCTCCTTAGGAAGAGTTATCATTCTTGAGATTGTTCATCGCAAGAGGGACCCTATTCTCACCATTTTGGCTCTTCCTCGGTACCCAGTTGATTTGTCGGGTAGGTTCCAAGGTGAGAAATTTTGCTTTGGTTGTGGAGTAGTTCAGCTCCTATGATTGCTATAAGATCTCTTTCTCGCCAGCTTCAGAGGTAGCGATAGCTTGTGACATTACCTTTTCCAACTCCTCTCCGCCTTTATTTCCTTAGACTTGTTCTTTTCTCGTCGTTTCCTCTTCTTTGGACGTTTATCCATGTATGCACCGCTTGCCGCTTTGGGGTCACCTAGCACCTCTACTACTCCTCGATAAGATGGGAGCCGCAGTCTTTGATGATAGGCCGTAGCCACTCCCTTAATTCCCGCAAGCCGGGGCCGACCAGAATCGCCGTATGGTGACACGACATCGACCACGCAAAGGTGGTGAGTGTGTCGAGGAATCCTTCCCGTCCGAGACTACGAGGGTGACCTCTCCCCTTGCATCTTGTCACCGTACCATTGAAGCCATAGATTTGATAGGTTGATGGGATCAGGATGTCATTGGACAATTCCATCTTCTTGAAAGTGTCATAGAACAGGACTTCGACTGAGCTGTCTCTGTCCATTAATATCCTGCGGACGCCCCATTCCTCGACCAACAGAGTTATTACTAAGGGATCCCATGTGCTTGCCCATTTAATGGGACGTCTTTCGCTCGAGAAGGTGATAGGCTGCATCATCCATGGTTCCATGGGCAGGGTCTTGGCCATGCGAAGATTTCTTTGCCCGATCGATCCTTTTTATAAATCCTCGAGGTGATATCGGTTAGAAATCGTACTCTTGAGTTGCCGAGTGCGATATGGTGTTGCGAGCAAACTAAGTGCCACGATTGATTCTTATTTGGTGCCTTTGGGACATCGGGCTGAGAGGTGTCGACGATGTCTTGACAAAATGCCGTAAATATCCGTCTAGGATTAGGTGTTGGACGATGTCTTTCACCTCCTTACAATTGTTAGTCGAATGGCCACAGGTGTGGTAATGGCAAAATTCCGGGTGGTTCCTTGTTTCGTCGAACTGAATTCCCCGAGTCTTGGGATACCGGATATCATTCCTCTTTTCGACTTCCTTGAATATCTCTTCTAATGGTGCATTTAGTGGAGTGTAAGATCTAGGCTCATGACGAGGCTTATTTCCTTTCTCGACCCAAACTTTTTGTTCTCCCCGATCTTTGAGTGCTCGGCCTTTTCTCGGATCGCTTCGGGGCTTCTCGCGGGGTTGCCTCCTCGTGGCGCTTGTCTTTTGTATTAATCTATCTTGCGCTCCTTTACGAATCTCCTCTAAGGCGTGTAGTGCTCTTGCATCTTAGGATCTCTTAATGTCTTAGGCTTCTCGGTGTACATTGCTACCCAAATGGGATCCGATTTCCCTAATGAATTATCGAAACCGAATATCTCGTTGGTCGACGGCACCTTTCAATGTCCGTACATAACTTTCTCCATCCCAATCCGTTAAAGCAGCGCAACGGTTCCACAGAATCTTCGTGCAAGTGTGAATAGCTTATTGACTCTAGGCGAGCTATCTTGTTATGCATGTAAGTCTCAAGGAAGGTCTCCCCGGATCGCATAGCTCCCAACGGATTCATCGGGCGGGGTGTAGAACCAACTCTTCGCCTCGGCCTCCAAACTTGTGGGAAGAATTTGCACATGACCACATCATGATTCTTCCACTTTGTAACAAGGACATGCCGTACATTTTGATGTGCTCTCCCGCGTCACCGTGTCATCAAACCTAGATCGGAAGATCGTCAGCGTACACTTGGGCGGGAATGGAGTCCGATCCAATTCCTGGTAAACGATGTCTTACGGGCTTCGCTGATTACTTCTGCTAGCTTATCGTCCTCGTTGTTTCCGGTCAGTTTTTTTGATCATCTGCTCAAGTTGTTCGATCTTTTGTTTGGTTGTCGCATCCGTACTCGCATTGGTCGCTTCTTCCTCGGTCGAAGAATCCTCGGCTGGCCCATACCCTCCTCTCGATCGATTAGGGTCGGGTATACGTTCTCGGCTTGGGTACGGGGGTGGGGTGTTTCTTGATGGAGTGTGATTACTAGAAGCGCCTCGGCTCGAGGATCCTCTCGACCCCGCTCTCCTGTTACGGAGTCGGTAGTTTTCATGTTCTACAAGCTAGGTTTCTCCTTTGCGGCTCTCTCATAAGGTCTTCTTGCCTTCTTTGGCTTGCCAATATAACGAGTAACATTGGGTCGGTGCTTTCATGGCTGGAGTGGCCATTTACTTGGTTTCCTGTTACATTGGGGGGTGCAGTTGGAGGCCTTGTCGAGAGAATAACGGGGGGAATGACTGGAGCTACTGGATGATCTGCCGCTACTGGGGGGATGTCTCAGTTGTGGTCGCCCCTCGCTAAATGTACTCGCCTAAGCCTCTCCCCTTCTCGTTATAATTCGCGTTGGTGCTCTGTCGGTTGCCTTTCTCTCCCTCGTTCCACCTGTATCGTCTGCACTTCCTCTTCTTCCTCAGTATCCGATGCAGTTATTCCGTCTACCATGTCATCATCATTCCCTTGCCTCATCTGTCTCGAGGTTAAACCTCAACCTCCTAGGTGAGTGGTCATCGTCTCGGCTTTAGATCGACCTCCTCGTCGGCCGGTAGTCATGCCTTTGGCCAGCGCCCGAGTCTCGTCACGATTATTTGGCCGATGATCTTCGTGTCGGGCGTCCGTGAGTCCTTCTTGTACACTAAATCCATGGTAACTCGGTTCCTTAGGATCCGCTTGTCCTGGATGTACTCGCCATTACCTTCGATCTTTGGCCTTGTCCCCTTGGCTCGCTTGGCAAACGTTCTGTACCTACGTCAGCAAAATAGACAACACTTACTTCGAACGGCTTTCGAAAAGTTTAAGGATGAAGTACAGCAGTTCTGCTATGTAAGGTGGAAAAAGTTTTCCGGTACACTTCCATTTATGCTAACGTGTTGATCTCGTGATCAAGTTGTCTTGACCGTAAAAGATGATCTTTGAAAAATTTGTCTCGACACATCGCTTTGGTACTTTCCTATGCATTAATCATTATTTGTCCTAACATTCCTAGTGCGTAATTCATTAATCATCCGTGCGTTAAATCGGAAGATTGCTTTCTTGGCTACAGTTGACAATAATGGCAACCCTCAACAGCCGTTGTGCCGATGGTCTTCCTACACGAGATCAAGGAATTCAGGAGGCGGTTATACCGTATGACTCCTATAGTTTTCTGCGATCTTTGTAAGGCTTTTAACGCAGGGGTCAAGATGAGACTTATTAACAAAGCGCTCACCATGCTCCTTCCAGCCGTAGCTTAGGAAAACTAAACTCGATGACTTCGAGTTAGTCTTGCCTCCACCACTATTGTACTTTGTTTAACCCACTAGGAGGGTTTAAGCGCGAGATAACGTTTCAACTTAGCTTCTACCCATCATCAAAGATGGTCCATTCGGGAGCTTTGAAGTGTTATAACGGTTAACTTAGATCGAAGACGAGGCGATCTTTAATCAAGAAGTTTAATTTAACATAAAACACTTAACTCGACGTAAGAAGATTAATCAAACGTTCCCGGTCGGAATCCCTCACTCATAAGGTAAGATATCTTAAGGTACTTACTCGACGAAATTAATATGATGAAAACATGACTAAACAAGTCTTCTTTCCTTTTGAAATTCCGTGAGCTTTTCAAGGATTAAGTAAGTGAAGGCAGATGTAACGAAATCGAGCTTTTAACCACAAAGGTAAACTTTAAACGATAGATCTAGCAACCTATGCATTTCATTAGTTAGAGTCTTTCACTTAGCATCGACTATCATCAATAGATGTTTATAGGAGCTGTTGAATATCTCTTCTAACGACGTTGATGCTATTTTTAGTTTACCATCTTTAGAGTCTTAAGACGAGGTGGAATTTCCTCCTAGCTTCTACCAACATCAAAAGATGTTATTTCGGGAGCTTATTGATCTTCCGATAACTCGCTTAGACGTCTTAAGAAAACAGACTATCTTAATGATTTAGTCTTGGTGACTTTATTCAAATGAAAGACAAGAAAATAAAGCTAACCTTCATCAAAATTCAACAAGGTTTAGCTAAGAAAACTGGCGAGAAAATCTCACAAGTTCTACCTACTAACAATCTTAACCAAAGAGTTTCTCCTTAGCTTCAACTAGTACGCAAGGTGACTTAGGAGCTTTGATTTCTCTCTTTTGGTAATCGATTTCAAGGTATCCGAAGATGTTATACGTTCCCCTTAGTCGGCGCCAGAATGTAGATGTAGAAAATTCTACCACTACATCCAAAAGACATATACTAAGAAGCAAATAAGCAAAGACATGAAAGAACACAAGATTTACGTGGTTCTGTATGATTACCTAAGTCCACGGGGGTTAAGGGATGATCTTATTACTTCACACAAGTTTACAAGGATCAAATACACACAATGATGCTCCTCAAACACTCAATACTTCTTTCTCTCCTTCTCTTCTCTCTGAAAATAACCCTCCCCTCTACCTTCCTACACGGTCTCTATTTATAGCTGCGGGTGGTGATACATCAATATTACGGTGTTGAGCCTGGTATAGCTTCCTGGATGTTCTTCTCGAGCGACTTGTTGGTGCTTCGATCGATCTCTGCTTTTCCTCGAGCCGAATCATCTAGCCGAGTGGTGTCATCGCCCGATGTTGTTCGTTTGGTGGAGGTGATCGGTGTCGCCCTTCGGGTTCTTGGTAGGAGTCTCGCCCGGTGAGCTTCTCTTATCTCTTCACCAACCCTGTCGGCGCATTAATTGTCCTCGAACTTGATAATCACCACATCATAGCTTTTCTCCTTTATGTCGACTTCTCGAGCTGTCTCCGTTCCTCTTTCCTCGTGCCCGGGGCATGATGAGGCGATTCAGTGCTTCTAGTACTCATTTCTCTCGGTGCGCCCTTAGCCAGGATGGTTCCACCTAGCTCTGTGGACTATTTGCTCCTACAGTAGCAGGGCTACTATAGCAGATTTTAGGAATGTAGGAATGTTGTCTGAAACTCATACAGGGAGCTTGTTCCCGTTATGAGTTTTTGTGTCGTTGAAGAGTTACAGATGTAATCTTAAATTAGCTTGTCTTAATCTTCTTATAGTTTAGCTGTTATTTACTTTAGCTTATCGTATGTAATTTACTCTTTTGCTATTGAATTCCCTTTGGGACTAGCGGCTGGGACGCATGTTAGACGCACATCTCTATCTAGAGCAACCTCTAATGGGTCAATCCTGATCGCATAGTCTGTTATTAATATAATACTGTAATTAACTTTCAGAAAAAAAAAAAAAAAAAAAAAAAAAACGATAGTTAAATCCACCAAATTCAGCAGAAACAGAATTGTGTACTGTCCTAAAAACGAAGAAAAAACAACCAGGAACTTGGTTCTCATCTTTGAAATCCACGCTAGAATTTGGCTATCGCATGAAAACCCACCCATTATCTCTCTGCCCAAAACTAAATAAATAAACAAAGAAGAAAAGGTTCATATAGCACCGGTGCACCAGGAAACTTCACTGTGCTAAGAAAACCCCCCCCCCCAAAAAAAAAAGCAAAATGTATAGCTCTGGCTAAGGACCAACTGAGCCAACGTCGTTACCGGCCCCACCGTCGTTGCCCTCACCGCAATTGCAGAAATCCCTCACAGATCCTCGGAAAGAGTGAGTGAATATCTTTTTAGCAGAATCTACTACTGCAAATAATACATATATATACACGTTATCCTAAAATTTAAAATAGTACTGATTCCAAATTTGATAGATTAGTAATACAGAAAAAAAAAATGATAATTAATATTTTTATTTTGCAAATTGACCTCCCCAATGTCCCCATGCAAGAAAAATTATGTATCTTTTTGAGTGGTAATGGGCATGTATCCTCGGACGAAAAACTTTGAATCTACTTCATTGGTGAAATACTTTTGTGGTGCGAAAACTTTTTGATTTAGTAATTAAACATCATCCATGGACAATTTAATTATAACAGGAGGAGAATACTTACTGCCATTCTGAGCATTAACCCCAGAAGCAGAAGAACACATCATAATGGTGAGAATAAGAAGAAGCGCCGCAAAGAAAGTCATGTTGATGAAACTTTTTGCCATTTTGGATCCAACTCAGAGTTTGATTACCAATATTAGAATCTTTCAAAAGGAGGGAAAGAAATAGTTGGAGTTGTGAGACCTCCATGCAAAACAATGATTATTTATAGAAGCATCATTACACTAAAAAGAAGTCGGCTCCCACTACTCGGAGATCTTCCACATCTCTCCCAAACGTGACACAATATTGGGTTGTCGGCCTTCTTCTGCAAGAGAACATCTGGTAATTAAATGAATGGCACGTTGTAGATATTTTCCATATATTTAATTATATTTTCCATATATCTTTCCTTGGAATCCTTCCTGCTCTCCACGACGATCGGAAAATGCTTACCGTGGGACAAAGCAAAGGGAAAGCAAAAAAATATCAGTCAAATGTGGGACTGAGATAAAGGTTAAAGAAAAGTGGCATGGTGCCCGTCCGTCGCCCTCCACAAAAGCACCATCTGCTAATCTATGGTCAAAGGGACGTCACCTTTTTTCTCATACTATTTGGACAAAGCTTTTTGCCCTGCTTCTAGTCGCCCCCCGTTTTCTTTGCTCGATAATGACACCGTTGGTCAGCCGTCGGTGAGATCAGAAAATTCTAAATCGACCTTGCTATATAGGCGAGACAATAGAGATCGGACAACTACAAGATGTGATGTGGCACAATCTCAGTGGTTGGAAGGGGCATGATTCTAGTAGGGGCATGGTCAGGAGAAGTGGTCAACTCTTTTCGTTCGTGCATTTTCAGATCTACGGTCCATATTTATTGTCACACATGTGTCCCACTTTTATTTGTGCCTGCGTTTAGCATTTTACATTCTAACGCCCAATAAAGGGTACAATATTTATATGTCCCTATTTTTGACACCCAATAAATATATCCTTATACAACAATAAATATGTTCATATTTTTTAATAACCTTATCCATTAAAATTAGAATACCTTAATACCCTCACTCATATAATAATTTTCTTTATTTCAAAATGAAACAAATTTCTTCCTTTACCACTTCACCACCACCACTAGCACCACCACCACCAACATTCAACTATCATTCCACCACCACCGTTCAACAACCACCACCTACCAACCACCACTACCACTAATATTTCACAACCACTCCTTTACCACCACCATCAACAGTCCTCCACCACCACTAGTCTGTCGCCACCACCACCACCAGTCCGCCGCCACCACCGTCGTTGCCTCCGCCGCCACCGCCACCACTAGTTCAGATATTTTTGTATCAACAACAGTAGTTGATCCAAATAAAAATAGAACCAATAGTAGAAGTTTATCCAATTTAGGGGATCAACAACGGTAGTTGATCTAAAAAAAAAGGATCAACAGTAGAAGTTAATCCAATTTATGGGATCAACAATGAAAGTTGATCCATGTAAATGGAGTGAACTTGGCGTGAGTCGAACACGCATCATCTGACATGGAGTCAGTCATGCTACCATTGCACCACAAGTTCAACATTGGAAGAAAATTACATGATTTAAACTACAAGCATGATTTAAATTACAAGCATGATTATACTTATCCAAAGGAAATATTTTCAACAATAGGAGTTGAGAGGATCAACAACAGTAGTTGATCTCATAAAAAATTGGGTCAACAACAGGAGTTGATCCAATAAATGGGATCAACAACAGTAGTTGATCCCATAAAAAATTGGGTCAATAACGTAGTTGATCCCATAAAAATTGGGTCAACAACAACAATTGATCCCATAAAAACATATAAACAACAACACAGAGAAAAAAAAAAAAAAAAAAAAACGTCTCTAGTCGATCTATTCAATCATATAAACTACAACGTTGCTATCACCACTTGCAACATCCTCACTACTACAACAAATCCGCCACTGTCACCTCCATTACAACAAAATTTACACCCACCACCAAAATATCATTTTAGTTTGTTCGGCAGTACGTACCCTTGCTCACTATACCTAGCTTGTGATCAACTGAAAAACTATATAATCACTTATATAATTTGGCATACCCAAAAGATGCAGTTGCAAATTCACAGTTCAAACCCACATATACAAATTGGATAGCGAAACAAAAAAAAAAAAAAGAAAAAAAAACTCCGCCACCACCATCTAATTGATTGAATTCAAATTTAAGATCGACCACCAATTGATAGAAGAGATTTGTTTTCTTCTTCAAATGAAATATCTACTTAATTTAACTCGAACAAGACAACAACTCTATTAAAGCAGTTCTGAAAATCTATCTTCAATTCATCGTCATCATCTTCACCATCGAATTTCTGAGTAGATCTACAAATCATAGAGTAAAATCCTTGAAGGAGATTGTGATGGTTCAATACAAGAAGTTGAGGTTGTGGTGGTGGTGGTGAGTTTGTGGGAAGGTCGAATAGATTGTTGTTGACGGTGGCGATGTCGATGGAGATAACGGTGGTCATGGCAATAGTCACCAGAGGAGGAGAGGAAGAAATTTTAGATCCAGAAGAAAAAAAACAAAGGAAACAGATTGGTTTAATCAACGATGATGAGAAGGTAAATTGGACATTAAAGAATTACAAGATATCCGTTTTAGAAGGCAGGGATATAAATATTTTTGGTAAGGATAGTTGTGAATATCCATGGATAGTAGGGACAATAATTCAATTTCCACCCCAATAAATTCCTCCAGAACTGCTTCTCAGTTCTCACGTAACAAATTTCTTTTGATAGGTCATACCTAAACTTTGAATCTACTTCTAAAAAGCTGGTACACAATCATGGTGCATGTAAGCAAGTGCCTCCGTCGTTCCCTTGATGAATCTTATTTTGTTTACCCAACCAATCTCCACTGCTTCTTCGTAGTTACAAAATATTTTTCAGGCTCCCCCTTTCTATGAATTCATAAACCAGAAAAGAGAGTCTTCGTTCGGAATTAGAACAAAATACGAAAAGCTTCACAATGTTCCGGTGTCAAATTTCTGTAAATGCATAAACTTCTCTTTGGAAAGATTTAAGATCAACTATTTCAGAATCTTCATCTGATGAGTGCAATATCTTCACAGCAACAACCTGGCCTGTTTATCGCTTTGCTTTATAAACACTGCCATATCCTCCTGTTCCGATGCGGTACTTGATATCAAAGTCTTATGTTGCTTCAATACACATTGGTACCGTTTGTTTCATCTGTATGCTCGGTATTTCCTACTAATCTTTTTCGAAATCGAAAAAATATAGTGGAAATACACACAACTGTGAATGAAATGTGCATTTCTTCCAAAAGTATGACTGATCCCCAATATCTTCCAAAAGTGTGACTGACTTTAACTAATGGCTATGATACCCTTTGACCCTTGATGTCCACATATTGCTGGGGATTAAGATAAATACTAATCCGTATATTTCCACTAATTCAATACACCCCAATATTTGGAAGGTCGATGAGGAGACTCTAATCGCTTGGAGAATGTACACAGTGAATGCACGACAGAATGATCCAGTTCGCTTAAGTCTACAAAATTCATTAGGATATGCCTGTCGGACTATGAGAGATAATCAGTCATCTCGGGACAAAGCAATGTACCTGCGCCTACTCGTGTCAGTTCGTATCTGGACCTATCCAATCTATTTCGGGTCTTAGCAGTGAACACTTTCTCGTTACGAAGGATCAATGAGATATCGGATTGATCACATTACCGATTCCAGCTTGCAAGGCTCATCAATTTACAGGCGACACCTAAGAAGGGGAGAATCCTTTCCCTTTTGTCTCTGGATGTTTAATTACTGATAGATCAAGTAACATCTGCAAAAACTTTTGAGAAAATTCGAAAAAACCCTCGGGAAATGGAGGCGAATACAGATGAATGCAGACATAATGCTGTTTTTGAAATAACAATCACATTTAACATGATACGTTTAGTTTCCTTAGCCTATTAAGAGTGATAGATGAACTAACAAAATGATCATGTGCCTCGAGTTTTTAAATGGTTACGAGCTGACATACCTAGTGGCATGCTATGTCTAGTAAAATTGCTAGAACCCGACACCATTCTCACATACATTTTACGTTCCATTTGTGCATTCATTGATATGTCTAACATGATAATGGCACTTAGACAAGATGGCTTCGTATGCCATACCGGTGTTGCATTTTGTTTTAATATGTTATCACTCGCGGCAGCATAACAATACCAATCTTTGTTAAAATTGAGGCAGTATGCCTGACTATCGTCTAGTATTCTTTGTAATTTCTACTTGTGGCTGAACATCCCAGGTACTGGCTGAAACCACGTGGCGAATCCGACAGGGAACCTTGGGCATAGTGAATTTCGATTCCGAGCATTGCAATCAGTTCTATTACGATGAAAACAAAGAGCTAAGCGTTTCTCACCTCAGAAATTTTATCTGGCGTGTCAGAATTAATTGAACGATGATGCAAATATGGTTTTCCAAGTCTCGAATTCGTATTTCTGAATGCTTAGCCTTATAGAGTTGCACACGCCACAACTTAGCATGCTGTGTTGTCATACACAAGTCAAATTCTTTTCATCGTATAACATGCTATGCCTGTTGTGGCGCTTCTATGAAATGCTTTGAACCGATTTATCATTGGGATCTTCCGTTCTCGGGTCATCCAATGGAATGGCCTGAGATGGTCTAAATGTTTTGGTTCCGACCAGAGCGGTCGAAGGTCACCACTACACGAGACTTTGGTGACTAAATAACCTGGGGGACGCCTTGGGTTGTTAATGTGATGTAAATTAACACGGGTCATTTCGTACTCGGGTCGTCAAACGGAACGATCCAAGGTGATCTAAGAGCCATGGACGGAGCCAGGAGCTATGCGTCTAATGGTCGTTTCGAACCCGGGGCGATGGCATTGTGCAAGTGCCGGGGCGACTTACACTCGACAGGCTATTCGAACTCGGGGCGATGGCAGTATGCAAGTGCCGAGGTAGTCTAAGGGCCCTGGTGGTTGGAAGCCAGTGGCCGATTGTCGAGGCACGAGTACTCGACAGTCGAGCATACAACATTGCTCCCATCGCAAGTGGCCGAAATCACTTTCCCAAGACAGTTAATTGATAACTCCTTGGGGTATCGGGCCAATAGAATTTTAGGAATGACCAAGTACCCTACCACTAAATCAAAATGACGGTGATGAGATACCTCAATCGGGACATGGCATTGGGCCCGATGACCCTCCATGTTGAGTGTGTTCGACAGATATGGAATATTAACTAATGCCTACTTTGAGATGATTAGTATTGAAGGAAAACGTGTATGCTAAGACTATGAACGGTCATGCATAACTTTGGCAGTGGACTTAACTTATCAAGTGAAAGTGGTACTTGAAGGATTCATATGGAAACAACACTAGTCGGAGCACTCACAGAAGGACGCAATGTACATCAGTAACAGGGGCAACACAATGGCAACGACAGACCCACCGGGTTACCAGCGTCTGGAACTTGAGTAACGTGCATACATCGAAGTTCGCAAGTAATCAAATAACCGTTAAATAACAGAGGCTGCTTTTAGGCTATACCGAGACATATCGCTCGGCTCGTGAATAATAGTTGCAAAAGGGAAGCTTTCTTACCTAAATGTCTTCAACTTTGGACATTTTCTATTGGTGTTTGCCATGGAGACTGCTAGGAAAACACAACAAATGCAATTAATATTAGAAAGTCGGAAAAGTGTATGACTGATAACGCGTTTTTATTTGAAAAATTGTGAGCACTAACAGGAATGGTCGACGGAAATCCAAACTATGCCAGAATAACACAAACTGAGGTAAATATCGCACGGAGGCTACATATAGGGGCACAGAAGCTACACGAGAAAGAATAACTATCTTGGTTGCGATTACGGTCGGGAATTGGCAACAACAACAGCTACGGATCAAGATCATAAAACGGATTAAGGATCCAATGACGTCACAGAGTCCCCTGAGTTTATGAATCAAACAAGGAGTTGCAGCAACGAACCATACCGTGTAGACATCACTGGCAGCAAACAAGGTCACAAGCAACCATACAGTCCAGTCATGAGGCGAGTAATGTACGAGTACAACCTTTCACACCATCGCAAAGTACAATGGAATAATTCGCCCAAGTATCGAGACTTGTCAGGTCGAAAAAGGAACTTATGGACTTCATCACAAGCAACAAAACCAAAATCCATCAACTGAAAAACAAGCTAAGTATCTCTTATCTCCAAGGATGCGGGTTGTTTTAGATAAAGGGACATATCATCCATACATATCTGTTCATTATCGGCCACTACACAATCCCAAGCCCGACTATTTGTTCAAACGGGGTGGAAACAAACATGTGTGCTTGGTAGCTCATATGGCAGATCCCTATCACATGCATAATTGCCAACATAACATTTTGCTATTGAATATTGTCGTAACAATCCCTCTGGCTATGTCGGAGCTTAAGTATTTTGTATACAGATCTGGACGCATATCTTCGGGTGAGAATAAATATGTGGAAGCTAAGGGCAAGAGCTAATCGGGGGCACAATCATTGTCTCGAGACTCATAAACGAGATGAAGCAGATTGTATTCCTTTGCGCATTCCCTTCAACAACGATTGGACGATCACAATATTAATGCAAGAAAAATGCTTTGAAGGAGCGACATGAGAAAACCCTTATCACTCAAAGCAAATTAACAAATCCGGTGGATTTGTCAGCCGGTTCTCAAGACAGCTAAGTATCATCCATCTCAAGACGACATTTGACAACTTGACATGCCATATAGATAACTTGAGTAACTTTCATATGTCTTTTCACTTTAGATGAAAAATGTTTTGCTGATTTATACCACGAGCATGCTTAGTGAATAACATCGCGAGCACGAGATTAATCGTTTACATCCTTAAGAGTCGTATGGAAACAAGCTTGACCATAAAAATGCCGAATTTAAAAGACCCCTTATGTTGTCGAATTTAAGATTAAATTAGAACCTCTTGGGGCATACCGAGAACCTCATCAAAAGGGATTATGATAGCACTCTTAACAATAGGATAATAAGAATTTTTAAGGTGTATCGCAAACATACTTGAGATATAGCAAAAATCACTTCTCTTCATGAGTAGCATGTACCTACACTCGTCTAGAGAACTTCAACTACGATCCATCAGGATATGAAGCCAACTGAACCAGACAAAATTTGAACATTGACCAAGGCGTGATCGCAACAACTTGAGCACGAAGAATGCATGACCAGACTACCTTGGGATCAATCAGTTCGGGAGTCTTTGAGGAAAAGACTAGCAATTCATCTCAAAGCGACCAAGGGAGACAAATAGTTCGGGGCAGATGCAGTGATCCACAGCTGATAGCGATGCTAGCCAGTACTATCCTACGAAAGCATAGTTACAAGGAATACCACGGCACGACGACAACAACCAACCACTTTTGAGTCAAGAGTTGCTTTGAAACACGCAGTTTGTATTCTTCTGCTCAGTTCCTTCAGCAACAACATAGAGCCGTGAAGCTCACTGCAAGGTTCACCAGACGCATCATTAAGTCGATGTTATCAAGCAGCCCCAACAAAGGATCAAACTCGTATTAGGAAAGGAAATTCAGTCAAATAGAGGAAAGCGATCCAACATCAGAAATTTGCAAGGAGAATACACCATCGAAAGCAACAGTCTGCAGCAATATTTTTGCAACGTAACCACAACAACTAGTCACCAAGGCCAAACCTAGTTGAATAGTATCTTCGAATCATGAACCATCCGTATTCTAGCTGTTTGAATTCAACCCATTAAGACATTCTAGACACCAACACCATCTTGAGCAAGTGTTAAAACAGCTGTCCCGAAGAGAACTGCTACCATCCAAGAATTTCAACTCCAGATGCAAGCTTAAACCGAGCCAGACGTACACCCAAGAATTTCAAATCAACCCAAAGTGGATAATTCTTATAAGAAGAGACACTTGACTCCGAGCCGATCATCTATAACAGCACGATTCGAACTCACCTGTAATGTCGAGAAAAGCCAGAGCCGAGTATATAGGAGATAAAAACACGACATCGGGTACGATTGAAACATAGGAACCAATCGGGAAGTACAACCTAGTCGGGAGGCATGCTACTAAGAAGCCCATATTCAGTCAACTGGCAGCCCAACGAAAAGCCCAAGTCGCTACAAATTGATAGTCCAGTAACAACCAGTTCGGATAACGCACAGAGAATCATCACCAAGCCAAGACCCGAAGTGAAGGTACCGAGTGCAAAACATCAACAACAGCGCAGACGCACGATCCGAAGGATTTTATTAAGGATTGCTCTTCGATCAAACCTCAAGAAAAGGGGCATAAATGTAGGAGCAAAATATACAAGGAACATGTGTCCAAAGATTAGAGAAGAAGTATCATTGGTTAGATACAACATTGTATAGGAAATAGTTCCACTTTTCTAGATCTTATCCTAACTAGTCAGCCCTAAGGGCACTATTGTAACTTGACCCTACCCTTTATAAGGGAAAGTGAGATATGTTTGTAGGATCCTTCTTCTTCTTCTTATTCCCACAACCGAGAGCTTAACAAGAACTCTATTCCCTTTAATGGAGTTTGTATGTAACATTTCCGATCATAGTGAAACCCGTGGATGTAAGCTTCCTTAATGGCCGAACCACGTAAAAAACCCTTGTGCTCATGTTTACTTTGATGCACTTTGCTTCTCACTTGTTGGTATATCTTTATCTTAGGTGTTAGGATTTATTGGGTGTGGTTGTTATATTTTTAGCAACTACATTATTAGAGTCTCTTCGGAAAAGAATACTCCTAGTGTGGCAGATGTGAATATGAGGCGATTCGATTATTTTTTGAGAAGGCATGAGTTGTGCGACTTGCCGCTGAATGAGGGGTTATTTACTTGGAAAAATATGAAAACCTCTCCCATTTTATGCAGGTTGGATATATTTGTTGTCGGTGGAGAGTGGGAGGACAAATTCCCTCTAATGGCGCAATGTGTTCTCACTCGGACGGTTTGAATCACTCCCTGCATCCCTAAGAAGTGGTGGTATTGTGTTTGGCCCTTTTCCTTTTAAGGTTGACATTTTACGGTTAGAGCATCCGAATTTCAAAAACATGATGTTTTTTTGGTGGAACAACATGGTTTTTGAGGGCTCCCCGAGTTTTATCTTTGCTAAGCTGAGATGTTGAAGTCGATTTTGAAGGGCTGGAGTAAAGAGACTTTTGGGAACTTGGATAAGAAGTTGAGGGAATTGGAAGTACTTATTGACATTTTGGACAAAAAAGAGGAGATAGCTGCTCCCATTTCATATGTGGAATTTTAGAAAGGGCTAGTCATCGTCGCCAGTACAATGAAGTGCTTGTTCGATAGAGAAGATGTGGAAGTTAAGGGCTAAAATCTTGTTGGTATATGGACGGGGAAAGGTATTCTAAGATTTTTCACAAAATTGCAAATGGGAATAGAAGGAAAAAAGCGAATTTTAAATTGAAGATCGGTTCGGAGGAGGTTGTGTGTCAATATCGAATTGCAAAAGAAGTGACGAGTTTTATGAAAAGTTTTATTCTAGAGATCGGGAGGATTGCGTAAAACTGGGGAGTTTGTCTTTTGGTAGTATTCAGGGGAGACGGAGAGAATATGGCTTGAAAGAGATATTGCGAAGATGATATTCTCTCGACTATCAAATCTTTCAAGTTGAGTAAGTCGTCAGGGCCCGACGGTTTCCCGATTGAATTTTATAGAGTTTCTTGGGAAGTTATTAAAGATAATTTTATGAAGGTGGTGGAGGAATTTAATGCGAATGGGGGTGTCAACTGGCGCTTAAATTGCACTTTTCTCTCTCTAATTCCGAAGAAGAATGATGCAATAGAGTTGAAGGATTTACGGCCTATCAGTCTGGTCAGTACCATCTATAAGATTCTATCTAAAGTTCTCGCTAATAGATTAAAGGTAGTTATTCCAAATCTAATTTCTCAATCGCAAGGTGCTTTTTTAGCTGGGAGACAAATTTTAGATGGAATTTTGATTGCAAATGAGTTAATTGGGTCAAGAAAGATTGAAGGAAAAGAAGAGATTGTGAGTAAGTTAGATATGGAAAAGGCTTATGATCATGTTCTTTGGGGTGCTGTTGATGGTGTGCTACGGAAGATGGGGTTCGGATGGAAATGGAGAAGATGGGTTTGAAATTGCATCTCTACGGCTAGGTTTACAGTAATTCTCAACGGAGCCGCGAAAGGATTCTTCAAAGCTTCTCGGGGACTCCGGCAGGGAGACCCACTCTCTCCGTTCTTATTCTTATTAGTGGCTGAAGTTTTTAATAAGCTTATGAACAATGCGAAAACTGAAGGTTGTCTTAAAGGGTTTTATGTAAAAGAAAATGGCATGTAAATCTCTCATCTTCAATTCGCGGACGACACCATTGTGTTTTTAGATGCGAAGGTAGAAGAGGTTCAAACACTAATGGAGGTGCTAGAAAGTTTTAAAGCTAAAACAGGCCTAAAAGTTAACCTTGCCAAAAGTTTTATGGTGGGTATTGGGGTTCAACAGAGTTGTATTCAATAATGTGCAGCAGTAGCAAGTTGTGCAATTGGCGAGTTTCTAATTTCTTATCTTGGGATTTCTATTGGGGCTTCTACTAGGCTAAAATCAGTTTGGAATTTGGTGATTGAGACAATGACTCTAAAGATAGCTCCATGGAAGAGAAGGTATCTCTCGAGAGCCGGAAGAGTTGAGCTCATTAATAGCTCATTAGCGGCTATTTCGTTATATTATATTTCTCTTTTTCAAATTCTTATTTCAGTCGTGAAGAAATTAGAAAGGCTGATGGGGAACTTTCTTTGGGGAGATTCTACGGATAAGAAAAGGCTACATTGGAGGTTGTGGAAAAAAGTTTATATCCCTAAGAGTGAAGGCGGGTTGGGCATCAGAAACTTGAAGATTACTAATGAGGCTTTGTTAACTAAATGGTTGTGGAAATATGGAGAGGAGAAGACTAGTTTGTGGAGGAAAGTTATTCTTGAGAAGTTTGGTGGGGTCGAAAAGGCTTGGTTACCTAAAGGTTCAAAGAGAACTTACGGATGGGGGTTATGGTGGGGTATTCTTAATCATTTTGCTTTTTTTAAATACGGGTCAAAAATAGCAATAAGAAGAGGAAACAAAACTAATTTTTGGGATGATGTATGGTGTTGTGAGAAAACTATTAAAGAGATATTTCCAAAACTATGGAAAGTGAGTAGAAAGAAGGAAGCAACAGTTGAAGACATGTACCATGAAAATGGTAACAGGCCGTGTTGGAACATTGATCCTTGTAGAAGGCTTAAGGATCAGGAAATTGAAGAGGTAATGGAGTTTTCAAGACTTTTAGATGATCAAGGAGAGCTTACGGCAGACGACGATAAAAGGGAGTGGAGATCCAATCCAAAAGGTACATTTTCTGTTGGTTCTTGATATGCTTGGCTGATGCATGATCAGGGACGAATTATACTTCCAAAATTTCCTTCTAAATACATCTGGAATAAGACAATTCCTCCTAAAATTAGCTTCTTGGTTTGGGTTGCTGCACATAGAGCTTCTCCTACTCTGTCAATGTTGTCAAGAAGGGGCATGACAGTAGTAAATAGTTGTGGGTTTTGTGATAATAACGAGGAGTCAGTGGAGCATTTGTTTCTTCACTGTCCTTTTATTGGGCAGATTTGGAACCACTTCCTACAGCAGCTAGGTTTGGTTTGGAGGCACCCTACTACAATTATCGAGTTCCTATGGAAATGGAAATTGAAGTTCTCGACTAAGCCTCTTATTTTTTTGAGATATTGTTTGCCGTTTGCGATTTGGTGGTCAATTTGGTTGGAAAGAAATGAGATCCTAATAGCGAAGAAACAAAGGAAAAAAACTTTAAGTTCTCTTATTTTAGATATCAAGTTGTTGTTACTTAGCTGGTCTATCAATGTTGATTCGTTTAAGAATATTAAGCTTGATGATTTCGTTTTTGATTGGGTGAATTTGCTTAGGGAGTAGTTTGTTGTAAACTCTCTGTTCACCTCTCTTCTTGTATCTTTGGAGGGTGCTATCTTAGCACTCTTTCTTATTTATTTCAATCTTGCCTTTTTCAAAAAAAAAAAAAAAAGATATTAACAAAATACCAAGGACAATTAGCTAAACCTTTACAAAGACTTATAATATATGTGGAATCACTCTCCACTATGAGCTTTTTCTTGTGCATTCGGTATGCTAGATGGATATTTCCCGAAGCTCAGCCATGTTGTTACTGTTGAGGGGTGAATTTTGGTTCTACAAGTCCTAGCCACAACACACCTAATTCCCAAGAGGAGAGAGAGTGGGAGAAAAAAGATCCATTTCTATTGTACTATATGCCTCTTTATATAGACTTTTCAAAAGCCCTTCCTTTTATGATATCATGCCACATGTCATATACCTTATTAATTACTACTTATGACATTCCTTCTCTAATACTCCCTCCGTCCCACTATTAGATGACCTATTTGGTTTATAATCTTCTCCCACTATTAGTTGACCTATCTCATTAAATAAGAGGATATTTCTAAAAAATTCCTTTCGATTGATTATCGTTATCATAAGAAGGAGTAAATATAATTTGATATTTATGCTTATATTCGTTACGTAGGTGTTTTAAAATGATTTCAACAATACAAAGTTTACGAAAATCTTTGGTATAGTTTGAGAGATAAATGATTTCTAAATTTTACAAGTTATTATCCACAAAGGTATAGTTGTAAAAAATACTTAAAAACACTCATTTCATACCTTGCCTTAAGAATTGTGCAAACTTCAACTAGGTCATCTAATAGTGGGACGGAGGAAGTACAACCTCATTCTTTCCTATTAATTCCTTCCTTGTCCTTTCCATCTTATGGATACTTTCTTAGTGGACTTGGGCTTTAGTCCCCAAGTCCCCATGTTTCATGTTGGGTTTGCCTCCCTTTTGGAGGCACACTAGCCCGGCTAAAGGGTGATATTTTTCATGTATCAACATTAGTCCCCTGACTATTGGGTTAATTGTCAAATAACCCGATAGTCATATTGCGTTCCCCTTTTGATGTCTTCTCGGGTCTGCAAGTTTGAGGAATATATGAAATGAGATAGTTTTTTGCAAGAAATTTCGACATGCGCGGGTGTGATGAATATATGGCGTAAAATTTACTTAGCCTCATTCTTTTATTTTCTCTAACTATTCCGCGTGGTTGGGAATGTCTTTAGCTCGTATCGCCATCTTACCTTCAGGACGAACTGGCGCGTCTGTTGGTGTTGAGGGAGGAAGTGGGTAGCGCAAGTTGGTAGCGCGTATCATGCCTCGATGAGGGGGGCTGGGATGTATGGTTAAACACACCTAACCAATTTTTTTTGTATAGGATGGGCTAGGCGAGCCTATTTCCTTTTTTTTTTTTTTTTTTTTTTTTTTTTGTAGAGGATGGGCTAGGGTACGCATATTCCCTCCTCTCTTGTAGAGGATAGGCTAGGGTTTGCCTATTCCCTCTTTTTTTTTTTTGTATAGATGATGAGCTAGGGCGAGCCTATTCCCTCCCTTTTTTTGTAGACGATAACTAGGGCGAGCCTATTTCCTCCCTTTTTTTTTGTAAAGGATGGGCTAGGCGAGCCTATTTCCTCTTTTTTTTTTTGTAGAGGATGGGCTAGGGTACGCATATTCCCTCCTCTCTTGTAGAGGATAGGCTAGGGTTTGCCTATTCGCTCTATTTTTTTGTATAGGATGAGCTAGGGCGAGCCTATTTCCTCCCTTTTTTTTTGGTAGAGGATGGGCTAGGCGAGCCTATTTCGACTCTCTTTTTTTTTTGTAGAGATAGGTTAGGGCGTGCTTAGCGCCTATTCCCCCTTAGGATTCCGTAGCCTTTTGTATATTCTTTAGCCGACCGAGTTACTTTGGCATTCCCGTAGCCTCTGTAAATTTTTCAGCCGACCGGGTACCTTGGGAATTTCCGTAGCCTTTTATAAATTTGTCAGTCAATTAGTCACCATTGGATTTCCTGAGACCTTTTGTGAATTTTTCAGTCAATCAGGAGCCTTTGGCTTTCCTGAGACCTTTTGTGAATTTGTCAGTCAATCAGGCGCCTTTGGCTTTCTTGAGACCTTTTGTCAGTCAACCGAGCTCCTTTAGTATTCCCGGGACCTTTTGTAAATTTGTCAGTCAAACAGGTGCCTTTGGCTATCCGGAGACCTTTTGTCAGTCAACCGAGCGCCTTTGGCATTCCCGAGACCTTTTGTAAATTTGTCAGTCAATCAGGTGCCTTTGGCTATCCTGAGACCTTTTGTCAGTGAACCGAGCGCCTTTGGCATTTCCGGGACATTTTGTAAATTTATCATTCAATCAGGTGCCTTTGGCTATCCCGAGACCTTTTGTCAGTCAACCGAGCGCCTTTGGCATTCCCGGGACATTTTGTAAATTTGTCAGTTAATCAGGTGCCTTTGGCTATCCTGAGACCTTTTGTCAGTCAACAGAGCGCCTTTGGCATTCCCGGGACCTTTTGTAAATTTGTTAGTCAATCGGGTGCATTTGGCTATCCTGAGACCTTTTGTACATTTGTCAGTAAATCAGGTGCCTTTGGCTATCCTGAGACCTTTTGTCAGTCAAGCAAGCGCCTTTGTTATTCCGGGACCTTTTGTACATTTTCGGTCAATCAGGTGCCTTTGGCTATCCCGAGACCTTTTGTCAGTCAACCAAGCGCCTTTGGCATTCCCGGGATATTTTGTAAATTTGTCAGCCAAACAGGTGCCTTTGGCTATCCTGAGACCTTTTGTCGATCAACCGAGCGCCTTTGGCATTCCAAGGACCTTTTGTAAATTTGTCGGTCAATCGGGTGCCTTTGGCTATCCCGAGACCTTTTGTCGATGAACAGAGCGCCTTTGGCATTAAGGACCTTTTGTCAAATTGTCATTCAATCGGGTGCCTTAGGCTATCCCGAGACTCGTTGTCGATCAACCGAGCGCCTTTGGCATTCCTGGACTTTTTGTAAAATTGTCATTCAATCTGGTGCCTTTGGCTATCCTGAGACCTTTTGTCAGTCAACCGAGCTCCTTTGGCATTCCCTGGACCTTTTGTACATTTGTCGATAAATCGGTGCCTTTGGCTATCCCGAGACCTTTTGTCGATCAAGCGGCGCCTTTGGCATTCAGGGACCTTTTGTACATTTGTCGGTTAATCAGGTGCCTTTGGCTATCCTGAGACCTTTTGTCAGTCAACCGAGCGCCTTTAGTATTCCCGGGACCTTTTGTAAATTTGTCATCCAAACAGGTGCCTTTGGCTATCCTGAGACCTTTTGTCAGTCAACCGAGCGCCTTTGGCATTCCTGATAGACACATTTTTGTGTCTGATATAATCTCAATTGTATGTATTGTTAGTGCTCGATTTTGTATTTATTATGGCTTTTTATGTTTTTTTAGGTGTTTTTGGAGAAATAAGCTTTTGCGGGAAAACTGGCCCGAAAAGTGGTATTTGCGCTCGTGGGAGAAAATTGCTATTCGGACCCCTCAATTGGATAAGGGGCACGTCAATTACTAAGGGGCGACCACTTGCTATTCGCACCCCAGCATTAGGATAGGGGGCACCCATCTTCATCGTTTGAAACCAGAGTTTTGGCGGGAAACTGAACCAGAATTGCGTAATCTTTTGTATGAATTTTGGAGCAATTTTGAGGAGACTTAATCGCACTTTTGGAGTGATATGACCCTGTTACAACCAAACGGGGAAGGTAATGACTTTGGTTACGTGTAAAAATGGAAGATACATCGAGTTTGGAAAGAACAGGGCAATTGAAATATTGTCGGGATTTGTTTGGCTTTCTACGTAACTTGGAAGAATATAAACTCGTGATTTAGTTAAAGATGGAAATTTTGGGATATCTCAGACGCGTGAGAAGATTTACAGGAAATCTCGACAAAACAGGGAAGAATAGGAAACAGAGTTATCTCGGGTTAGTTTGCAGTTTATTTTTGGAAGTTACTCGAGTCGAATAGGGAAGATATATTCTCCAGTATTTTCATATATCTAGTCTTGGCAGTTTATAGCTAAAAAGACGCGTAGGAGGATAAAGAGGAGAAGAAAGATACTCGTGGCTTGGTGAAAAAAGAACGGAGGTGATAATAAAAAGATTTTCTCGGAGATTTTAGGGTCGGGGTGTATATAAGGAGTTGAGAGGAGCCACAGAAGGTCGGTCGAGACCTTGGGGGAGGTTTAGGATCCAAGCAGAGGAGTTTCGAGCACCACAGAAGCTCGGAAAAATAATCCAGGGAACATCCCTAGTTGCAGGCGAGGAAGAAGAAGGTGAAGCACATAAGACTATCAAAGGCAGTCATTAATTCCGTGACCTATAGTTTCAAATTCAAAAGCTTTGTAACATTTTTCCAACAATTTTCCAACAACTATTTGAGTTTGCAACAGCTCTGTTAAGGTTCTTTGTAACAGTGAGTTCTGTAACAATTATATCTGTTACAAACTCGATTTTTCTTCAATAAAACACCTATTCAGCCATGCGTTATTATTTTGAGCGTGTTTTTGATATGAGGAGCTAGAACCCATCACTGGGACGACGGAGGAAGACGAATTTCATACATGGGTAATTTTAATTAATTCTTTTTATGACTTTTGCACTGATTAAAAATTGAATTATGATTTGATTAAATTAGTTATTATTTTATTAGATGGGTCATGCTTGCTTAAGTGTTTGATGTCCCATGCTTACGATTTATAACTAATATTTTGAGAATCTATCTTGGCAAAAATAAGAGTCCATGTTTTTATTTGTTGAGCGATAATTGTTAAAAGAATTAATATTTGAACCTTTTGTTATGAGTTTGGCCGAATCCTGAGTCCCAACCCATCTCTTCATCTTGTGACATATTTTTGTATATAATTTCTTATCTTTAGTATTTTTATATTTAAGCCTAGAATCAATCTCGTCAAGTCCGAGTGAACGACAACCCCTACCTATTACTACAACATTATTGAGTCACATCAATTTTTGGCGCCGCCGCCGGGGACTTGTGTATAGATTTGTTTTTAGGTTTTATTTTTCTTTTTATTATTTTTGTTCTTTTTTACGCGTTTTGGTATTTTCATTTGCTTTGATTTGGAGTGGAGCGAAAGAAAAAGAGAAAGTTTTGAAAAGAAAAGCAAATCCAAAATAGGAAAGAAAAAGAGATCCGAACGAAGTGAAGAAGAAAATCTTGTATATAGTGTAATTAATTTTTATTATTATTTTTTTAGAAAGCGTAATTAGGTAAATTTTTTGTAATTTTTATTTTTGGACTTTTTAATTTTTGGACTTTATTTTTGGACTATCGGACATTATTAATTTTAAACCCTAAGGAAGGGTAATTTAAATATAAACTGCACAGGGAAGGACGGTGATTACGATATCACCTCGGCCCCTCGGGTTCGTACACGACATAGGAGTTGTGGCCCGAGTCGACTTCAACGTTTCATACCCCGTCTGGAACGGGAGGTAAGAATTCTAAACACCCGCGAATCCCCTGTCAGCGGGTTTACTGGATGATTTTGTATGCATATATGTTGAGGTCTTGAATACGGCTGCTTTAAATTCCTAGTAAAGGGCAAGGACTGGCCATACAAGATAAGGGTTCGGATTTCATCACCGTTCTCTTCTTGCCCGCCTTAGGAAAACGAAACCAAACACGAACCTAAGCCTAAAATTTTGACTAGAACGAGACCTATAGGGTAACGAGCTTAATAGGAAAGTCGTTCGAAAAATATTGGTTACTCTTTTGAGCATACTTCGAAGTTCATGATGGTTTCTGTGAAGTTGAATGTGTGACTGCGCCGCCTTGTAATGCGGTGAGGCCTTGGGTATTAAAGCTCCACGCATCTTCCCTCGCCTCTATTCAACTTACTTAAACTCGGATTGATTCCAGGAGGGGTTTGCTCAGTTTGTAACGAATTCCCTTTCGAAGGATTAAGTTGGTCTAGAAAGCAATCTAAGTGGAGCCATCATGCTTTTTGTTTGCTAGAAATCGTAGGTTTCTTCGTGGTCGAGTCGGCCTTGTTTGTGTTTGTGTAGAATTCCCTTGCGAGTTAGGATGTCAAACTGGTATAGTCAATACAACGAATATCCAACTGAACAATATGGACATTACTCTTTTTATGACCATAGTGTGAATAGTGGTTGGGAACGCCAATCTTTTGAAGGTTATGGGTCATACCATGGTGATCCCAATTACTATCCACACGTGCATCAGTCTTACGAGAAAAACGATCCTCCAATTTCTTTAGAAGAGTCTCTCAAGAGTTTCAATGAGTCAACACGAGAAGTTTCACTTATTTATGAAAGAGACTTATAATATTCCGCTTCCGGAAGAGTCCGTAGAGCGATCAACTAAGATTTCTCTAGAAGAGTCCCTCAAGCAATTTCCGAGAGTACAAATAGGATTGTGGAAAAATTTGCTCAAGATAGTCTTAAATTCCAATATAGTGTTCCCAATACCACCCTTGAAAATAAGGACAGTTATTTACATAATCAAGATGACGAGGATAAAATTGGTAACACTACTTGTCTAGATGAGGTTCAACCATTTTCATATTATTATAATGATGATTATGATGAGGATAGTGTTGATGAAGAATTTTAAATCAGTAGGTATAGTGATCAGGATTTTGGTACTCCAATTGAGCTTAATGATGATAATATTTCTAGTTCAAATCCAAATAATTTTAATAATTATTCACCTATTCAAAAGGATGAGGATTTGACTAGAGATACCCCGTTTTAGACGATGTAGTATTTCCTTTTGATTACGAAGCCAATGATGGTTTAGAGGAGCGAGTATATTTTGAGTCTAGCGATTTAGAAACAATAGACTTAGAAAAAGAAAATGAACTCGTAGAGATGAGTGAGGATGTACCGACTTAGAAGAATCAATTGACCATTTTCGGGAATCGGATGACCTTGAAATTAGGGAAGTTGTGACTAGTCTTTCTAGAGACACCGAAAACTCTAAGTTTGGGGGTGATTATCATTCTCCATGTGCCTTAACTCTTAGAAGGGTCCCTCACTTGGGACTTGACATATGTGCCTCAACCATTTTAAAAGATTATCTTCATACACGTTTTCCGAACCTAGTGATGTCCATAGGGAAGTTCGGTTGTTAGAAACCCATCCTCCGGTTGATTTGGTTAACCAGGGCTATGATACCACGATTGACTTTGTTTTCCCACCAAAAACCTTCCTTCCAATTGTGGGAACGCATAAGTTACAGATGTGTCAATTATTAAGTTTTGAGACTAAACCTAATTACTTTAGGATATTAGGGTCGACACATTTGCTTAAGGAAGACCACCAATCTTATTGTGGTCAATTGTGTAAGTCAAAACCGATTGACTTAGAAGATCCTCAAATATTCGAGTTATTATTATGTGCTTGAAGTTTTTATTTGAGTTTTTCCGGACTCTAGAACCTGAACATTCGGATCTAACTCATAAGGAAACGCAACCCATGAAAATATGTTATCTAGACCCTTTTATAGAGCCTGAAACCGAACCACAACTAGATGTAGTTGTCTTAAACAAAAAGATAGATAAGGGTGTGTTGGATATCTTCCTGGTCTGTGGCAGTTTCCTCTTCTTGTGGTTAGCACTTTTTGATCCAGATGACCATGATTATTCCGATTATTGCTATATGATTCTCCGAGGTGACTAATCCTTTCCAATGTCTGGCTGAAGACTTTAAACTTAGCACTTCTTGGGAGGCAACCCATGCTCTTGCAACACGGTAATATCTTTCCTTAACTCTTTTGCTTCAAATGGTAACAGTTTCTCCTTGTTCATGCTTTTAATTTTATCTTTAGAACATTGAGGACAATGTTAGATTTAAGTTTGGGGGTGTGGGAGAAACTTTTAGTTGCATTATTAAACTCCAGAGCCTAGAAATTTATGTTTATTAAGGATGGCACTAACCAATCTAAGTGGATGAAAGCATTTTGGTTGTAGGAGTTAAGGAACCAATCTGATTAGATGGCAACATCTAAAGAGTCTATTAATAAAAGCACAGAGCTCAAGTGTTAGAAATAACATGATAGTTTCACCATATCTCGTTGAGTCCTTTTCACTTCTGTTTTTATTTTTATTTTGTTTTTAAACTATGTTTCTCTAAGTGATTAGGTGGGGCTCACGATTCAAGTTGTTACCGATGCTAGGGTGAATTAGAGTGATTGAGATACAACCAAAAAAAAAAAAATGAAAAAAATGAAAAAAAAAAGAGATGAAAAAAAAAGTGAAGAAAAAAGTGGAAAAAGAAAAAAAAAATGAAAAAGAAAAAGAAAAAAAACCAGACCATCAGACCAACCGGAATAAATTAAATAAAGTCGACCACTTTGGAACCCTTGTATATGCCGGTTATGTTGACCTAGAGTTAGGATTGTCGACCACTTTGGTTCCCTTGTATATGCCCGGTGTGTTGATATTAGTCGAACTAGTATCTCAGTCCATTAGGATAGTTTCATTTTGGCGGAGGCCTTGACAGAGATATGGGAAACACCATTCACTTAGTAAACATCAAAACCATCTATGTTTTTCTCTATATCCATCTTCTTGATCTATCCATGTGATTAGTTTTGACTCCGGGTATTGATGTCCATAGTGCGACTATCTGAGTAGAGCTTTGTGACTTATATATGAATTTTAGTATGCTTGAGTGCAAACTCGTATACAACAATTGGAATTTCGCATCGGGGTACTTCCTCCTGTAGTCAATAAGTATGCCAACCAAGGAGATTCTATAGTGCCTTCCAAAGTTCTGCGTAGATAGTTAGGGTCTGGAGTAAAGGTTTTGTGGGTACACCTCTGGTAAACCCTCTCGAGACTATAACTCGGCCACTAGGGCCACCTAGGGGTTTAAAGGCTTATTGCATATGCTAAATGCAATCGACGATGCCTGCGACAGTGAGTTAGGATTTTATTTGATTTTCTCGAGGACGAGCAAATAATAAGTTTGGGGGTATTTGATAGACACATTTTTGTGTCCGATATAATCTCAATTGTATGTATTGTTAGTGCTCGATTTTGTATTTATTATGGCTTTTTATGTTTTTGTAGGTGTTTTTGGAGAAATAAGCTTTTGCGGGAAAAGCGGCCCCGAAAAGTGGTATTTGCGCTCGTGGGAGAAAATTGCTATTCGGACCCCTCAATTGGATAAGGGGCACGTCAATTACTAAGGGGCGACCACTTGCTATTCGCACCCCAGCATTAGGATAGGGGGCACCCATCTTCATCGTTTGAAACCAGAGTTTTGGCGGGAAACTGAACCAGAATTGCGTAATCTTTTGTATGAATTTTGGAGCAATTTTGAGGAGACTTAATCGCACTTTTGGAGTGATATGACCCTGTTACAACCAAACAGGGAAGGTAATGACTTTGGTTACGTGTAAAAATGGAAGATACATCGAGTTTGGAAAGAACAGGGCAATTGAAATATTGTCGGGATTTGTTTGGCTTTCTACGTAACTTGGAAGAATATAAACTCGTGATTTAGTTAAAGATGGAAATTTTGGGATATCTCAGACGCTTGAGAAGATTTACAGGAAATCTCGACAAAACAGGGAAGAATAGGAAACAGAGTTATCTCGGGTTAAGTTTGCAGTTTATTTTTGGAAGTTACTCGAGTCGAATAGGGAAGATATATTCTCCAGTATTTTCATATATCTAGTCTTGGCAGTTTATAGCTAAAAAGACGCGTAGGAGGATAAAGAGGAGAAGAAAGATACTCGTGGCTTGGTGAAAAAAGAACGGAGGTGATAATAAAAAGATTTTCTCGGAGATTTTAGGGTCGGGGTGTATATAAGGAGTTGAGAGGAGCCACAGAAGGTCGGTCGAGACCTTGGGGGAGGTTTAGGATCCAAGCAGAGGAGTTTCAAGCACCACAGAAGCTCGGAAAAATAATCCAGGGAACATCCCTAGTTGCAGGCGAGGAAGAAGAAGGTGAAGCACATAAGACTATCAAAGGCAGTCATTAATTCCGTGACCTATAGTTTCAAATTCAAAAGCTTTGTAACATTTTTCCAACAATTTTCCAACAACTATTTGAGTTTGCAACAGCTCTGTTAAGGTTCTTTGTAACAGTGAGTTCTGTAACACCTATATCTGTTACAAACTCGATTTTTCTTCAATAAAACACCTATTCAGCCATGCGTTATTATTTTGAACGTGTTTTTGATATGAGGAGCTAGAACCCATCACTGGGACGACGGAGGAAGACGAATTTCATACATGGGTAATTTTAATTAATTCTTTTTATGACTTTTGCACTGATTAAAAATTGAATTATGATTTGATTAAATTAGTTATTATTTTATTAGATGGGTCATGCTTGCTTAAATGTTTGATGTCCCATGCTTACGATTTATAAATAATATTTTGAGAATCTATCTTGGCAAAAATAAGAGTCCATGTTTTTATTTGTTGAGCGATAATTGTTAAAAGAATTAATATTTGAACCTTTTGTTATGAGTTTGGCCGAATCCTGAGTCCCAGCCAATCTCTTCATCTTGTGACATATTTTTGTATATAATTTCTTATCTTTAGTATTTTTATATTTAAGCCTAGAATCAATCTCGTCAAGTCCGAGTGAACGACAACCCCTACCTATTACTACAACATTATTGAGTCACATCAATTCCAGGGACCTTTTGTAAATTTGTCAGTCAATCAGGTGCCTTTGGCTATCCTGAGACCTTTTGTCAGTGAACCGAGCGCCTTTGGCATTCCCGGGACCTTTTGTCAAATTGTCATTCAATCAGGTGCCTTAGGCTATCCTGAGACATGTTGTTAGTCAACCGAGCGCCTTTGGCATTCCCGGACTTTTTTTAAAATTGTCATTCAATCTGGTGCCTTTGGCTATCCTGAGACCTTTTGTCAGTCAACCGAGCGCCTTTGGCATTCCCTGGACCTTTTGTACATTTGTCAGTAAATCAGGTGCCTTTGGCTATCTTGAGACCTTTTGTCAGTCAAGCGAGCGCCTTTGGCATTCCCGTGACCTTTTGTACATTTGTCAGTTAATCAGGTGCCTTTGGCTATCCTGAGACCTTTTGTCAGTCAACCGAGCGCCTTTGGCATTCCCAAGACCTTTTGTAAATTTGTCAATCAATCAGGTGCCTTTGGCTATCCTGAGACCTTTTGTCAGTCAACCGAGCGACTTTGGCATTCCCGGGACCTTTTGTAAATTTGTCAGTCAATCAGGTGCCTTTGGCTATCCTGAGACCTTTTGCCAGTCAGCCGAGCGCCTTTGGCATTGTCGGGACCTTTTGTCAAATTGTCATTCAATCAGGTGCCTTTGGCTATCCTGAGACCTTTTGTCAGTCAACCGAGCGCCTTTGGCATTCCCGGACTTTTTGTAAATTTGTCATTCAATCAGGTGCCTTTGACTATCCTGAGACCTTTTGTCAGTCAATCGATCTCCTTTGGCATTCCCGGGACCTTTTGTACATTTGCCAGTCAATCAGGTGCCTTTGGCTATCCTGATACCTTTTGTCAGTCAACCGAGCGCCTTTGGCAGTCCCAAGACCTTTTGTAAATTTGTCAATCAAACAGGTGCCTTTGGCTATCCTGAGACCTTTTGTCAGTCAACAGAGCGCCTTTGGCATTTCCGGGACCTTTTGTACATTTGTTAGTCAATCAGGTGCCTTTGGCTATCCTGAGACCTTTTGTCAGTCAACCGAGCGCCTTTGGTATTCCCGGGACCTTTTGTAAATTTTTCATACAAACCGTGCCATTGGCTATCCCGAGACTTTGTTGTCGAGTCAATCCTTTGGCATTCCTGGACTTTTTGTAAATTTGTCATTCAATCAGGTGCCTTTGGCTATCCTGAGACCTTTTGTCGATCAACCGAGCGCCTTTGGCATTCAGGGACCTCTTTTACATTTGTTAGTCAATCAGGTGCCTTTGGCTATGCTGAGACCTTTTTTCAGTCAACCGAGCGCCTTTGGCATTCTCGGGACCTTTTGTACATTTGTCAGTCAATCAGGTGCCTTTGGCTATCATGAGACCTTTTGTCAGTCAACCGAGAGCCTTTGGCATTCCGGCGACCTTTTGTAAATTTTTCAGTCAAACAGGTGCCTTTGGCTATCCTGAGACCTTTTGTCAGTCAACAGAGCGCCTTTGGCATTCCCGGGACCTTTTGTAAATTTGTCAGTCAATCGGGTGCATTTGGCTATCCTGAGACCTTTTGTCAGTGAACTGAGCGCCTATGGCATTGCCGGGACCTTTTGTAAATTTGTCATTAAATCAGGTGCCTTTGGCTATTCTGAGACCTTTTGTCAGTCGACCGAGCGCATTTGGCATTCCCGGGACCTTTTGTAAATTTGTCAGTCAATCAGGTGCCTTTGGCTATCCTGAGACCTTTTGTCAGTCAACCGAGTGCCTTTGGCATTCCCGGGACCTTTTGTAAATTTATCTTTGTTCAAGCGGCCTCTATGGAACCTTGCTAGTATGGTTCCCGAAGCACTTTACTAGATTTTTCTTTTTGTTGTGAAGCCGATCATAATATGCAAGACAAGATGATATTGATGCTTTGTAATAATAGTTAAGTAACTAACTAGGTCACATATCATGAAGTGCAAATATCAATATTCAAGTATGCTAGGTCGAGTGTTACAATAAAGCATAAACATGTGTGGATAAAAGCATATAATCAAGTATACATGTAAAACATATTGGCACGAGTATGTGCAAAATGCACTCGCCCGTAAACGGTCGTCATGTGTGCTTGCATAATTAGTTAGGATAAAAACGCATACATGCTTATCAAGTGGTGTCGCTGTACTAAGGTTAGTTTCAAAGATGCCGAGCCAAATACGAATCCGCGTGTCATGGGGATGTATAGTTCCCTTTTCAAAAAGATTGGCTAAGTTGGTAAGCTAGATGGAAATATATGCATGGTCAAACACCTTGGGTTCTTCTGATTATTCAGTTAACTAAATTCCTGACATGTTATTGAATGGTCAAATGTAAACACTTACAAATAAGATTATAGATGAGTATCATGCTAGTCAATAATTTCCATAGGATTATTATTTTTATTCTTTAAATATATGCAACGTGTTGAGCGTGAGATATGCAACTGTATGCTTCCCCTAAGTGGCCATCATGTGCACATACTGGTAGGCCTGGAAATGTGTTTATATTATGACCTACAGTGATAACCGCAAGTGCACGACGTCTATCGGAGACGCGGCAAGTACGGGTCGATCCCACAGAGACGAGGAGGTGCTGATGTTGATCTAAGGTTGCTCTACTGAATTCTAGTGATGGTAACACAATTGTTGTTTTGCCGATACGGCTGAAGTGTTGATGAGTGACTCTAAACTAAGGTAGCCAAGTAAATTATAAACAGATAGAGAGCACTAGGGTGTCGAATCCATCGCCTAACCTCAGCTAAGTCAGTTCAAGTTTGATAATGTCCTTGTCCCTTGAAATGGCAAGTTTGCCATTTCTCCAGGGTCTCAATGGAAGGTTTATTATCACCTAAAGCAATTAACTAATCCCTAGTATTAGTTGTCTTGTCAAAGTACAACTAATCACAGATCAAGTTTCACTACTTAGATGATTCAACCTATCTTAAAATGGGTATTCTAATCACAATTAGGGTATCTCTCCCAAGCACTAATTGTCTTCTCAGGGCACAACTAGTCTGAGGATCAATAGCATTCAATGAAGCATGAATTGTAACATAATCAACATAGAAATTATCCAACTACAGTGCATACATGGCATACTCTGTGAAGGTAAAATGCTGAGTGTTAAGATTAAATTTACCTTAAACAATATAGCACAATCAAGAACAAAATCAAATTATGAACCATACTTATCAATTGATTATGGATTTCATCTAACCCTAGCAATAGAACTTAGAACATGATTAAGATACAAAACAATTACAACTTAACCTAATTGGTGCTCTGGCTAGCCCAGGCATCCTCCTTTATCAACCCAGTTCACTTGTATTTATACATGCAAGAATAAACCCTAATTCTTGTGACTGTTTTTCTCTTTCATCAAAAACAATAATTTCTTACCTTCAATCACTCGAAAGTGACAAGTGAATGAAACCCAACCTCTCTCTTGCTCTGAATCGGCCATGCCTGGTTATTGGTGAAAACCCTAGCTTCTAGTTATCTCTAAATTAGCTTCTAGAGTTGGTAGAAGCTAAGAAGGAGATAACTCGAGGTAGAGAGGGATAGCAGGTACTACTGGCGCGTTTGATGATGATGGCAGAGTAGGGAGATGGTGGTAGTGATGGCTCTGGTGGTGGTATGGGTGAAGAAGGTGGAGGTAGGGTTTCTGCAGGTGGGGGAAGAAGAAAGAGAAGAGGAAGAAGAGAATAGGGTTCGGTCGAATGGGTATAGGTATAGAGGTCTTCAGTGTTGAGCAGGTGCATCGAAGGAGTGATGAGAAGGCCTCGGCGGCGTTGGATGCAACGAGACGAGATCCGAACGCAGTGAGGGAGACTTGGAGTGATCTGGTGTTGCACGGGAGTAGCGAACTTCGATGCGAGTGGATGAAGCGACCGTTGGATGTAGAAGATAGAAATCTCGACGGCTTGGAGTGGACGGGCTCGGATCGGGTCGTGGGTCGGGTCTAGCTCAAGCCCATGTCTTGTAGATGGGTTGCTACTTGTTGGGTTGCAATCATTACGTGCGCGGAGCTTTGGCTTTACGCTCCATAGATGCTCGACTCCAATTCTTCGCTCTTTGGGCTCCTCGGTTTCTCCGAGCTTTATTTATTACCTAAAAAAACAAAATTAATTAATACAAATATTTATTCTTGAAAACAAAGAAAACACGAGAATGCGGGATAATATCGATTTATGAGCGCAAAAGATGAGTAAAATGCCAATAAAAAGGTGTATAAATATGCACTATTTGGCACTCATCAAATACCCCCAAACCTGAATTTTACTTGTCCTCAAGTGAAACAAATTAAGAAATCCTAACTATACCCCTGTCGCAGGTCTCTCGAATGCATTTAGCGTATGCACTAAGCCTTTAAACCCCTAGGTGTCCCTAGTGGACGAGTTGTAGTCTCGTGAGGGTTTTGCAGGTGTACCCACAAAACCTTCTCCAACTTCGAGTGTAAAAGAGTCTCAAGCATCCAAGGAGCTATGAGGACATAGAGTTTTCGCATGCTAGTAACATGAAGTTAGAACTACCAAAGAACGCCTTCTCATCCTTAAGTCCGAGCGAGAAGTAACCATACCATATGAAAGAATTCGGATTCGATTGTGATCATAAGTCTCAACTTCGCCTCACCATTAGGGTTTTATGATAATTGCACTCAAAAAAGATCGCTTTTTAGTCTCTCATGTGTGCGAGCGGGAATAAAGAGAGAAATCATGCACACGTTGTAGGTAAGAAGGATAACCTTCCGAAATAAAATCGGAGACTCCACAAGAGGTGTGGACAAAAAGAATCTTTTCGATGATCTCTAAGAAAGGAAATCAACCATTAGCAAGGGTGGGAGTACTCACTCACTTCTCACCCGATCGGCAATTAACATCATACTCTCATAGGAACCATAGAAACGTCTTCACTCTTCGGTCTTCAAATGTTGATGACGAACTTTTAAACTTCACAAAACTTGACAATTTTTAACTTTTCTACTCAATTTCCTTGTTGTTTGGATTTTTCTTCTTGAACTCTCTTTACCATGGTGGTAGCAAAAATAAACTACAATATTTTTTTTTTTTTTTTTTTTTGTGTTTACAATAAGTGAAAATAAAAATACAAATAATGAAACAACTAACTCCATGGACAAAGGACTTTAACACTCAATTTTTCCACAACTTGTATTGTCTTGATTTTATAAATTTTATTAATTCTCATCCTATTTTCTTTTCTTTGTTGCACATAAACCTTGGACTATATCAACTTTTCTTTCAATATTACGATCTTGCTCCGTTTCTTGACGATGATGTGTTTCTATGGGTCTTCTTTGATTGAGAGAGAGAGTGATGCTAGCGCAAATCGGTATTTAGAAGAAGTTTTCATCTTTAGACGTCACCCTCATGATTGACAAAAACTAGCACTTAAGAGATCAAAAGTAGTCTTGAAATTGGTCAAAAGTTGGGTAGCTCACCATTCCTACCCGGAATTGACGTACGGTGACACACACTCTAACAGCTTTTCTAGAAAGTTGCAAAAAAATGAAGGTTGGTGCCTCACTTGATGTAAATTGGGTAGTCTCCACTATGGGTGATCACAATTCTACTACCGAATATCTAAACAACACCTAATTCGCTCTCGGTATGGTTAAATCCAACTTTAACGCTCTAATCAACTAAGAAACCCGATTGTGTTCTCGGTACTTCTAACTTTTGTTATTTCGGTCGAGATTCTCTATGTAAACATAGCTAGAAGCATGCTAGTGACTCTAAAATCTCTAAAAGTTGGAGGTTTTTATTTGCAAAAAGTTTTGAATTTTTTTTTTTTTTTTTTTAATGAAAATAAAAGGTTAAAAAGACTAAAAACTCTATATGCAAATGCACACCCCCAAACCTAAATCAAACATTGTCCTCAATGTGTCAAAAGATACAAAGAATTTAACAGTCACATACCAAGAGAACTATGTTGATAAGAGAAAAGGGAAGAGATTACCGGATGTCGGCGGAGCAAGGTTAGAGCTTCATTAATCAAGGCTAGAATCCAACATTCTCAGCGGAGATCATATCGGATTAGCACAAAAATTGCACAAGAAGACTCAACCGATTCAAAAAAGAAAAATTTAACAAGTCCCTACTGGATTATATACAATGAAAATTCACCATACACTAACAGTCTAAAGAGTTGATGGTCAACCCAATAGAAAATATGTACAACCATCAACAATCTTACACAAGTATAACATGAGAGTGCAAGTAAGACTGCATATGGGAATGAGTTTCCCCCAAACCTAAACTTGTGAACAGGTGCGGTTTTGAGCACAAAATCTTGCAAATTTAAAGGTACATCATGCAAAAGGTCTAACTCAAAATGAGTTTTGCTAATAATGAGGCGAGACAAACACATTCCAACTGTGGTTCCCTAAAGTGTTATACTTTGATGCAAAATAGTCCAAGAGGACTTGGGAAGCACAAAGCTCTAGGCCTAAATTGGGAACTCTCGAGAAAAGTTGGTTTTGCAATTTTGTTACGAACTACACCTAGGTTTGGTGGAGGAGTATCAATTTGTGACTCGGGGAGAGAGGTTAGGTACATCTAGGTTGTTTTCATTTTTAAAATCATTTGTACCATCACACACTTTCCTAAAGTCAAAAAGAGGGTAAATCATGTTCACCTGCATAAAACAATTCATCAATCTCCATGTCGTAATTTTCATCATTCTCATGCATAACATGACTAGGAGAGATATCATCCTGTAACCTAGGCATGAAATTAGGCACATGCATTGAATCATCTGTGTCAACAGACAATTCAGCTATTCCTAGGTCACAAACAGGTGGTAAAGCATGCTCAATTCCACATGACAATTGCACAGGTTCCACATCAACTGGCATATGTATGAATATCGAAGAAGCATCATTCATAGGGTTCACGGGAGAGACACTTAATGTCTACGAACCTAAAAGATTCTACTATATTTTCAAAATACACATGCTCTTCATATTCATCATGATCATCATCATAGCAAGAATTCATCTCTCCATTCAAAATTGTAGTATTTTTAGTGTACTCATCTACCTCTAGATTAGGTTCATATTCAATGTTAGTTGCATGAGTAAGACTAGAAACACTATTTTCAATCCTATCATTTTGTAACTCAATCGGGTTCGTTGGAGAATCATCTTGAGTTGTTCTATTGAAGGAGAGTCTTCACTAGTGGGTATGCATTCCTCATATGGATAATCCTTTGTATGGTTGTGCATGAGGTTCACTAGAGAAGGGAAATTGAGACATGTTGCTATATGGATGGTCATGCATTGCATTCATTTCAAGCCTAGCATTTTGCTCCATGAGTGTTTCCATTATTGATTGCAAACTAGGAGTTGGGGAGTATAAAATTGTTCATCTCCCCACTGTGGTGAATGATGCATGTGTGCGGGTTGATTATGGTCCCAATAGTCACTTCTAGACAATTCGTACATTGGATTATCATGGTTTTCCCTAGACTGCCTAAATTCATGCAAAATATAGCCGAGTTCTCGGCGGGGGTGGTCCAAGATACCACATAAGGTACACGCATAAATTTCATATTGCCTAGGGGAATTAGATTCGACAGATCGCTCATGTAATTGCCTTTCTAAAGCGGATAATCAAGCTTCTAATTGATCTAAAAGTGATGATTTGGGTATGAGAAAAGTGTTCATTTTCAACTTTGTGGTGGGTGATGTATGTGATCATAATGATTAGGGTATGTGAGGTCGGGGCCACGAGAAGGCTCATAGTATTCCCTAAAATCACTATGGTATGTGGGGGTTCATATTGTGAAGCATGCCCGTAAGCAAGCTCTCTAATGGATTTGTTTCCATCCCCGGATGCGAGACCAAAATCCTGACATGATTTAACAACTCAAATTGAACTCAAAGCCCAGTTGTAGTGGACTCAGTTTGGTTTATTGGGTTTCATTTGGTTTGTGTGGGCTGATTTGGTTTGTTTGGGATTTGTTGTTTGAAGCCCAGGTTTTGTGAAAACAGCCTGTTGACTTGGGTTGGCCAGAAGTAGAGCTTGTTTGGTAATTTGAAAGTTTGGTTTAACGGTTTTGAGGTTTTGTGTGCAAAGCCTAGAGGTTGGGCTTCAGCTTATGTGCGAGCCCGGTGAGAACAAGCTTATGTGGGCTTAGTTTGGTGCGGAGACGAGCCCGGTGATTGTGGCTCGGTTACGTGCGAGAGATTGGTAAGCTTTCTCAACACAGGCCTGAGAGCAGCTTAGCTCATACACTGGCTATGGGCACAGCTTGGCAAGGTTACACAGGTGTAAGTGCAACTCTCAGCACAGCACAAGATGTGTAGGGAAGGTTGCACACAGCCCAAATTAGGTGCACCACAGCTCATGCAAAGCACAACACTTTATGTGGGTTTCAACACAGAGTAAGCACAAATGCACACAAAATAACACCTAATTCAAGCACACAGGAGATTACAGTACAAGGTCAAGCATGCATTTCAGAGATTCAAGGTTGCGCATCACTGACAATCAGCCAAGGTAAATCAGCCACAGAGTCATATGGGTTATGCACTACAAGTTTCAGGGCAGATAGCTCATACAATGCAGGTTGGTTCTATGCACAGGTTGTGTGCAGGTTGGTAGCTTGCACAGGTCTAAGTGCAACTCACAACACAGCTCAGATGTGCAGGGCAGAGTGTATCACTCACAACATCATGCATTCCACAGAAGCAACAGATTTAACAGATTAAGCAATGCCAGCACAATTCACAACCCAGATTAAAAGATTAATAGCTTAGCTTGTGCACATCCCAGTTTGATTAGTTATGCACATTGGTTGTCAAGCACATGCTTGAGTGCGCAGGTTGTGCACAGCACAAGACGGAAACAATTTGCACAGGTCGGTGAATGAACACAACAGCAGTACAAACTCACAGAAATAACACCCAATTCGCACACCAAGCACACAGAAGTGCTTGAAATTGCTGGTATAGATTACACAGCACAGCTGTGTCATGCACAGAATTATGCACACAACTCACTCAGTTGAAGATGAAAATAGGGAGAGATGCATTTTTTTTTTTTTTTGCTTCAAATGTCACTCAGGTTTCAGCCAACTCAGTGGAGAGATGCATACAACTCACTCAGGTTTGCACAGGCTAACACATATTTTTGGCTCACGCGGAGGGAGTGGAGCTCGGGGCTGATGGTAACTAAGCTCGAGCATGCAATCGACTCGGGGTGATTGGTCATGCAAAGGTAACTAAGTTATCATGCAATCGAGTTGTGCTCGGGTTATCACGGGATTGGCCGGTGTAGATCATGCACGGGGGCTGTCACGGTTTGGCTCAACAGGCTCAACAAGCTAGTTGTGACGGAGTCTGTCGGCCGGGGTTTTATCATGCAATCATGCCAATAAATTTAAGGTTCACAAGGTCATGCTCATAATGCACAGATGGTTCACACAGCACAGGGTTTAAATCATTCAAGGTCGTCACAGGTAAGCTCAGGGTTGACAACACAGCACAAGTTCTACAGGGTCAGTTGACCCTTTTGGTTTTCAATGGTTATGCTCAGGGGTGTTGGAGTCAACTGGGGTAGTTGATGTCAACTATCACAGTTGACTTCACTTGGGAACTATGGTCACAGAGCATACAAGTGTAAAGCTTTCAGGGTGCAGAGCATACATGGCACAGATCATACATGGCAATACAAAGTTCAATTACTCACCTCAAGTCCTGCGCTTTTCTTGTGTTTCTTGGGCTTGCTCAGCAGCTCAGCAGCATAACAAGCACAGCCAGTACCTGCTAGCTCAACAGACCCAACTCAGTTCTCGATATTGCACAAACTAAGCAACAGAGTTATAGTGCTACAATTGCAGAGCTCAGGGATATGCTCAAAGTAAGAATCAAGTTACGGGATATGCCTTTGAGAGTATCTTGGACTGATTGGGACTAAGATTTACAAGTAGCACTAAGATACGGGGCTACTTAGTCTCCTTGTGAACTAATGACAAAGCTCGGTGAGCTACAAGTTACGGGGCTAGTGAATATTGCGGCTAAGTTATAAGGCAAAGTAACTAACTATATGCAAAGTAAACTAACTAGATGATGCACGAGATGGATGAAGATGAGCAAATATGAATATGCGAGATGGAGCGAGATATGAGCTAACTACAGCTAAGTTACACTAACAAGTGAAGTGCAATGATTGATGGGATATACGGGGTGCAATGCGGGGAAAAGACTAAGAAGGGAAAGATGAAAGTTGGCTAACTCTAAAATGCAATGCGAGATATGCAGGGCTTGACAAAAGATAGATGCAAGAATACAACAACAAAAAGCTATAAAAGATGCAGAAATAGGCAAGTTACAGCTAAGTTATACTAGTTAAGGGCTTAAACTTCAATGCAACATATATATACAGGGGTGAAAATCAGTAAAGCAAGCAAATGTTCAACAGGGCACACGCCAAGTCCCCGGCAACGGCGCCAAAAACTTGGTAGGCCTGGAAATGTGTTTATATTATGACCTACAGTGATAACCGCAAGTGCACGACGTCTATCGGAGACGCGGCAAGTACGGGTCGATCCCACAGAGACGAGGAGGTGCTGATGTTGATCTAAGGTTGCTCTACTGAATTCTAGTGATGGTAACACAATTGTTGTTTTGCCGATACGGCTGAAGTGTTGATGAGTGACTCTAAACCAAGGTAGCCAAGTAAATTGTAAACAGATAGAGAGCACTAGGGTGTCGAATCCATCGCCTAACCTCAGCTAAGTCAGTTCAAGTTTGATAATGTCCTTGTCCCTTGAAATGACAAGTTTGCCATTTCTCCAGGGTCTCAATGGAAGGTTTATTATCACCTAAAGCAATTAACTAATCCCTAGTATTAGTTGTCTTGTCAAAGTACAACTAATCACAGATCAAGTTTCACTACTTAGATGATTCAACCTATCTTAAAATGGGTATTCTAATCACAATTAGGGTATCTCTCCCAAGCACTAATTGTATTCTCAGGGCACAACTAGTCTGAGGATCAATAGCATTCAATGAAGCATGAATTGTAACATAATCAACATAGAAATTATCCAACTACAGTGCATACATGGCATACTCTGTGAAGGTAAAATCTTTGAGTGTTAAGATTAAATTTACCTTAAACAATATAGCACAATCAAGAACAAAATCAAATTATGAACCATACTTATCAATTGATTATGGATTTCATCTAACCCTAGCAATAAAACTTAGAACATGATTAAGATACAAAACAATTACAACTTAACCTAATTGGTGCTCTCTGGCTAGCCCGGGCATCCTCCTCTATCAACCCAGTTCACTTGTATTTATACATGCAAGAATAAACCCTAATTCTTGTGATTTGTTTTTCTCTTTCATCAAAAACAATAATTTCTTACCTTCAATCACTCGAAAGTGACAAGTGAATGAAACCCAACCTCTCTCTTGCTCGAATCGGCCATGCACAGTTATTGGTGAAAACCACAGCTTCTAGTTATCTCTAAATTAGCTTCTAGAGTTGGTAGAAGCTAAGAAGGAGATAACTCGAGGTAGAGAGGGATAGCAGGTACTACTGGCGCGTTTGATGATGATGGCAGAGTAGGGAGATGGTGGTAGTGATGGCTCTGGTGGTGGTATGGGTGAAGAAGGTGGAGGTAGGGTTTCTGCAGGTGGGGGAAGAAGAAAGAGAAGAGGAAGAAGAGAATAGGGTTCGGTCGAATGGGTATAGGTATAGAGGTCTATAGTGTTGAGCAGGTGCATCGAAGGAGTGATGAGAAGGCCTCAGCGAGCGTTGGATGCAACGAGACGAGATCTGAACGGCTGAGGGAGACTTGGAGTGATCTGGTGTTGCACGGGAGTAGCGAACTTCGATGCGAGTGGATGAAGCGACCGTTGGATGTAGAAGATAGAAATATCGACGGCTTGGAGTGGACGGGCTCGGATCCGGGTCGCGGGTCGGGTCTAGCTCAAGCCCATGTCTTGTAGATGGGTTGCAACTGTTGCGTGCGCGGGCTTTGGCTTTCTGCTCCATAGATGCTCGACTCCAATTCTTCGCTCTTTGGGCTCCTCAGTTTCTCCGAGCTTTATTTATTACCTAAAAACACAAAATTAATTAATACAAATATTTATTCTTGAAAACAAAGAAAACATAGAATCTGGGATAATATCTGATTTATGAGCGCAAAAGATGAGTAAAATGCCAATAAAAAGGTGTATAAATATGCACTATTTGGCACTCATCACATACATAATTACCTACATCCACATATAATAGTTATGGTAAAGTAAAGCAAATAGGTGTCAGTTTATAAAGTTCTTTCTATTCATGCTGTAGTACATAAAAATAGGCGAGGTCGAAGGTGGTGATACTGATGTGTGTTGTTTAGGGTGGGAGTAAACGCGTCCGTTCTCAATCTTGCACGTGGCGTATTTGTTTTTTTTTTATCTTGAATGGCGCTCTCGGACTGTATAGTCGGCGACAGGTGCACTCATGCTATTTAGTCTGACCAAGGATACATTTTCCAATTCAATGCTTGATGGCCCCTGACTAAATTCAACACTTGATCACCCTCACTTTTGATTTCGTTATTTGGAAGACTTCATTTGATGAGGACGCGCTGGTGTTCTCCTTTGTGGCCGGAGAATGAGGGAAAAGTGGCGCTGGTTACTTGGTGTAGTCTGAGATAAGTGAGTGGCAGGAGCTAACGTTAATGGATCTCCTTCAGTTAATTGATATTAGGTGATCAGATGATGAAGCTGTGAAACTAAGCAAGTACAATCAAATACAATCTGCTAACTCTAGCTCTTTATCACTGGTTTCAAAGAGAGGTCGACAGTTTTTGGGAGCCGAGTTGCGGTAGCCGCTTTTACATGATACAATAGCTAGACCCGCGCTGTTAGTACAGCCGACCATGTAGGTTTCTGAGATTTACTAATATTCGAGCCTCTGCAGCGAGTAGCGAATGTCTAGTTGTAGTACAAACACATCAATGTATCAACCAACTGACAGTCACACTTCGCGCTTATAAGGAGATTGACGGTGAAAGCGCTTTGTACCATGTTGTCTCTACAGTACTTGCATCCAGGAGTTGAGGTTCAAGAGACCTTCAAAACTGGTTCAGTCTTGCGGCGGAAAACGGTGAGGCGGTGCGGTGAAGTGGTGTTGCACGTAGGTATCTTCCCTCGAGTGGGACGGATAGTTGCATAGAGAGGAGAAGCGCCAGTGGTGTTGATGAGGTCGAGATAACGATGTATCCGAGATGGCGCTAGTGAGATTTATGTTGACCGGCGGCTTCAAGTTTTTTTCTTTGGATCTTTGGTACATCCCAGGTACGTAGCTTTACGAGTTGGAGGCGGTCTTTCTCAGTGACACTTAGTCCCAGCGACTTTTGGTATCTACTTTGATGGGTAATAAAAACCTAGCTACACTCTTTCGAATCTGAAATTCAATTTCGTTTCAAAATTAATGATTGAGACAAAGATAAAAACCAACTGGGAGAGTTGTTACACGGTTACTTGTCAAATCTTAGAATGATATAAATCAGGATTTAGAGGAGATCCAAGCTAAGTAAGAACTTATCTCTTTTGTAGATTTACTGGTGATCGGTAGATCTACTGACTCCATATTCAACTCCTCTGAGAATAATCATATTGGGTTGGAGATCAGCACATCGATTCTGGTTTGGTGATGCTGGTAAAATAGGAAAGCGTAGATTTAGATGACTGAAGTGGTGTATCATTGGGTAGTTGGCGATTTCTAGCTTTGTTGGTGCCAATGGATGTGTCTATGGACGCGGAGATGATTTGCGAGGGGTATTCAAAACTCAATAGTGAGGATCGGCTAGGTGGTGATAAGTGGCGCCGCTGGTAGAGTTAGCATACTCGGAGGAGTAGGACGCGGCTTTTTATGATCCTGTGTAGTTTGGTGTAGCCGTAGAAGGTGTTGATGCAGTGGGTAATGAAGCGGCTGTGATAAAACGCAGAGATTATTTGGATAAGAATTGGTGAAGTAGAAGCGCGGATGAGAAAATAGTGTTTTTAGGGGATTGGATGGCTGGGCTAGGCACGAGCCTCCGGTTGTGGTCGTCAAATGTTGAGGGGTGAATTTTGGTTCTACAAGTCCTAGTCACAACACACCCAATTCCCAAGACGAGAGAGAGTGAGAGAAAAAAAATCCTTTTCTATTGTACTATATGCTTCTTTATATAGACTTTTCAAAAGCCCTTCCTTTTATGATATCATGCCACATGTCTTATACCTCCTTAATTACTACTTATGTCATTCTTTCTCTAATACAACCTCATTCTTTCCTATTAATTCCTTCCTTGTCTTTTCCATCTTATGGATACTTTCTTAGTAGACTTGGGCTTTAGTCCCCAAGTCCCCATGTTTCATGTTGGGTTTGAATCCCTTTTGGGGGAACACTAGCCCGACTAAAGGGTGATATTTTTCATGTATCAACAATTACCATTTCTATAAATATGTTTTGCATAATCCCAGACAAAGTCCCCCGCATCATCTCTTAGAATGCCTTAGATTCCTGCAAAACCAAGATGATTAGAAGCACCATTGGTGTTTAGTTTGATGTATCGATCCCATGGGTAGACAATCCCACATTACAGCAATCATCTGCGTAGGGTGAGGTAAACAGGACTTGTGAGGATTATAAGCATTGAACTCATTTACTTTGTTTACTTCCTTAGTAACAACATGCCGAAAAGCAGAAGAATTCTAGCATTCCATAGTTCCCACAAAATGAAAGGGAAAAGGCACTCTTTAAGATGCGATGACCGGGGAGGGAAGATTCCAACATTGTTGAGAATCAAGTCAAGGTTCACATGGTTCCCTAAGACAGAGAATTTCCAATGTTGTTGAGTCCATTGCCAAATCTTTTGCGTCCAAGGACACTGAATAAAAATATGATCTTGGTCTATTCAACAAACAAGACATCTATCAGAAATAGGCAGTCCTAGCTGACACAAGTTATCTCTGACCAGAGATTTCATGTGACTAAGGCCCCTTCCTATGGGTGTGGCAAACATTTATGTTTGCCATTTAATCACCCACTATGGAGGGGGAAAACTGTCCTGGCTAAGTGGAAAATTTGCCACTTAGCCAGGCCAGGTGAAGTTTCTACCGAGCGGTCTAGTTTCGACCGCTCGGTCTAGTTTACAATGTTAGGTGTTTAAAACACCGCTAGAGGTTTTTGTAAGACCGGCAGGTGTAGTTTACACCGTTGCGTAGAATCTGATCCAACGGCCATTAATCTTCCCCCTTATAAATACCACATTCCTCTACCATTTTAACTCACACCTTATCTTCTTTACTCTTCGCATTTGTTAATCTAAAACAAATTTCAGCATCTAACTCTTTCATTCACTCGTATTGTATAATTTCTTTAATATGTCTCAATATAATACTCAATCTAAACAACAAAAGAAGAATATTAGGGTCCAAAATTTACCGTAGCCGAAGATAAAACCATTTGCAGAAACTATGTGTTCTTTACACAAGATAGTATCGATGGTGCTAGTCAACAATCTACCAAGTTGTGGGATAACATATTCGCTAACTTTTCGTCAAGAAACTATGAACATCAACGAGCATGATGCAAATGTATTGTCCGGTCGCTTTGTTACAATCAACGCCCAAGTTTCCTTGTATGTCGCTGCTATAATGCAAGTTGCTCGTGATCGAGAGAGCGGTCTTGTCGATGTTGATGTCGAACGAAAGTGCCGAACTGATTGGCACCACAAACATGAGACAAATTTTTCTTATGAAAGTTGTTATCATATTTTGAAAGTGTTGCCTAAATATAATCCAGAATTGTTAGCAAACATGTAGAATATACCTGCAAGTTCACCATACACTTCTTCACCTTCGAAGCCAGCTTCACAACCATCTCAATCATCTCATCCCCCTTCAGATAATCCATTTTCTTCACCGGAAACCAGCAGAAACAACAATTCCAACTTGAATGTCAATACCGCAATTAAGAGAAAATTATTAGGAAGAAATCATGCAAGAGCAGCGAGAAAAGCTGCCCAAGAAGGAGAAGCAAGTGAAGGAGGTAGTAGTACTATTGAAACTTTTATAGAGCATCAAAAGACCGTCGAAAAACAAAGAGTTGTAGACCGCAAGTTCTTGACTAAGGAGATAAAAAAACATCGACTAACTCAAGAAAAATTTGTTTCAGACTATGACAAGAATAAGATTCTAAATGCAAACACCGAAAAAATGAATCCCAGATAATTTATGGTATGGGAGATGGAGATGGACAGGATAACAAAGGAATTTGAAGAAAAAAGAAACAAGAGAAACATGGAAAAACAATTTGGGGTTCAAGCTGAAGATGAGGATGATGAAGATAATGAAGAAGCAGTGCCACTTAATTAATTAATGTGTTAGCTTTTTTTTAATTTTAATGAAGTAGTGTCACTTAATTAATTAATATTAATTTTAATGAATTGTTCTAATTTTTTCATTACATTACATTAAAACTTAAACTATTTTTTGTCATTACATTAAAACTTTAACTTGACAACATCCATGAAAACATTATTAAGCCTAACATCCCATACGAGTGATCAAAAACTCCTTAAGAATTCGGTAATGCGCTTCGTATTCAAAATCATTTCGTTTCCATCTTCGCCACTCGTCTCGAGTTCGTATTCTCAATTCAACATTGGTCTCACCTCTAAGATGGTATCGAGTCACAATCCTTTTCATAGCTATAAAATCCACAAGCTCTTTTTTGATATTCATGAATCGACAATACAAATCAGCACGATCCCGGTTATGAGGATTACCTGTCTCTGTGCAGAAAGAATCATGAATTTTACCCAAATAACTCATACCTAAATAAAAAAAGAAACAACACTACTCAATTCGTCATCTCTTACAAACTCAGCCCACAGATTTGCTCTGAGATCTTCCCTTAACCTGTTATACAGAGTTTTGTTCTCAATATGACTGGTCATTTGCGCATAATTCCTTAAAGGTAATCCTCTTGCTGGTATAATCTCAGTCCTTAAGTCTTCATCTTGATGGTTAGTCCAATTCTTATTACGAAGAGTCTCTTGGATAATCATGTTATGCATAATGATGCAAGTCAGCATAGTCTTATGCATTTCACGAGCACTTAGACCACGATAAGGCCCACAAATGATTGCGCACTTCCGCTTCAGAATTCCAAAAGCCCGTTCCACATCCTTTCTCAAATCATTTGTTTACTATTGAAATACGAGTATGAACGACCCATTTCACCGGCAGGTGGCTGACGGTAACATTGAACTAAAGTTGACCACTTTGGATAAATTCCATCTGTAAGATAATAACCATGAGTGTAGTGATTCCCGTTGATAGCAAAATTTACCTGAGGAGAAATTCCATACTTTAAATCTTCAAACAAAGGCGATTTGTGTAAAACATTTATATCGTTTTGAGATCCCAAGAGACCAAAAAAGCGTGCCATATCCAACAATCATAAGATGCAGCAGCCTCAAGGATCACCGTTGGTTTTGCGTAGTGAGCTTTATACTGACCAACCCAATAGGTAGGGCATCCGGTCCATACCCAATGCATGCAGTCAAGACTACCCAACATTCTGGGAAATCCCCTTTCCTGATTTTGCTTTAATATTTCTCTAACATATGCATCAGTTGGTTTTCTTAAATAGGCAGGACCAAAATGATTAATCATTGTTTCGCAAAACAACGCAGGATACTTGTATGCAGTTGTTTTGCCAATGCGAAGGTACTCATCATTAGAATCTGGAGGTCTGCCATATCCTAAAATCCTCAAAGCGAAGTAACCTTTTGTTCAAGGTTATGAACCCTAATATTCAGTGCATCATACTGATAATTAAATTGAGGTTCTACCTGACAAAGCTCACCAATAATCTTTAGCACCAAATGTCCGGGCATGCGAAACGGCCTTGGAAATTTTCATCAGAGAACACACAGTCAGGAAGAAAAAATCGTGCATCAGCTTCTAGTGCCATTCATCCCGACCACGGTACGTATATCTTCTTGTGAACACTTCTCTTGGATTTGGATCTGGATCTCTAGGTATTTTCCCCAATGAATCTAGCTGCATCAAGGTGTTGGTTAGTTCCTTATCTTCATCTGACTCATCATCAATTTTTCTCAAGGCCTGCACGAATATTCGTTGTTGTTCTTCAAATCGATCCATATGAATATACACTTCTTGTCAGAAGAATCCATATCCATTGAGTTGAGAAAAAATATTAAACAGATGATTAAGGTATAAAAGAGTGAGTAAAGATAGAGTTAATGAGGAAATGAGGTGTGATTAGATTTAATTGAATGAGGCGAATTTATAGATTAAGGAAAGTTACTTCACTAAAATAAGCGACGATTACAAGACCGACCGGTTTGAAAGAAACCGCCAGCGGTCGAAACTCAGACGCTAGCGGTGTAAGCTTGACCGCTAACGGTTTCTTTCAAACCGGTCGGTCTTTTCTCTACCGAACGGTGTAGACTCGACCGCTTATGTTTTCTCCCATAGTGGCGTGGCCAGTTTGCCAGCCAACTCAAGTTTAAAGCTTCGAGAAAAAGTGCAGATATTCTTGATGTGTCAGTCGAAGCGCAGTAGCTTTGGGCCTTGAGTCCGCCTTCTCTTATATTAAATTAGCCATTTTCCATAGGAACCGGCCTAAGCAGCCACAAAAAGTGTCTAATATGACAAGGAATTGGCAAGCGCCATCCACTGAACTTGCGTAATTTTCGGGTGTTCAATTCCAAGCTGAAATTGCATAGAGGTGAACCCCACAAAAGCCACCTGTAAAATCACATAAAGCGGGCTTGCTTAAGTGCGATGTTAAGGCCGGACCTCCATGTCATCAACTCGGCCGTGCCATGTTGAATCACATAAGCGGGCTTCTTTTAGTCCATCTAAACATGGTAAATCACCAACTTTCTTTCTTATCCCGGTGCGCAATAAAACCAAAGAGAAGTTTTTCTAAACCCTAATCTTTGGCCGCCTCTCTCTCTGTAATAGCAAAATCAAGCGATTCAATAAGAGGTGATTTCGAACTCCATCATTTATTCTGTAAGTGTTTGATTCTGATTTCAATCTAGAGATTTACGATTCATTATCATCTTCTTTGAGTATTAGAAAAATGATTGAATTAGAAAATCATCAAGTTAAATCAACTTGATTTCACATCCGAATCTCTAAGTTGTTTTTGTTCATATGTGTGGTTCTTCTTGTAATGGTTGTTGTTATTGGTTTTTGTAGGAGTGGAAAATCCTACCACTACATCCAAAGGTAACTAAACACATACACAAGGAAGCGAAACGAACGAAAGAAGTAATGGAACACAAGATATACGTGGTTCGGCATGATTACCTACGTCCACGGGGTGTAAAGAAGATCTTATTACTCGACTCAAGATTACAAGGCGGATTTATCTCTCTCAATGCTTTAGTATGCTCTCTTTCCTCACTTCTTGCTTAAGTTCTTTCTCTCTACATGGCCTCTATTTATAGTTACAAGTGATGATACATCCAGTACTACGGTGTTAGGCTTGGTGTAGCTTCCTCGATGTTCCTCCAGAAGCGATCGGTCGATGCCCCACCGATTGTTCTTATTTGTTCGGGTCGCTACGCCGAGCCGAATGATGCACCTTACGCCAACTCGTCACTCGATGTCGCCCGTTCGATGGGAATAGCAGATGTCGCCCTTGGGATCCTTGGCGAGCCTTCCCGACCGAGTCCTTCTTATCTCTTCACCCACTTTGTCGGCGCATTTATGGCTCCGAGTGCCCGATGTCCATCGCATCACAACTTTTCCCTTTTTCTTCGACTTTCGGCTCCTCTTTCCTCACGCCCAGATTCGGAGAGCGTCCGGTACTCTAGATGCATGCTTGCTCCGTGACGCCATGGCTTAGGATCGTTCCACCTGTCCCTGTGGATTATTTACACCTACATTTATGCCCCTTCTTTCACTCGTGTAGTCAACACGTAGGGAAGAATAACCGCCTCGTCTTCCCACGTCCTCGGTCATGCCGGCTTTCACGCATGCTGTTCCCCACTCGCTTCAGTTACTCCAACCGGTTCACCTTCTCTGCCGGTTACCACGGGAGGGGTTTATAAATCCAGCGCTCGAACCTAGTTTCCCTCTTATTTCTTCCTCTGCAACTTCATCCCCTTTTTTCCATCTTCTCTGCGTCTCCATCTCCTTTGTGTCTTCATCTTTCCTCCACCCTCTTTTCGCTGTTGCCGGCAAATTCCTTAACAAACTTCTTCCCTTCCTTCTCCGTTATCCGTCGTCTTCTCCGTTTCCGTCGCCCTGCAATCTCCGGTCCGGTCGTGCTTTTGCTTCTTACGCCGTTTTTCTTATCGGTTTGCATGGCCTCTTCAACTCCTCAAATGACGGAAAGAAGGTGTGTGAGTTATGTGTTTTCCGATGGACGACGGTGTATCGCTTGATTCCTTGTTCGTCATAGAGAGTCCTTCCAAGTATGATTACCGCGCTCTTGATTCTATCTTTCACGATAACTCATCTTCGTTTTCTTGTAGGGTGACAAGAGGGCTCCTAAGGATCTGTCGGATGAGCGGTATGTTCATCGATTAAAGAGCGAGTTCGATCTTCACGGATATGACGTCGTGCTCTTGTCGGGCCGAAAGGGTGTCTTGAGAAAAGATGATGTTACGAGGTTTCCCATTCGGCCGAGGCGACCATTGTTACCGGGGGCCGGTGGAGCTCCTGCGTTTCCCCTGTATGATCCTAGTCGTCCATTTTGGTACGAGGCTCTCTCCAAGATTCGCCCGTGTCGCGCTTTGGCTCGGTGGAATGGCAATACTTTCGCGTCTTGTCCAGTGGGAGAGGCGCGGCCGGGGCGAGTGTTCTCCTCTTGCTTGGTCCACTTACGATCCTTCCCGGGCGAGTGACTATACTCTGCCAGCTTCGCCGACAATTATCGGGGCGGGACCACTACTAACGGCGATCTCGCCGGATTTCTTGCCAGCCCTCACCGTCATAAGACCCTTCCAGGGAGTCGGGAGACTTCTTTTGGATGAGGACCCCAGGGGAAGAGTTCCAACAAGCACGCCCGTCATACCAATGATACGGCTTGGGACCGGGTTCCATTTGGCCATTTCGAGGCCCCTCTTTTGAGTGGCAAGCTCCCTCCTCCGGCCGAAGTTTATCCTTTCTGGGTAGTCAACGTTGATCGGGTCGGTGCATTTCTCTGTTTCTCTAGTTTGGTTGATCGGATCAGGAGACTTACGGGGTAGTATTTTGTTTTGGTGGTGTTTTTCAGACTAAGTCCCAGGGTACTCCTTCTGAGGTTTTCGTTCATCGGAAGAGGGATAGGATTGGCGGAGCCGAGGAGGATACGGGGAAGGTAACAAATATACTCATTGTTTTTTATTTAACGTACATGTACGTGCCCCTATTTGTTGCCTTGCATGGATCGACGTCGGGCGATACGCGAAGTTGAAGGTTGACAAGGTTCTTTGGTACCTCGGCGAAGGATGGTGAGGATCCCGATGATCGACTACCTTTGTCACATTTCCTGGGGAGGTCGCCTCTTAAATCGTCTGATGATTCATCTGCCTTTGTAGGTGGGAAGCCTAAGGGTAGGGGTAAAGAACCTAAGGGGGATGTGCCTGCCCCGGAGAAGGATGTGCCCCGGGAAGTGGCTGGTGAAGGGATTGTGCTTGCCGATGGCACTGTGTATGTTGTGTCTGATGGTGATGATGAGGAAGATCTTTTTGACGACGAGGACGATGCTGCTGATAAGGGGGGGGAGTTGGGTCAGGCGGGAAAATCGGGTGGCGGTGGGGGCGATTTGATTGACCGTGATACGGAGAGTGTTGATGGCCAACCGCTGAAGGCTTTTCCTACCGTGGTTCCTAATCCCAGTAGAAGTACCTCCTTCACTATCTCGGGCCCTATATGTAACTCGCTTGGGGCGCTCATTTCTCCCGATTTCGCCTCTTTGTCCGATGAAGAGAAGGTCAATGCCGTCGCATTGTATGAGGCTGGCCTAAAAAGTACCTTCGACCTCCTGGTGAGTTGAGCTGCTCGGGTGTCGCGTTTTTGTACTAGTTTAGGGCTGACTATGTTGGCATTGTTTTTAGGATGTCAGCAGCTCGCTATTGAGTCTTGCCATTCAACGTCGGGATGCCATCGAGAGGGAGAATCTTCGTCACTTGCTGCGGCGGGAGCGTGAACGGTCTCGAGGGCTGGAGAGGGAGTTGGCCAAAACCCAAGGTATGCATTTTCTTTCCGCAGACTAGTTGTGATTGATCTCATAGTGCCAATATCTGAGTTTAGTACTCCTGCTTGGCCAAGAATCGTCTATTGCGGAGGCGAGGGCTGCCACAAGATGTCGTTTGTCGAAGAGGAAGCTAACATAGAACGAGATCATGTCTCGAACTTACAACAGAGAATAGTCAATAAGGATGCTAAAATTGACCGTCGGAAACCGATATTGAAGATCTTCAATCCAAACTTTATCGGTATGAGACGTTTGAGTATGTTCCCAGGAGATAGATAATTTGAGGCGGACTTATCTCACTTCGAGGTATAGCGGCCGAGAAAACATTATTAGCCGACAACTTAGAAGTTCAATGTGGCCGACTAAGACTTGGTCCGAGATCTGCATGCGGATCGCCTTCGGATCTTGGGGAGAGGGATGCTGCGAGGAGCGTAGCCAAGAGGCCCTTGAGAAGCTTAAGGAGTTTAGAAAGGTTTACGAGGAGTTGGATTGGGTGCGTGCTCAATTGTCGGGCTTGCAGGCTGCCCATTCCCGACGAGAGGGAGGAATGGAGTGATCACAAGAAGTATTGCCCCACTAATGAGTTTAATGAACAGTGATACCTAGAACTTTCTTGAAGGTGTCGGCCCTCGAGTGTAGCTTTGTCCTCGAGTCAGGAGTCGGTTAGAATAATTGCCCCTTTGTTAGAAGGTGGTGTGTTTTGTGTCGTGCTTTGCGTGTTGTTATCTTGTTCTTTGTTGTTGTGTGGTGACCGTTCTCGTTGTCTTGGCAGTAGAAGCGAGAAGAAAGCGGCATCGTTGGAGGAGGAGAATATTCGTCGAAGGAAGGAGGCTCATCCGCTCGATCCAGTGGCCCACTGCTTGAAGCGGCGTCGGAGCAACTAGCGCGGGATCTTGTTGCCGAAAGCGAAGTTCGATGAGGAACTCGTCTTGCGAGTCAAAGGCGGGTGTGAAGGCGGTGCTTGATAAGAAGCGGCCGATGCGCCGCCAAGAGGGGCATCTGGGTTCTATTTCCTCAAAGAGTGATCCTGTCTTTTGTAGCGCTGCGTCATTTGTCTTGCCCTTTTCCTCGGGTTGTAATTCGCTTGAACACTTTGGTAACTTCTTGCATAACTTGTTATGGGGTCTTTGTGTCGCCGGTTTATTTCTTTGTTCTTGCTGCGATGTTGTTACACTCACCGCCGTTATTATTCTTTTTTATGTTGGGTCGCCCGTGTGTGGCTTTCTTGTTGTAGCCTCGTTTTTGTTCTTTCTTATACTGCATAGATAGACGGGTTAGTCACAAATGCCGTTCTGTCGAACACACTCAACAAGGAGGGTCATCGGGCCGATGCCATGTCTGACTGAGGCATCTCATCACCGATCTTTCGAGATCTGGTGGAAGGGGAGTTGGTCTTGCCTAGTTTCTATGGGATCGATACCCCAAGAAGTTATCGATTAATCTTCTTGGGCAAGTGATTCGGCCACTTGCGAGGAGAGCAATGTTGTGCGCTCGATTGTCGAGTACTCATGCCTCGACAATCGGCCAGCTGGTTTCCAACCACCGGGGCCCTGAACTACCTCGGCACTTGCACAATGCCGTCGCCCCGAGTTCGAATAGCCCGTGTTAGTGTAAGTCGCCCGGCACTTGCACAATGCCATCGCCCCCGGGTTGAAACGACCATTCGGACGCACTTGTCATATTTCCAACCCCACGCGGCTTTTCACGGAAATAAATGACAAGATATCTTACCGATCTTACGGATGGTAGATCTTTAGTCGCGTCGCGTTCACGGCCGTGGCTCGGGTTTTCCGTCCGGTTTCGGTATCTTGTATGCCCCTTCTCCAGCTTTCTCAACTATCGTGTAGGGTCCTCCCCACCGTGGTGCAAGTTTACCGCCCTTCTTGTCACGCTCATAGCTAGGTAGGAGCTTTAGTACCATTTGCCCTGGTTGGAATTCTCTTGGTCGGACCCGTTTGTTGTATTCATTTGGATTCTTCGTTGGTAATTTTCCATTTTTGTAGGGCCATTTCTCTCGTTTCTTCCAAATCGTCAAGTTTAGCCAAGATAAGGTCGCCAGAGATGTTTCGCCTCACGCTTCGGTCTGGTGGTAGGTATCATCGCCTCCGTAGGTAGGATGGCCACATTCCATATGTTAGCATGAAGGGTGACATCCGTTGCCTCCCTGCGAGTTGTCTGTATGCCCACAAGACATTGTAGAGTTCTTCACACCATTCCCCATATTCTCCCAGTCGAGTTTCTTCTTCATGTTATCGGCGATGGTCTTGTTTGTGATCTCGGCCTGTCCGTTGCTTTGGGGTATAGGGGCGTGGACTTGCTTTTCGGATGTTGTACGTGTTGAATAGTAGGTCGATGTTTTTGCCTTGCAATTGTTTCCGTTGTCGAGAGACGATTGCTGCTTAGGGACCCAAAGCGGCATATGATGTGTTCCCGGATGAACAGAAAAACATCCTTATCCCGTATGTGCCTTAGCGGAGCGACCTCAACCCATTTGGTGAAATAGTCGGTGGCCACAATTAAATACTTCCTTTGTCCCGATCCAACGTGTAGCGGTCCCACGATGTCGATTCCCCATTTAGCAAAGGGCCGAGGGGCGATGACGGAGTTTAATGTTCTGACCCCACGCGTGTATCTTTTCCGAACTTGGCGCTCGTCGCAAACGGTGGCCATATGCTTCGCGTCCTCATTCATGTACGGCCGAAGTATCCCATGGTTTTAGCTCGTGCCGCTAGTGCGGCATAATTGTGGTTTCCGGGCTGCCCCATAGTGTAATTCGTTAAGGATCATCTGCCCCTCTTCCTTACTTAGGCATTTTAGCAATGGTCCTAGGTATGATTTTCGGTATAGGGTGCCATCCCTAAGTTCGTGCGTGGCGGCTTTGCTCTTGATCTTGTTAATCTCGAGGCCTTCCCTTGGTGACTTTTCTGTTTCGAGGTATTCATGAATCGGCTTTCTCAATCATCGGCCGGTATTGGTCGATAGTGGTTGCCGCAACTTGTGCGCCGATGTCCATGCCCTCAGTCTGAAGGCATTAGGATCCTCATTACGCGAATACCCTCAGCGCTTGAGTCGGTCAACATGGAAGCGATATATGCCGGGGCATCAGAGTGCCGATTGTCTTTCTGGATGTGTCGGAATTTGATGCTTGGTATTTGCCCGATGTAGGATTGGCGAGCTCCGGTATTTTTGCAGCAAAAGGGTCATGTATGGCATATTGCCGGTGATTTGCCGCACAACTATTTGGGAGTCGCTTGTCAATCGTACCTCTGGATGCCCATCTCCACAATCAAGCGTAGGGCGTGTATTGCGCCGTACTCGTGACGTTGTTGGTTGCTTTGAACTCAAGCCTAAAAGAGTGGACCATTTTTTTTGCCCTTCGGTGTCGTAAAGACCAGTCCTAGACCCGACCCATTTTTATTGGATGACCCGTCGACGAAAACCTCCCATCGTGTCGGGCTGCAGGTCTCGAGTAAATCGGGTGAATCTTCTTGGTCTTCCTCCATTCCGGGAATGTCTTCTACGCCGTCCTCGTCACGAGGGGGAAGTCTTAAAAAAGTCGGCCCACCTGCGCTTTTACCGCCGTCCTCATTTCATAAAAAGATATCGAATCGTTGCTTTATTTGTGCGCTCCATTTGGAGATCCGCCCGACACAGCTGCATTGTCAAATGCGACTCTATAGAGGATTTGGTAAGTACTCGGATCTTGTGAGTTTGGAAGTACGTTCGGAGCTTGTGTTGCAAACACTAACGCTAGTATGAGTTGTTCGATTCTCGGTGTAGTTCTTTTCCGTAGGGTTCATGGTCTTGCTTATGAAATATCGGCTTTTCTTGACTCCCTCGCTCTTGACTAACACGGCGATAGCGTGGACTGGTTGCCAGAGGTACAATGTCGGTGCGTCTTCGGGCTCGGGTCTTTGTAATTTGGTAGGCTTGCCGGGTGTGTTGCTTGATTTTGGAATGCTTCCTCCACCCCTCGGTCCATTTAAACTTCTCTCCCTTCCTGAGCGTCCGAAGAAGTCCTTGCACTTGTCCGACGATCGAGAGATGAATCGTCCTAAAGCGCTAGGTTTCAGTTCGGCCGTTATACGTCCTTAAGCGTTACGGTGAAGGCATTTACATCACGGCTCGATTTTATGCGGATCTGCCTCGATCCCTTTCTCGGTGATTATGTATCCTAGAAACTTGCTCGAGGTGACCCAAAAGGTGCACTTGGACGGATTCGCTCTCATCTTGTACTTTCTCATGGTTTGGAAGATGCCTCTAAGGTCGTCGACGTGGGTTCCGCCACTTTGCTCTTGACCAGCATGTCGTCCACGTATACTTCAATGGTGTCGTGTATTTTTCCTCAAACATGTCCTCCACCAGCCTCGGTATGTAGCGCCGCATTTTTCGGCCGAATGGCATCTTGGTGTAACAACATAGTCCTCTTGGCGTGAAAAAGGATGTATGCTCTGATCTTCGGGGGCCGGGGGATCTGGTTATACCCCGAGTACCCATCCATGGCGTGATCGCACGATACCCGACAATGGATTCCACTAGTTGGTCAATCTTTGGGAGAGGAAGGCATGTCCTTCGGGCATGCCTTGTTCAAATCGCTATAGTCGACGCAAATTCGGACGCCCCCATTCCTCTTGGGGACTATCACCATATTAGATATCCATTGCGGATCTTGGGCCTTTCGGATGATTCTGCTGCGTACGGTTTCTTGGCTCTGCCTCTGCCAGCTGGTTGTAGCTCGGGTGCAATTCTTCTCATTTTGTCGATCGGTATCGAACTTGGGGTCTATCCTTAGATGGTGCGAGCAAACCTGGATCGATGCCTTCCATGTCGTGCAACGCCGGGCAAATACATCCATGTGCTCCTTCGGGAGGGCTATCAGTTCTTTGGGATTGCTCATTCGTCAGCGTGACCCTATTCTCACTAATCTCGGTTCCTCCTACGTGCCCCGGATTAACTTGCCGAGTTGGTTCTAGGGCCGAAAAGTTTTGCTTTGGCTCGCCGACGGTTCTTGAAGCTCTGTGATTGCTATAAGACTTGTGTCGCTTTGCTTCGTAGGTGGCGATGGCTTGTGACATCACCTTTTCAATTCCTCTCCCGCTTCCATTTCCTTAGACTTCTTCTTTTCTTGGCGTTTCCTCGACCGTCTTTCCTCGTTCTGTTGGATGTCTATTTGCACACATTGTCTTGCCGCTTGGGGGTCGCCTAGTACTTCTACTACTCCACGATAAGAAGGAAAGCGCGGTTTCGATGGTAGGCGAGGCGACTCCCTTGATCCTGCGATCCAAGGTCGTCCCCAGGATCGCCTCATATGGTGAAGCGACATCGACTACGCAAAAGGTGGTCAATGTGTCAAGGAACCCTTCCCCATCCGAGACTCGAGAGTGACTTCTCCCTTTGGCACCGTCACCGTGCCGTTGAAGAAGTAAATTCGATAAGTCGATGGGATGGGATGTCATCGGACAATTCCATCCTCTTGAAAGTGTCATAGAACAAAACTTCGGCGAGCTACCATTGTCCATTAATATTCTCACGGACGCCCCATTCTTCAATCATCGGGGTTATTACTAAGGGATCTCCATGCGCTTGTAGTTCAATGGGACATCTTTCGCAAAACGTAATCGGTTGCATCATCCACGGCTCCATAGGGAGGGTCTTGGCCACTGGCTGAAGATTTCTTTGCCCGATCTATCCCTCTTGTGTATTCTCGAGGTGATCGGTTCCTAAATCGTATCCTTGTGTTGGTGAGTGTGATATGGTGTTACGGGTGAAGCGAGGCGCGCGATTGATTCTTATTTGATGTCTTGGGACCTCGGGCTGGGCCGGTGTCGATGGTGTTTTGTGAAATGCCGTAGATACCCATCGCGGATCAGTCTTTGGACGATGTCCTTCACTTCTCTACAATCGTTGGTTGAGTGGCGCGAATCGGTGATAATGTGAGAACTCGGGTGGTTCCTCGTTAAATCGAATTGGATTCCCAGGAGTCTTGGGGTATCGGATATCATTCCTTTTTCCACTTCCTTGAACACTTCTTCCAAGGGTGCATTGAGCGGGGTGTATGATCTTGGCTCATGGCGAGGCTTCTTTCCCCTCTCGACCTGAGACCTTCTTGTTTCGCCCGGGGCCCAGGCATAGGGCCTTTTCTCGGATCGTTTCGTGGCTTCTCTCGGGGTAGCCTCTTCTGTGGTGCTCGCCTCTTGTATTCCCCTGTCTTGCGCTCCTTCCTGGATCTCCTCCAAGGCTATATAGTGCTCCTGCATCTTCCGGATCTCCCTTAGCGTCTTGGGCTTCTCTGTGTACATCGCCACCCAGATGGGGTCCGACTTTCTTAGCGAGTTCTCGAAGCCCGAATATTTCTTCGGTCGGCCGGTGCCTTCCCTATATCCGTGCATAACTTTCTCCATCTATCCGTTAAGGAACGCGGTTCCTCGATCTTCGTGCCGGGGTAAATAACTTGTCGACTGCGGGCCGAGCTATCTTTGATATGCATGTACGTCTCGAGAAAGGTTTCCACCAAAACCGCATAGCTCCCAGCGGATTTATCGGGTAGGGTGTAGAACCAACTCTTCGCTTCTCCTTCAAGGGCGCGGGGAAGAACTTACACATGACTACATCGTAATTCTTCCTTTGTAGTAAGGACATGCCGTACATCTTGATGTGTTCTCCCGCATCGCCCGTGCCATCGAACCTAGATGGGAAGATTGGCAGTGTGCACTTTGGTGGAAATGGTGTTTGGTCCAGTTCTACGGTAACGGTGTCTTCGGGCTTCGTTGATTACTTACGCTAACTTATCATCCTCGCCATCTCCGGTCGGTTTCTTAACCATCTGCTCAAGCCGTTCAATCTTTTGTTTGGTGGAGCGCGTCCGTACTTTCGTTGGTTACTTCCTCATCGGCGAAGAAGAATCCTCGGACGGCCCATACCCTTCTCTTGACCGATTAGGGTCGGGTACTCGTCCTAGGCTTGGCGAAGGGGGTGGGGCGTCCCTTGGTGGAGTGTGGTTCTTTGGAGGCGCCTCGGCTTGATGATCCCCTCGACCCCGTCCTCCGTTGCGGAGTTGGTGGTTCTCGTATTCTAGTGCCAAGTTTCTCCTCTGCAATTCTCTCATTAGATCCTCCTGTCTTCTCGACTTGCCGGTATGGCGAGTAACATCGGAGTCGGTGCTCTCGTGGCTAGAATGACCAGTTCATTTGGTGTCCGTTGTGTTAGGGGGTGCGGTTGGGGGTCTCGCGAGTGGGAGCGATAGGTGGGACGATCGGAGCCGTTGGGTGATTGGTCACTCTGCGGGGAACAACCGGAGTTTGTGGGGCGGTTGACCGTTCCTGGGGGGACGTCTCGATTAGGGTTCCCTCCTGCCAAGTGTACTCGCCCTAAGCCTTTCGGCCTCTCGTTCTAAATCTCTTTGGTGCTACTGTAGGTTGTCTCTCCTTCTTTGTTCCTCGTGTATAGTTTGGACTTCCTCCTCCTCTTCGGTATCCGATGCGGTTCTCCGTCCTCCATCTTTGCCCTCGTTCCTCGGCCCCATCGACTTGGGTTAATCCTCAATCTCGGGTGGGAAGTCGTCATCTCGGCCCAGATCGATCTCCTCGTCGACCGTGGTCATGCCTTTGATCAACGCTTTCGAGCCTCGCCCGATTGTTGGGTCGACGATCTCCGTCTTGAGAATCGTGAGTCCCTCTTGCCCATCTTGGATCCCGCCGCGGCTCGGTTCCTCGGGATCTGCTCGTCCTGGAGGTACTTGCCATTGCCTTTGCTATCGTCCTCGCTCCTCGGCTCGCTTTATCCGTTCGTTCTCTGACTAGCGCGTGGTCTCGCCAATCGGTCGCTTTCGCCACAAAGGACAAATTACGGAAAGCTGTCTCGACCCGTCCGCTTTCGGTACTTTCCTATGCATTTATTATTATTTGTCCTAACATTCCTAGCGCCGAGAAGTCATTAATCATTCGTGCGTTGAATCGAAAGATTTCTTTCATGGCGATGACATGACGGCGGCCCTTAGCAGCCGGCGTGCGATGGCGCAAGTTTCTTACGGTTCGTCCCGACGATCTTTGTGAGGCCCTTAGCGTAGGATTATGGTGAGACTCTGGCCATTCAGCATAATCCCTCCGGCCATGGTTTCCAAGGACTAGTTTCAACGATTCTGAACTAGCCCCGTTTCCACCGTCATCGTGCTTTAATTGCCTTGCTAGAAGGCGAGTGTAAAATGTAGATAGTTGCAATGACATTTCGCCTAGGAGATAGTCCCGAGTAACCTACGCGTTGCGTTTGTTTGAGTTTTTCGCTTAGCATCAACTATCCTTTCTAAGCGTCGATAGGAACATCGAATCTCTCTTGCAACGGGGTTTGGAGCCGCAGATCATAATCATCGAGATGGGATTCCCTTCAGCTTCTACCCACATCGAAAGATGCTATTTAGGGAGCTCACGGGTCATCCGATGACTCTCGAGGTGTTTCAAACGAGACACACAAAGCGACTTAATTTAGCGGAAAACTTGTTTTGCTTGAAAAATGGAGACTTAGGTTTAAAACACAAAACGACCTTATATCGGCTCGACACGAAGATAACAAAACTAAGATAACTAGCAAAAATGCAAGGCTAACTTTATCAATCTCGACAAGATGTTGCTACGTAGGTGAAGATACCAAAAGCAAGAACACAAAGTTAACCTCTATCAATTCACCAAGACATTACTAAAAGCAAAACGAGAGATAGCAGAGACGAAAGGGTTTTCTCCTTCGGCGTCAACCAGCACACAAGGTGGCTTAGGAGCTCGGAGTTTTCCCTTTCAACAGGACATTACTGAAAGAAAACAGAGATAGCAGACGAAAGGGTTTTCTCCTTCAGCGTCAACCAGCGCACAAGGTGGCTTAGGAGCTCGGAGTTTCCCCTTTTAGCGTCCGATTTCAAGGTATCCGGAGATGTTATACGGTCCCCTTAGTCGGCGCCAGAATGTAGGAGTGGAAAATCCTACCACTACATCCAAAGGTAACTAAACACATACACAAGGAAGCGAAACGAACGAAAGAAGTAATGGAACACAAGATATACGTGGTTCGGCATGATTACCTACGTCCACGGGGTGTAAAAGAAGATCTTATTACTCGACTCAAGATTACAAGGCGGATTTATCTCTCTCAATGCTTTAGTATGCTCTCTTTCCTCACTTCTTGCTTAAGTTCTTTCTCTCTACATGGCCTCTATTTATAGTTACAAGTGATGATACATCCCGAGTACTACGGTGTTAGGCTTGGTGTAGCTTCCTCGATGTTCCTCCGAGCGATCGATCGATGCCCCAGTAGATTGTTCTTATTTGTTCGGGTCGCTACGCCGAGCCGAATGATGCCTGCTACGCCAACTCGTCACTCGATGTCGCCCGTTCGATGGGAATAACCGATGTCGCCCTTGGGATCCTTGGCCGAGCCTTCCGACCGAGAGTCCTTCTTATCTCTTCACCCACTTTGTCGGCGCATTTATGGCTCCGGTGCCCGATGTCCATCGCATCACAACTTTTTCCCTTTTTCTTCGACTTTCGGCTCCTCTTTCCTCACGCCCCAGATTCGGAGGCGATCCGGTACTCTAGATGCATGCTTGCTCCGGTGACGCCATGGCTTAGGATCGTTCCACCTGTCCCTGTGGATTATTTACACCTACAGTTTTATAATACAATCCAACATGAGGTTTCTTTGATTTTGGAACCCATCCACTAAAGAATACAATCAATAGGCTTAACAAATTAGCATGCTCCTGACAAGTCTAAATGCTTTTCTAGTCAAACCCAAGTGAAAAGACTAGATGATGTATGGAACGAATATAGATTGTCAGTAGCTTGTGGCGGAGAAAATTTCGACAAAGTGGTCGGAATATCCACGGAATGGCGTTGAAGATTAATTCGATTTGGGTTATGGTATCTAAAGATATTCAAAACCATATTGGAAAAATGTTGGGATGAAAATTCAACAATCAGATGTGTCGTTTCGAATTTGGAGAGCATAGTACAGACGAGTGGAAAGGAAAGTTCAATATTGGGATGTGTGAAATTGCATAATTCTGAAAAGATAGACTTTGCAGAATGAAGTTACTCAAAGTGGTGAAAAGCAAAACATTGAAATTCTATTGCTGCATTCTGATCTAGTAGTGAAAACAACTTCTTCTTTTTTTAAGGTAAAAAAAGTAGAAGCTAGAAGAAGTTGTATTCACTATTTGATGAGAATGCATTTGTGGGATGATGAAAGCTAGTTTGGAAGAAGCTCGGAGTCTGGTTCAGCAAAAGGTCTCAAGAAGCTCTAAGTTGGCATCAAGATATAACTGAGGTTTGCCTAAATTGTCATGAAAAGAAGGTTCCATTAAGCTTTCATCAGTATTGGTTGAACTGTTGGTAGCACAAAGACTATGAAAGTGGAAATACAATTCGTTTCAGGTATATGCTGGTTTCCCTTTTTAGTTTAGTTCTTTATCAATTGCCTTGATAGATGATAGACTTGTTGTCGTATTATAATCTCATCGATGCAACCTGTAAATTTCCTAATTTCCATTTAGTTTAGTTCCTTTTCGTGATATGTGGCGCTCTTGTTGTGTTATGTATTTGTATAAGTATAATCTCATCGATGCAACCTGTAACTGCCATTATATATGACACTCTTCGTGTGGGAACGTTTATTTTTTGTGTTCGTCATTTTAAAACTATTGTCAAGTCCATTTCATTGTTTTCTTTGTTAAATAGTTTATTCAAAAAGGTTTTGTAACTCGTATCTCCTCTGGTTATCATACTAAATCATACTAAGTTAGAAATTTCTCCCGATATTTCAATCTCTGTTTACTGAATATTTCTGCTTTTAGGAATGCTGCAAACTATGCTTCTTTTGCTAATTTGGTCAGTTGAACTATGACTGCAGTATTGGTTGAACTTTTGGTGAAAAGAATGTTCCATCAAGCTTTCATCAGTATTGGTTGAACTGTTGGTAGCACAAAGACTATGAAAGTGGAAATACAATTCGTTAGGAAATTGAAATTGACTGTTTTAATGTGGAAGAAGCTCGGAGTCTGGTTCAGCAAAAGGTCGTTCAGGAAGCTCTAAGTTGGCATCAAGCTTTCATCAGTGTTGGTTGAACTTTTGGTGACAGAAAGACTATGAAAGTAGCAGCACACAGTTTGTTTCAGGTATAAGCTGGTTTCCCATTTAGTTTTAGTTCCCTGTCTTGATAGAGTTACTCCTGTTGTGTTTGTATTCGTAGTATGGTCTTATCGATATAACATGTGAATTTCCCAATTTTAGGCCTTTTAGTTTAGTTCTTCGTCATGAATCATGATAAATGTTACTCTTGTTGTGTTCTGTTTTCGTAGTAAGATCTCATCGATGCTACCTGTAAATTTCCAAAGTTTCCCTTTTTAGATTAGTTCTGTGCCATGACAAATGATACTCTTTCTATAGGAACGGTTATTTTTTCTGCTGGTCATTTTAAAACTATGCGCAAGTCCATTTCATTGTTTTCTTGGTCAAATAAATCATTCAAAAAGGTTTTGCAACTCTTATCTCCTCTGGTTATCATACTAAGTTACAAATGTCTCTGGATACTCTGATAAACATTTCTCCGTCCATCTCTGTTTGCTGACTATTTCTGCTTTCAGGAATGCTGCAATCTATGCTTCTTTTGCTAATTTGGGCAGTTGCATTATGATTCCAGTGTTTGGCTTCAGTCAGCTGGTCTTCCTGGAGCAATGGTGCAAATTGCAATGTTGGTTTGTTAAGGAGAAGCTTTTTATCGCGCAAGAAGCTGCCTGTCCTGCTCCAATATGGAACCTCAAGCCTCCAACAGAAATTAGTTTCTCTTTGTCAGAAAAAGTGGGGGAAAATATATCGACCTGTGCAGATTGGCGCTCGCTCGTGAGCGCAAAGCACATTTTTTTTTCACTGTTCCTTCACAACCAAAACTTGGGTCCAATTACATCCCAAAACTGTGTGGTCAGTGAAAATTTGGAAGCCTCGTGGAACTATGTAAATCCCTGCAACTGGCAATGCACGAGTTGTTTAATGGTAAAAGAAACCAACCCAAAAGATGCTGGTTATCCACACGGAAGCTCTCTGTCTTCTGTGGAGTTTACAGTGCAGTTTTGTGACTCCTGAAACCATTAAGTGGAGTGGTGTTCTGTTTAGCCAGCTAGCAGCATCAATGATGTTACTCCTGCAAAACGAGTTATTGATCTATTTGTTGTAATTATGTCTTTGTGGTAGATTTAAGTCTGCTCTTTAATCACAGGAACACTTGAGGAATTGTTAAAATGGTTTCGATTTGAGCACTTGGTCTTATAATCTGTCAAAGGCACACTGACCAAAAACAAACAACTAATTACTTGCATCTCTTGGCCACTTGCTTGTATTTTTGTGCAATTATGCTCGACCCTGGTAAACCAAGGATTCCGATCAAGTTTCACAGTAAGAATTTTCTCAAGTCAAGCAGACCGAATCATTTACTGAGTCACTACTAGAACCCACTACCCAATCACAAAATGGGTTGACCCATATTCAAATCCTATCGCATCTTTTCTGAGACGGTAGCAGTAGCACTCTTTTTCTCCGTTTCTATCATAGATTTTGGAAAAATGAGTTTGAATCAAAGATTACTACATTTTACTAATTATTGTTATCATTTTAGTAATTCATTTCTACTTCATCAAAATAGAATTATGTCCGTGAGGCATTATTCTAACATTTCACAGCTGGAGAGTTTTGTGAGGGAGGAGTGCAAGTCTGGAAAGATTAAGAAACTTGAGGATGGTTTGAATTACTTTGATAAGTTGATTTTGGAAAGACCATTACCATCTAACAGTACATTCTGTCATGTATTGGGTTCTTTAGCCAAGATTCAGTGTTATTCAGATGTGATTCTGTTGTATAAGAAGATGAGTTTTGTTGGGGTTAAACCTGATTTGTTTACTTTCAGCATTTTGATTAATTGCTGTTGTCAATTAGGAAAAATTGATCATGGTTTTTGTTTGCTTGGAGAGATTATTAAGAGAGGTCATCATCCTGATACGGTAACTTTTACTACACTGATTAAGGGGTTGTGTCTACAAGAAAACATTCATTCTGCATTCCAAGTGTTTGATAAAATGACTCAGACAGGTATTCAACCTAATGCTTTTACTTGTAATACTCTAATACACGGGCTGTGTAAAACTGGTCAAGTGGGTTCTGCTCTTCAGCTAAAAAACAAGATGTTGAAATGGAACTGCAGACCAGATGTTATTTCATAAACTAATGGACAAGATAAATATACAACCGAATGGGATTACGTATAATTCAATGATGGATGGTCTGTGTTTAGTAGGTCGGCTCCAAGATGCGGTGAAACTGTTTGACTCGATGGTGGATAAGGGCCTTCAACCGGATGATTTTAGTTGGGATATATTAATTGATGGGTACTGCAAGAATCGTAAGGTGGATGGAGCTATGCAGCTATTTAAGAAAATGAAACAAAATGGATTGAAACCCACGACAATTACCTACACTATACTATTAAGGGGATTATACCAAGATGGAAGGATGAAGATTGCAAAGAATTTGTTTAATGAGATGCAAACTTTTGGTCACTCTCCAAATGAAGTTACATATGGTACCATGTTGGATGGGTACTGCAAGAATGGAAAAATAGCGGATGCAATAGAATTGTTTGAATCCATGGAAACTACTGGTATCTTAATTAACATTCGCATGTACAGCATTCTTATTCATGGTTTGTTTCAGGCTGGCAAGTTGGAAGATGCAAGAAAGCTGTTTGATGAAATTCTTAAAAAAGGATTAGTGCCTAATGTAGCAACGTATACCACCATGATCAAAGGCTTCTTTCGTAGCAAGATGTTAGTAGAGGCTAACTCATTAATTATCGACATGGAAGAGAAGGGTTGTTTACGAGATGCTAGAGCATATGATACCATCATCTATTGAGGTGACATCGAAAATCTAAATCTCATCGTGTCTACATATTTGGATGAATTTGTGTCTCTATTCTTTACCTCTTTTTATACCCTCAAGATTCTAAAATCAGAAAATTTGTGTCCCTTTTGTGCTGCTAAATATAATTAAGTATTGATCTTATTTTCTTGGAGTTTAGCCTTTGTCTCGTTTATAAGCGTTTCTTCCCTAATTATTTCTCTGTCATTACAGTAGTGTTACAGATATAACTTTCTGGAAAAACAACATATATAGGATGAGGTTTAAATTTCCGTTCTTCGTAGGTCATATGCTCTCTTTTTCAGTTGAACTCCATTCATGTATAAAATGTGGTACTTGTTTATAGAACTCTCAGGTGGCATTCCAAGCTATATATTGCAGCAAGTAGAGTTGTAGCTATTACAGAGTGCGGACTTCTTTCTGATGGCGGGACAACATTTTCATTGCAGCACATAACTTGGTGAATTTTAGCCCATGGACAAAATGGCATGTATCAGTGTGAGTTATTAAATTACTTCCAATATTTTCTATTTCAGTAACTAGAGCATCATGATTGTGGAACTTTCTTCAAAATATGTGTCGTTATATCGGTTAATGGATGTGTTCATAAAATTCCAAAGGCTTGTATTTCCTTATAGATTTCACATCTCAATCTCTAGGTTGTTCTATTCATATGTTTGGCTCTTCTTGTAATGGTTATAATGAGGTTTCTTTGTTTATGGAACCCATCCACTGAAGAATACAATCAACATGCGTGACAGATCAACTGGCTCTTAACAATTCTAAATGCTGTTTGAGTCAAATCCAACTGAACCAAATGTAACATACATGAAATTTGGTTCTGAAAAAGCATGACTTCTATCACAATCTCTTCAAGTTAATTGCTGCAAGCATGAAGAGACTAGATGATGTATCAGTATCTAGTGGCGGGGAAAATTTTGACAAAGGGTCAAGGATATACACAGAATGGCTTGAAGATCAATTCAATTTGGGCTGTGGTATCTAATGATATTCAAAACCAGATTGGAAAGATGTTGGAATGTGTATGTTTCCCTTATTCCTCTGGTATCTGGAGCATTATAAGCGTCATTGTTTTGGTTTGTCTGTGGACCCTGAGAAGAAGAAAGTGAGTGCACTAAACTCCAGGGTAAAGTAGGGGAGATAGAAAATTGAAAGAGTACTGCTGCGAAAGATGAGGATGCAACTGAATATTAGAGGAAGAAGTTTTCCGGTTTCGATGGTCGAGTTCCGAGGATAGAAAATGAAAATTCAACAATGAGATGTGTTGTTTTGAATTTTGAGAGCATAGTCCTGAGGATTGGAAAGGAAAGTTCAATACTGGGATGTGTAGAATTGCATAATTCTGAAAAGATAGATTCCGAAGCGCGGGGTTTGCAGAATGAAGTTACTCAAAGTGGTGAAAAGCAAATAGATAAAAGTAACAGGAGCAAACCTAATGCTGAAACCAGCAGCCGAAGGAGGACGGATTCTCCTACGTATGATGTTGGCATCAATAAACATCATGAATCCAAGTCTGGATTTCCCAAATACTCTGCTGTGAACGTTTCTTCTCGATTTCTACATTTATATCTTGATATGCTTTCTTCATTTGAAGAGGAAAAACATTGAAATTCTATTGCTGCATTCTGATCTAGTAGTGAAAACAACTTCCTTCTTTTTTAAGGTAAAAAAAGTAAAAAAGAAGTTGTATTCACTATTTGATGAGAATGCATTTGTGGGATGATGAGAGCTAGTTAGGAAATTGAAATTGACTGTTTTAATGTGGAAGAAACTTGGAGTCTGGTTCAGCAAAAGGTCGTTCAAGAAGCTCTAAGTTGGCATCAAGCTTTCATCAGTATTGGTTGAACTTTTGGTGACAGAAAGACTATGAAAGTAGCAGCACACAGTTTGTTTCAGGTATAAGCTGGTTTTCCCTTTTAGTTTTAGTTCCCTGTCAATTGTCTTGATAGAGATACTCTTGTTGTGTTTGTATTCGTAGTATGATCTCGTCGACGCAACATGTGAATTTCCCAATTTTACTCCTTTTAGTTTAGTTCTTTGTCATGAATCATGATAGTTTCATCGGTGCTACCTGTAAATTTCCAAAGTTTCCCCTTTTAGATTAGTTCTCTGCCATGATAGATGATACTGTTTCTGTAGGAACGGTTATTTTTTGCTGTCATCATCTTAAAACTATTATTAAGTCCATCGCATTGTTTTTTTGGTCAAATAATTTACCGAGAGTTTGCAACTCTTATCTCCCTGGCTATGATACTAAGTTAGAAGCGTCTCTGGAAATTCTGATAAACATTTCGCTGTCAATTTTTTGTTTGCTGACTATTTCTGCTTTCAGGAACGCTGCAAACTATCCTGCTTTTGGCTTCAGTCGGCTGGTCTTCCTAGTGCAATGGTGCAAATTGAAATGTTTGTTTCTTAAAGAGAAGCTTTTTGTCGAGCAAGAAGCTGCTTGTCCTGATGCAAGTTGGAAGTGTAAGCTTCCAACAGATAATAGTTTCTGTTTTGCAAAAAAGAAAGTACTAGTCTTGGTATAAAAGATAGTAGTCACTTTTCTTCATTGTTCTTTGAAAACCAATACCTGGGTCCAGTTACATCCCTGCAATTGGTATTGCACGAGTTCTTACCTGTTTCTCTGTGGAGTTTATAATGAGTGCACCTGCAAGCAGTTTTGTAACCTCTGAAACCATTAAGTGGTGTTGTTTAGTCAGCTAGCAGCATAAAACGAGTTACTTCTGTAAATTAAATGATATCACTCCTGCAAAACGAGTTATATTCATCTATTTGTTATTTTGTCTGTGGTTTAATTGGTAGAAACAAGAGTAATCCCTTGGCCACTTACTTGCATTTTGTGCAAATATGCTCGACCCTTGTAAGGATTCGGATCAAGTTTCACATTAACATGGTTCTCTAGTCAAGCTGTCTGTCGGACCAAATCATTTACTGAGTCACCGACTCACTACTACGTAGTACCCACTATCCTGTAACAAAATGGGCTTACCCATGTTCAAATTATTTTAGGTCGAAATATTCCGAAGTCCATTCGCATATTTTCTGAGACAGAAGTAGTAGTACTCAGCAGGTACATTGTTTTTCTCTGTTTCTATCATAGATTTTGGAAAAATGAGTTTGAATCAAAGATTACTGTACACAGTAAGGAATATATGGGATACAGATAGAAGTAGGTTGTAGAGACTAGTTCCTAAAAGTAGAACACAATTTCCCACAATGATATCACCGAGTCCTTTCATTGGGAAATGACCCCTATTTATAGTTATTTCCTCAAATGGGAGTGTTAGGTGTGTGTCCTTTTCTATTTTCCTTATCTTACTACTGCCTCTTCTGACTGTACAATTGTACCTCAGATTCTTCTAGAAGATCTGTCCTCTTTAACTGTTGCACATGTGTTCGGATCTTCGTGGGGATAACTTGTTTGATAACACCTCCTTGGGATAAGGGGAGGACACGATGCCTTCCCATCAGCTGGGACACTTGTTTCATGCCTTGTTACCGGATACGGGGGAGGTCGCGCTTCTCCCTTGATATTTTTCAGGTATCTATATTAAGTCCTCTGGCTGTTTGGGCGAGACGTTAGCCTCTTCAACAGTCTATTGTGGCTCTTAAGCGGTCTACCATGGACTTCTGCCTTTTGAATTTTACGAATTGCCTAGCTGGGTGCGTTCTCAGTTCATTGCCTAGGCGGCATGTTTCCTCCTTCGGAGTTACTCTTCTTCAGGTGTTTGTACTCTCTTCATAGATTCCCTTGTCTTGACTTGGCCCTTTGCGAGTCCCCTTGTCTCCTTCGTCTCTTGAGAACTTGCTCTCTGCAAGTCCCCTTGTCCCTATAACTCTTTAAGGCTTGCTCCTTGCAAGTCCCCTTGTCTCCGTTGTCTCTCGAGAACTTGCCCTCTACAAGTCCCCTTGTCCCTATAACTCTTAGGCTTGCTCCTTACAAGTCCCCTTGTTCTCGTACGACCTTGCTCTCATCCATTCTTCTGTTTTATGCCTTGTATGGTTCGTGTCATTCTTGAGAATTTTGTCATGGAACGTGTTGCTATCATGACACGTGGGATGATTGAAGCGGTTATTTCCCACAGTTACTTATTAGGGTTAGCGTCTTTTCGAATTCCGTCACGTCGTTTCAATTACCCTTGATTGTGTCTCTTCCCTATCTATAAGTACTGGTTTCGTCCTCATTTGCTTTCATTCCTTTCATCACTCTTTCCTATTTTAGCCTCTCCTCTCGTTTACATTTTTCTTCCAGGCGATATCTTACCACTACCACCCTCATGAGCGAGTATGAGAGTTCAGCAACCGAGAGCTCCTCGGCGGTGGCAGCTCATTGACGAGGAGGAGGCGCCTCACATTCTTCCTATTTTATCAGAGGAAGAGAGAGTCTTCACCCCTAGAGCGGGTAAGAACTGGGCGACCCTCTTATCCAAACGGAAGTCCACTGAGAAGCTCAGGCGGGTTGCCACCCCTGGCGTTTCCGTCGCCTCCCTCTTAGATGATAGTTTTCTTCGAAAGATTAGTAAGCCGACTACCATTGACCCTCCAGTGGTAGACGAAAAAACCAGTGATTGGCTTCTGGAGGAGGAAATTGAGAATCCGCCTCTCCTTCACATCACTACTTTTTGTCGAATACGTCTCAATCGTGGCGACTTTGTTATTCCAAAGATATAATTTCTTTCTCGGGCGACTTCTTGTCCAGATGGCATCCGTGGATCGAGTACATGCTTTTGATCCCCTACTGTAAAGGTATAATCATTAAGCTGGGGTTGATGGAGGCTCTTTCTTTATCGCGCTATAGGCGTCTTACTAGGAACAACCGCGATATGATTCGTCTGTCTCTTAGGCGGGTTCCCTTGGTTCACACATGCCTCTTCGCCTGGGGAGAGGCATTGCCCACATTAGAGGACGTTGTGTCTCTGACCGGCCTTCCCCTCTACAGAAGTCACGATTTTAAAGAAGCATCGGGTAGTCTTTCTGATGCTGACAACCTCATACTGTGCTTTTTGAAGCAAGCGCGCACAGATTCAAAGAAGCTAGTTGTTAAAGTGAAGGCGCCTTCTGAGGCTCAGACTCTTGTTGGATCATCCAAGAAAAGCGCCAGGGAAATTGCGCCAAGAAAGGGGAAGGAGGTATTTTCTGCCGAGGAAGCCGACGCTCATGCAACTCCCAGAAGGTCTGCCAAGCGAGCCACCTTGAACCCACCTTGAGTGGGTGAAGATGTGGGCGCCCAAGTTGGTGGGTGAGTCCGGTTGGGAACCCGCTTCTCCTCCTGCTGGATCTACTGAGCGACATGATTTGGCCGCCTTCTTGTCTTACTTTCTTTCTCACGAAGTCTTTGAACATTCTCCAACCAACGCGGTGAGGGACGAGTCGATGATCATGGCGATACTCATGTCACGTGGTATTTCGTTTCCTTTGGCTCCCATGTTTCTGGGCAGAATATATCATCACTTGGACTTCCTAGTAGGTGATATTCAGAAAGCCAATGACGCCTCCTTCACGGTTGAGACGTTTGTTCCTGCTAATTTTATGCATATGTGGAGATGGGAGCATTATCGCCGTTATAGGTCAGAAGCGAAGGTCTTGGAGCTTACTGGTGAGCGGGTTGTTACCGTGGAGGATGGCACGGAAAGCACCGTTACTTACCCTATTTCCTTCCCTCGAACAGCCCTTTATGAGAAAGCAGTCGCCAAACCGACTGTTCGTCTAGCGCCTATACTGGATGATTTAAACAAGTTTACTTTTCTCCCGTACGATGACAATGCATGTGGAGAGGCTTCTCATCGGTTTGTATCGCTATTTCCCGAAAACTTTGTGTATGTCGCCTAGACCCTCCTACTTTTGATGCTTGCAACTTCGTGGCTTCTGTGACGCCAGGGTACCTTCCAGGTGTTTATAAGGAAGAATACTTTGCTGAGGCTTACAATTTGAATCGTATTGCTCGTCAGGCGGGTTTTGATCAAGGGACCGGTTCTTATCTTTCGCATTTGTGTTCTTCGGACCCACAAATTGTAGAAGAAAGTTTCATGTGTTTTGTCTTCAAGGATAAAGAGCCGCGGTTCTGTCGCCCGCCCTTCAACCCCTTAAAGGTTCCTCAGCTTGGTCGGGATTTGAAGGTTACTCATAAATGGTTTTCATATTGGATGCATAAGATGGAAGACGTGCATCATGCTCTGGCAGCTGATGGCGTGATGGTTCCCCCGCCGGACGTGCAGGAGCTCTATCGCTTGGGACGCACAAGGTTACCCTCAGAGATTATGCGCTCTCATGGGTTGGCTTCTGGTGCTAAGAGCAGGCGTGTTGAAGGCCCTTCTTCTCTGGGTAAAGGGAAAGGAAAGCTGCCTTACTCATCAAAGATCAAAAACCTCGTTTGTAACCTTTGTGGAGTTGTGCCTCAAGAGATTGAGGTATCTCTTGCCCTGCTTTTATCTTTACTGCTTCTTTCTTTAATGACTTTCCTTGGATACTTATTACTTTATCTTTTAGTCGAATGTCCCTCCGCATGGCCCATTAAAATACTTTTCTCATGAATGGTTCGATATTGACGTGAAGGAACTACCGCCAATATTTGATGAAAGGAAGGCACGCCGTGATGCTGGTATAATTCCTGTTTCGCGTTTTCCTCGGTCTCCTCCTCGACCGCCATTCTCAGATAGAGCTGCAGCCCTACTTAAAAGGCGACCGTCAAGAGATCATCCCCAGCAGTCTGTTGGTGCTAGTTCTAGTTCCGTACTTGGTCCTGATGTTTTACCCAGTCAGTCGGTGATGTCCCAGCAGGGACCATCAGGTACTTTGTTCGTTAGCTTAACACGTGTTCGTTCATTGTCTTTTCCTCATTATAGCATATTGCCTTATATATATACGCAGCGTATAAGGGGTTGGTTATGGGAAAAGGTGCTACTCGCTCTCTCTCTCTTTCTTTAGAATTTTCTTCGCTCTCTTTCCTCTTAGATTCTTTAGGGCGAAGAGGCCGACAGGCTCTTGATTCGGGCGCTTCAGTTGGGAGTCTTCTTCTTCAGCTTCTTCTACAAGTCGCCAAGACATTGTGCCTTCTTCCCTCGTAAGTATTTTTTTTTTTTTTTTTTTGCATATCGTGGGCGTCATTGTTGCCAACTGACATATACATTCTCTGGTAAATATCTCTAGGTTATGGGAAAGCAAGATCGTTTGGAAGTTAGCGATGGTCACGACAAAGTGAAGAGGACCAAGACCCAGAGTGATCATCCCCTTCAGGCGACAGTGCCCGAGCAGATTGCTCATCCCAATCTTCCGAATAGTGGCGAGCGCAAGGCCCTGCCTGTTTTCCTCCTTTCGGACATGCCCATGGAACAACGCCACGTTCGCGACGGGGGGAGTTGCGTTTCGATGTTTGGATCGGGTGCCTCACCGCTATGAGCCGTTATACACTCAAGTGGCGATGCGGCACGGCCATATCGCCTCGACGCGGTCTTTCCCAACGGTAACGTTCTTGTGTCTCATACTCTGAACGTCTTGGACGTAGTGAGCGAGATGGTAGAAGCTGGTGATCATCCTTCTATCGCGTAGCTGCAGAGCTGGCGTCGAATAATTGACGAAGCTTCCAACATGCGATTTAACATTGGGTGGCTGGATGCCCTTTGGAAGGAGGCTGAGACAAGGGTGAACGCTCGTTGAAATCAATTGCCAGGCATTGTCGCTGGTCTCGAGGAAATGGTTGATTCTGTAAGGGGTAACTTATAGACGTTGCGGGAGACTCAACAACGCCTGGTTAAGGAGACGAGTGAGGTTGTCGACCAAATCATCCAGGTCAAGAAGACGCTAGAGGAGGAGGAACAGTTGTTGGCGGACGCCAAGGCATAGATGGCGGAACAAGCCGAATTATGAACGCCTTAATGCTCTGAAGGGCTTTATTGTTAATTTTCTGATTTTTTAATCTCTCTCTCGCCCCTTCTTTTCCTCTCTCTTTTTTTTTTTTTTGTGTGTTTGTTTTGGAAAAAACATCTTGAAGTTTTGTGTTATGACTCTTTTCTTTGGATTAGGCTCGTGCTTCGAGACATGATTCCTTAAATATGACTAGTTTCCAGTATATTATTCTTATTTGTGTATTTCGAGTAATTTTGGGGGGCTAATGGCTAGCTATTATAGTCTGGTGGTAGAGATATCCTTGTTGAGGCGACTCTTGAATGTTCATCCCTTTATATGTAATTATCTTGAGCAAGAGCATGCAGATGCGCATGGAATGTTGATGGATGTGGAGTTACATATGGAAAGGTTTAGGCTTGCTTGCGGTAAGAGCGTGCCTATTGGTTTATCAGTTAGGCGTTCTGAATTAAAGAGTCGCCGAGTAGCTTTTGGTCTGGACCTAGCATATGTCTCGGCTTCTCGTCATGTCATTGACGTGGCCCTTGTTCGTTCCTTGGCTGAGCTCGGCGCCCATACAGTGTTAAAAATACTTAGGGTTAGTATACCTGTGGCTTTAGGTTTATGTGGATATATATATATATATGTGTCATGTTTAGTTGTTTTCATTTTTTTCTTAGGTTATTCTATTTCTTCATTTTATTGTCGCATGTCTTTGTATGTCTACTACTCGCCCTGTCAAGGAATGGGTTCTGGCGCTTGCTGATGTGCCTCAGAATCCTTGGAGGACAATTTATGAGCAAGAGATTCGACGTTTGAGCGGGATCAAAGAGGAATGTGTGCAAGAGCTGGGGAGATGTGAGGGAGCCTTGGACAAGGTGCGTTTAGATTGGTCAGAATGTGCCGATACTTACTACATGGCAGAGAAAGGAATTATCTCTCAAGCCGCCTTTGGTAAGGTGGATCACTACGGGAAAAACAGTAATCTACAAGCCCAAAAATCAGTTGTCGTACATGTACGACAACGTTTCTCCATAGGTTGCATAAGGGGGGTTGTAGAAGGCCCTCAAATATTCACAACTCTTAGCAAGAGTCGTAAACATAGTTGTCGTTTAATTTTGTACGACGCTTGCTTCAATTGTGAATGTCCTTCGAAATTTCCTCTTAATGCTAACACAACTCTTATCTTGGAATTTGACAACAGTGCTTAAGAGTTGTATGTCAGTTATTTGACAACAGTGGTTCGTAGTTGTATTTTACTTCTTTGACAACTATCGTTATGCTTGTAATGCGTTTCTTCGACATCCCTGATCAGAGTTGTATGTCGTTTCTTCGACAACCCAGGTTAGAGTTGTATGCCGTCATTTCTTCGATAACTGTGGTTTGAGTTGTATGTCATTTCTTCGACAAGTCTGGTTATAGTTGTATTAACATTCTTTGACAATCTTTCATAGTAGTTGTGGTTATTTTTCATTTTTGAAAAAAAATATTGAAATTGCTCAGAGCAGCATTCAATCAAATTATACCAGCATTCATTCAAAATGTGACAGCATCCAAAATGTGATAGCATCCAAACATTTAAACAAGTTTTACATCATTCACAACCTTGAATGAATCATTCAAAATATCCAGACCACAGAGCAACAACCAAAAAAAAAAAGTAAGTTTCCTGAAACACTGTCAAAATAAAGATCAAGTCAGGTGGCTAGCCAAGCACTATAAATTCCTTGCCCCATGTGATGAAATTTCCTACTGCTGAATGATAGTCGACACTCACTTTGGTTTCCCTCAGACAAGAGCATCATCCACAAAAGAAGTTTTCACGCCTACCTTGTATGCTCCAAAACCTATTGGCCTTCCATGGACACTTTTCTTTGGATCCGTTTCAGCAATAAATGCATCAAGAATAATCTCTCCATCAACGTACCAATCGAGCAACTTGCAAGGGGTATCCTTCTCTCGCACTCCCATGGCTTTTGCACCACATTTACTACTCGCTCAATGGGCTGCCATTTTCACGGACCATGCTAGTGCTAGCATTGTTGTTGGCATTTCCAGACTACAGAAAATAAATAGAAAATACCACATGTAAACAGACTTACTTTTGGACTGGCCAGTGTTTTTAAATGTAAACATGTAAAAAATACAAAATACTGTTATAGGGCCTGTGCCCCATGAATGTGCGGTCCATTAGAATACTAGGGTTTTCCCTTTCCTTGTATAAATAGAATACTATACCTATGTAATATGGTTCCCTCTCTGGCTAATAGAAATGTTCTTCTATCTATTTCTCATTATTACTCCAAAACGTTATCAAGCACGAGCTTACCTAAAATCGTTTTTTTTCTTTTTTTTTCTTCGACCAATCACTGGATAAAGTTTGGAGATCTCCATCCTCATTGAATCTGTATTACACCATTTGAAGAGAAAAGAATTAGGAATCACTGAATCCGCCGCCGTTGTTATTATCCGGAAATCACAGAGTTCTACCTCGGAAATCCAAATCAGGTTCTGTACTATTCTCTTTCTTTTCTTTTCGTCAAATGCGTTAAAGGTATACCTAAACCTTTTCTGTTTGTTAACCCATGATTTAGTGAAGGTTGTCTGCCATATTTCATATATCACATGTATAACAGTGATTTAGATTCCCTAGTTTTATGATGCTCATGTACATGGCTTTTGTACATCTGTTTTTGGTTTGATAGATGACATGCGTATCAATTTTATCATCATATGTTACACTGATATTGGTCCCCATGTGTATACTTAAAGTTAAAAGGAAAACTGATTGCAACGTTTGATTTGTTTGCAATAGATCTGTATCATATCCATTTTTTTTTCTTTCAAAAAAAAGAAATATTTTTTTTTACTGTTCATGTTTAATAATCATTATTATTCGCTATTCATCTTTTAATTAAGAAAGAAAAATAAAATATCACGTACGTTACTATACATACCTTTTGAATCTTTTAACTTGGATCGGATAGTCATTAGGTTGTGCCCATAATTAATTCTTCTGTCCATGGTTTTTTTTTTCTTGTCTGCCAATACATAATTTTTTATTTTTATGTTTTTTTTGTCTATTTGTGATACGTATGTGCCGTGATTTCCATCCCATGCCGTGTTTATAACTTGGGAGTACATGAAGAAAATATATGCTGTCCACTAGGACGTTGCCTGTTCGGTAAATGGAAAATTTGTTCCCGTGCTCATCCAGTCCGGTTCAACCTGCTCCGGCCATGTGTCCTGTTGTGATCCGGTTTTGGACGGTGCGCGACTAAGGCTGTCCTGGTGCTGTCTATATACAGCAAGAACCAAAGTTTGAGGTATGTAACCTTTAATGTACTTGCTGGGCTTATTTATTTGTTTGTAGAACATCCCCAGTTTTGTTAATTTTTGTCTTAAGATAAGTCCATATCATATGAATGGTGAATTTAAATTATGATCGCTTATCTGGATCATTAAGAATTTTGGTTTTGTTCTATTGAATATGATATTGGCTATAGTTGAATAGTGTCTTTTGTTTAATTGGTTATACCAACTCAATTCCAATGTATTTATTTGGGGTTTATAAGTATTTAAGCACCGTTATTGTGTACTTACTTTCTTCCCAAATTTGAAATATTTCGTGGGATGCAATCCACTGGATCGACTATTAAGAGTCGGTATTTTCAAAAGATACATTGCAAATAAAATCACATGTATTCCAATTTTGTGGAAGAACTCACAAAAGATGATATGAGTCAGAAAATTTCCATTTCTCTACTTTTCATCCATGATACTAACGAACCAGTATATGTTGAAAGATGACAACAAGGGAACTATCTTTAGTAATCTATTCAACCTAAAGTAATTGGTTGACATGTGTAGTGAGATTCTCTTGGTCTATTGAGATAAAGAAATTTCTCAAATTAAGCTAAATGTGGCAAAATTGAAAATGAAAAAAACCCCGAAGTAATAAGGGTTAGACGTAATGACTCATATAAAGCATGTGAAAAGGGAAGTATATATCATGAGACACAGATTTATTTTTTTCCCAGTAGTAATGACACCAAAGTACATGTATCAGTTGAATATGGGATGAATCTAAGATATAATTTTAGCTCCCATCATAAATGAAAGAGTTAGAAATGCACCTGGTCATAGGTGTTGATATATACAATGTAATGTATGTATCATAGTAGCAACCAATTTTCACATCAACTTTAATGGCAACAAGACCTTTCTAGGTCCAATCGACTATCTTCTTGATTGAACTAGATCCAATATCTCACCTATGGAATGAAAACACGAGACATAAATTCTCTAAAGCACTTGAGATATATTGGGTGAGACGTAATATATATTCAGTCTAAAGTACTTGAGTTGAATCCCACTTTTATTATGTAATAAGGCCACAACACTTATTAAAACTCTCAAGACCCAAATGTCTAACTCATAGTTGTTTTTCTTCCACTAGCTTAAGGAATTTAAACTAGTTTTTGAACTATTTCCTTATAATGTGACTACGAGGATTGGATCATCAAGCGCAACACTTGCTCAAAATTTGTTTTCAAGATAGAACAAAGACATCACAAAATCTTTATATGTACCGAAAGATAATTACACCTTGTTAAATTCCAAAGAAACCCATGCAAATGGATATCGGAACCTGACTGTGATGATAATGTAATTGATTGCATCTTTTATAGTTTCTAATATATTTGGAAGGAAATATATCTTAGAGAAACTAATGAGTTAATCTAGCGAAATGTAAATCACTATAATATTTGGATTATTGAATCCATATTGACTCCGGCGATGAAATGTTGGGAATTGACTCATACGGGCTTTAACATAACCATAAAGGCACTTTGGTTGTGAATTGATGTTTCATTTAAAAGGAATCATACGTACATCATTGTATTTGAGTGGGCGAGATAATGGGAAAAAGATTGACGAATGCGAAGTGATGACCTATCTCTCAATAAGTGTTTTCTAAAGTGCTAGATGCACAACTCCTCCCCTCTCCCATTATGCTTTTAAGTAAGAAAGCATATCACTCATTTCACAAAGTCTTGGAAAAACAGGGATTGAGACCATCCTAAGATGCAAATGGTAAACAATCCATATTACAAAGAAAACAAGGTGAAATTTAGAAAAATATTCATGCGAGAATGCGGACCATTAAAGTGACTTATGGATCTGGTGAATGTTTTGACATTTTGGACTAAATGTAGTTCCCAAGAAATTTGCGTTTGGAAAACTACTAGCACATATTTTACATGTAAGGGCTCACCACCCCTTGTAAATGCTAGTGAGTGTACATCAAAAGGACTTGATGGTTATTGCATGTTTAATAGGATCAATGCGGAGTATCCTATACCCCAAGGTCTACGCAAAGGCTATCATCAAAGGTTATAGATGGTGCCTAAGGCATGGTTATGCGTACAAACCTACCTTTAACTGCTTGGGGAATTTACAATATTAACGCATCTTTACTTAATTCGTTTTAGAACCCAATATTAGTCAACCTTTTTATGCGTACCAATTGTAGCTCGGATTTAAGCGACATTTGTGTTCTTACGCATTTTTGGTTTACTTTGTATATGTGCCATTACGACTCCACATCGTACTATGATGGGTATTCAAAATGTTAAGTAGTTATGTTGGAAATGAGTTCCCAACAATTATCCGCATTTTAAAACCTTTGGCAGGAGATCTCTTACCACTAGATTTGCCGGTTGTCATTTTAATTAGACAATCTTCCCGTCGTTAGGGGGAGATAAGAAAAGTATTTTCTAAGAGAACGACAGGAATTTTCGTGGTGTGTTCCCATTGTGTCTCATATTGATACTTGTACTCCACAAATGTAAATGTGAAGTGACAAAGAATAATCGATTTTCAGAATGTACACTGATGTCGCTAAAGTGACAAGATCACACATACCGGTGCAAATATTCCTTAAGGTTAGAAATCCTCGGTATGGGGTACACCATAGCCTAAAGTGTTGCAACTACACTTGGTGGAAGTGTAGTTGAGGTTGTGGCTCCATAAAGGAAGATGGAGAGACCACTAGGTTCGATCAATGCTCACCTATAAAGGAAGTAGATGAGTAAGGCACAACCTAATTTGTATCATTAATGAAATCATCTCATTTGATTGTCTCGACTATGTCCATGAATCAATGCGGAGGACGCTCGAAGTTTTAAATGATTCTAGAGAACAATGAAATCTGACGGATTATGAGAATGCACATGAGTCAATGGAAGGATCATGCGTGCAATGATGATATAATCCATAAATAGTTGCTCTAGAAGTAGAGCATAATGAGATCAAACCATGCTTTATTTTGATTAATTTCAAATAAATAGCATATTTGGCCTACACAATCCGGGTAGAACTTGGTTCTTTGACAAATATACTGGTATTTGGTGTGGTAGTGCTAACCAACCAAGTGTAAAGCCTATTGGACATACATGATTAATTTGTCACAAAGCATAATGAGAAGAAAGCGGTCTTAAAGTATAAAGACTCGCCTTGTGGCGCGAGGTTTCTCACAAAGCCCTGGAATTGTTCTCTTGTAATGAACTTTATAGTGTTCTGCTACTTAGTTAGCTTGGTAATTTCAAAAGGACTTGAAATGCAAGCATATGTATGTGGTTGTTACGTATCTACGAAATAATCAAGAGACGGAAGATATTTACAAAAGTACTTGATAGCCTTTTGTTACCTAAATCAAGTAACTCTAAACCACGAGTGCGTTTGAGTTAGATAGAACGCTCACTTATAGATAGCAATCACGGCGGATGTGGTATACCCGTCTAAGTGGCTATTTGATTTGGAGGGGATAGACAAGTAAGTTATTTTTCCTTGCGTATTCACAAGAAAGTTCCTGATTTGGAATTGTAGCTATCTATGTCGATGATATAGACATGATGGGTACTCTTGATGTAATAAGATACCTTAAATGCTATTTGAAATCCGAATTTGAGATGAAAAATCTGGGGAAAGCTCGACCGAATACTGAGCTTGTGGTATATTATTCCACCAGTTTGCATATACTACACCATTTCCAGGATTTTGTCACGGGCTATACCTGTTACTTATTGAATTTGTAACGGTTATAACTGTACTAAATAGGCCGTTATTAATAATTGTGATGGTATTTTGTAACGGTTTTATCTGTGACAAAAGGCACTCAGATCACATATAAAAAGCATTACAATAATTAATAGCCACAATCAACCTAATTTTATGATAGCGACACGTGTCATTTTTGTCACATTTATCTTAACGGTTTTAACTGTTACTCTCTATTAACCACAATTCAGAGTATGACACGTGTCTTAAAAAGTCACATTTACAGCAACGCTTATAACCGTTATTGAATCCTTGCAACGATTGCTTCGGCGACACGTGTCCTTTTTTTGTCACGGTTAATGTAACACATATTAGTGTTGTCATGAATTTGTAACAGTTGCTCATAGGACACGTGTCGTCCTTTTGTCACGGCCTATGATGACGCGTGTTATTTTTTCTTCACAATTTGTGTCACAGTTATAACCGTGACAATTTTTTCTATTACAGTTAAAAAAAAATTGGTAGCCCAGATCATTTTCATGGACCTGGCCTTCCAGTTTACAGGCCTGTAATACAGGTCATTATCAGGGACCTACCCTTTCAGGTTACAGTCCAGAAATACAAATAAACCTAAAACACAATTGCAATTTCTTCTTTTTCAATCTGCGAGCTATCCGCATTCATTATGACACGATCTTAATCTGCATCTAGATTCATTATCAAATCTACCAAAAAAAACAACAATTCAATCTTATTCAAGTACGCTCCGAGACAACACAAAAAATCTTCTCCAGCTGCTTGGTACAAGACTATAGGTTACGGGCATGACAAAGTCTGTCACTAGAAATACACCGAAGTGCACACCAAGGTCAAGAACGAAGCACCAAGTTTTCTCTTTTGCACTAGTTTGCGATTGGCATCCGATACTACTAACTGCATCAACAATAAAAATTGAGCATATATATCGATCAATGACACAATCAATAGACGGGTGCATCTTAGATGCTATTTAACTACTACTAGATGTGAAGTAGCGGGGACCATTACTAGATGTGAAGCTCATATCAGCTACTTCTAAAAAAGGGAATATCAGGAAAGTCAACATGAGAGAGTCTTATTTCAATGAGTAGGCACCACCAGCTTTCACTTTGCCACAGTCTTGGCATCCCCGAATTCCTATGGCCTTCCTCTTCACAGCATACTGCACAAGGAACAGAGGAACAGAATTGATTACTAACTCGATTTTAGAAGGGAAAACAAAACATAACAAAGATACTACACTGAAACTGGTGTAACAAAAAGAAAACAACTATGAACAAACTCATGTTGATCAAAAGGAAATATCAAAATCATAATAATTCTGAAGTTTTATGATATTCTACAAGTGTTAATAGTCTAAATAGTTCACTAGTAAAAACTCGATAAAAGAATTTAACGTATGAATACAATTTCTCGAACAAGTTGACCCTCATTTCACGGGAGCACCAAGGTTCAATGCTCTATGCTCAGCTAAACAACATAGACTCAAACAAGACTTTACGAATTGAAGAGGGCGAAGAGGCAATATTAATATGCATTCGGATAGCAATGACTTACCTTATTTGCCAACGATTAGGTCTTCTTCATACGCTTAGTCTCGCATCCACAATAAAAACATCTTAAGAGCATCGTACACAAACTAATAAATCATCTTGGAATTTCTTTAAGGGCACCATATGGAACTAGCATAACCAGTATCAAGATTAAAGAGGTTTAAGTAACCCCTTCGGGAATGCAGTTCCACTTCTGTGTCCCTCTCTACAACTCCTATTTTACAGTGCCCATATACGTGTCCTACAATGCCCCCTTGCAACCCCTGCAGATGCACATTAAGAACTGTCAAAAACCAAAAAATGACTTTGGTTATAAAGTTATGAACAAATTAAGAACACATCTAAAGGAAGTAAGAACTTTAATCTCTTAATACCTTCTCTACACCCAATCTTCTCCAGTCAAAGTTCTTTTTAACTTGACCTTAAATTGAGGCTCCACATAATCTCCACATAATCCAGGGTTCACTGAGACTCACTTGAAATGGATGGGTAGAAACTTGGAGAATTCAATTCTTTGATGCATAGAGCGACCTCCCCCTCATCTTTGGCACTTGAAAAACAAACCCAAATTCATTTCGGTGTGTATATCAAAAAAGGAAGCTTCACGCAAACTTAGCATAAGTAACCTACTCTAGCCGATATAAAATATAAGACAACGAAATTCCTTCTGTCTAGATATATAATCAACATGAATGGTTATGAGTAGGTATAACAATATGCCTCGATAATCAGTATTAAACAACAACTGCGCCTTTTTCACACTAAACTTCTAATCGCACGAGACGGTAAATAACCTGTCACCACATAATTATTAAAAATTTAGATTTTTTAAGCCTAACAAATAACTACATCATAACTCACAAGTGGAAAAAAATATGGGAAACAAAAGAATAAAACATATGAAATCTAGAAAGGCTACACAACAACCAACAAGTGGATTTTCGAGAAATGCATTATGTGAAAAAGCTGGGTTGAACTTACCGAGAAGGAAAAAGATTTAATAATGACAAGCAATGAAAGCAGTGAAACACGAAGTTTAAGTGACTAGACTCACATTGGGGAAACTATATAAACTGGACACTTTTGATCTCTTCTTCTCATTAGGACCTGTAGCCTTCCCATTTGGAGGCGAGATAAGTTTTTGAGCGGCAGCAATGTCTAGAAGTCTTTGGGATTGCTCCTTTCGAGTTGTCTGATTGATCCGCAAGTATTTGCAAGTGTGAGCATCTCTTTCAATTTCCCTTCATTATGTGATATTTATGTTAAGAAAATATGACATTAGCATGGAGTTTTGCATAGAAAATTAGTTGCCCAAGGAGACCTACATATAAATAGAGAAAGGATAGGAAACAGACCTTGTAAAGTGATGGATATTTGGCTAGTGTGCAAAGAAGTGATCAAACAAAAGCATTACCAACACCCGTAGTATCTTGTATTCACTGAGGAATCCTTTCACGCAGACCCCTTGAAGTTCCCATTTCCAAATGTAACACAAATGATCCAATCGATTCATTCTAAAACAATGTTAGAAAGATGCAGAAGTTAAAGCAAAGGTATGAAACCTTAGTGAAATATCTGCAACCCTTGTGTCCATCACTGACGACAAAGCTGTAGTTCAGGAGACAATTCTTTAGCTAAGAAAAGAAGCTGTAGTTCTCAATTAGCCGTAGATTTAGCCAACAAACATAAAAACCAAAAATTAGTGAATCAAATCTAAACATACATCTATTGCAGCTTCAAATCAATTTCATCTGTAGCTCCATAACCAGCTGATTCCAACTGCAATGTCACCGCCATTTCCCTCAATCTGCTGTGACTCAACCACCATCATCAGTATCAGCCACCAGAAAATGAAAACCGAAGAATTTCGAAAAAAACGTGTTTGTAAAGATGATGTTTCAGACATCCAAGGCAGCATTAGCTCTCAAGCCCGACAAAAGGCGAAAGCAACTGCAGTTCTTCTTGAGAAACAAGCCTTAGGTTTATCATCATCAACACTTTACAAACAAAAAAATAAATACTCTTTCAAATTAATTTTTCGAATGGGAATTGATCATCCCATAGGCACTTAAACAAGCCATAGGGGTGGACATCAAATCCCAAAATCAAAAAATTTTAAAGGCCACTCAAATAAAGGCGAACTAAAATTGAGTTGAATATCGGGCTTGAAAATCTCTTTTGTTGAGAAAGAGATTTAAACAAGAACATATCATAATCATAGTGGATAAGATGGGGAAAGGATCATCACCTCCATCTCAATTATTTCTCATTCATTCAACAAAAAAAAATTCTAATTGAAAAACATTAACATAGAAGTATAAACTCATAGATCTTGCTTACCATACACACAACATAGAGCAAATAACAACATCTTGCCTTTGTTAGATGCCATTCCAGATCTTTGTCAGTTGAAAAATTAACAAAATCCGTAATCAAAATCTTTTTAATATAGTTGTTAAAACATAAATCAAGCTCAAAAATCACAAAATCTAAGAGTTCATACACAAAATCTAAGCTTTATGACTTCACCTTATGAGTCAGCCAACCCATAAACCAAATTCCAACTTCACAACAATCCATTCCTCAGCAAATCTATACTCCTCTTCTTCAGATTCGTATATAACCTTTACAAAAATCTTCAAAAACAAAAACCCACATCAGAGAACACTTATTATTACTAATAACACAATCGAATCAATAAGCCAGGGTTTTAAGAAAACACGACCTAAGTTGAAAGATTGACTCCACCAAGAAAAACGAAGAAGACCCCTATTCTTTGAAACTAGAGGCTATCCTTCAAAAAAAATCCTAAAAAATCACAGAGAAAAACAAAGTTAGAACTATGACATAAAAATAACTCATAATCGATCAAAAAAAAAAACTAGCGAAACTGAAATCTAAGTTCTGAGATTCACTTAGCTGAAGTTAAGAATAAATATATGTAAAAGTTGATCAGATCTGGTTTCGATTTATTGCAGAAAGAGCAGAAGATGTAAAATAAACGTAGAACAGATGTGAGTTAGGGTTCCATATTCTTACAGAGAAAATTGAGAGGGTGAGAGGCGGAGGAGAAAGAAAAGTGATTAGGTTAAGTGATTTCTCTCTCTTCAAACATTTTATAAGAAAACCTAGGTATCTCGAGTAACTAATCAGGGAGATATAGGGACAGGATTTCATGTTTGTATGTTTCACACAAGTACCTTAACTTAGTTATTGTGTGATAGAGCTAGCCGATTATTACCACTTTGTCGCCAATTTATGTTGGAAAATTGACACTAAAACAGGGTGAAGAAAAGAATGTTGTCTCTGGGTTCCGACTCTAATAATAGATTCTTTTCGACAAGTATTCGACCCTTTCCTAATTGGTGGCGAGTACAAATAGGTCAATGAATATTGCCGTCAGGATACTTGAATCCCTACAACAATGTTGGATTCAAAGCTTGTACAACCTTGACCCAACCAAGAACACACAAGTTTTGATTATGATGATGCTTGTTAGAGAGAAAACAAAGAGAGTTGTTTTTTTTTATGATTTGAATGCAAAACAACGGCGCAATTTATAGAGAGTTTAATATCTATTGAAGATGACTCTTCATCTCCAACATTCATCTTTTCAGTACGAATAGACATCTCTTCCAACAATGGTGTCTGTTGGGAAAACGATGTTTCTGTTCGGTTTTCTAACTATCATTAGAAACCCTAAATCAGAAAAAATTCCACGAGGCCTTTGTCTCGCACTGCAGGGGGCGCTTCCCCAGTTGACCTGGCCGGTCGGAGTCGATCACGAAACTTCTGTATAGCACCTACAAATTAAGGATTTGTTGAAAATATCCAACAATTTAATTGGTCCATCAAGATTTGATGGTTAGCTTCTTGACATGTGTCGAAAACAAAATTTATTGAACGGCTCTCATGGTTTTAGTAATAGGTGGAGCATT